>BLSH010013994.1:133008-151059 GCA_018402905.1 Glandirana rugosa | reverse complement strand
TTATTGGGACTGCGATATCGGGGCGGAAATGTCGGACATTTTTTACACATTTTTGGGACCAATGACATTTATACAGCGATCAGAAATTTAAATGTCCACTGATTACTGTATAAATGTCATTGGCAGTGAAGGGGTTAACCAGCAGGGGGCAGTGAAGGGGTTAATAAATGTTCCCTGGGTGTGTTCTAACTGTGGGGGGGCAGGGCTGGCCGGGACATGACAGATCTAACTGATCCCAGTGACAGGGATCAGTAGATCTGGCATGTCCCCTGTCACAGAACGGGGAACCGCCGTGTTTACAACGGCGGTTCCCCGTTCTGAGGCTCCTAAAGGTGATCGGCGGGTCCGGGCGGACATCGAGTCCGCCCGACCCGCGGGCACGCTCGCGCAGCATGCGGCGCGCGCCGCCGCTGCCGCCAGGGGGCGCGCAGGAGCATGCGCAGTGGAGGACGTCCATGGACGTCCTCCGGGCATTTCAGATCCGCGCTGGAGCCGTACTTTGGCTATAGCGCGGATCTGAAGTGGTTAACTGTGTTCCCTAGGTGTATTCTAACTGTGAGGGGGCTGGGCTACCATGGGCATAAGAGATCTAACTGACCCCAGTGACAGGGATCAGTAGATCTTTTAAATGCCCACTGGCAGAGCGGGGAACCACTGTGTTTACATCTCAGGTTCCCGTTCTGTCTCTCTGCCAGGGCACACTCCTGCAGAGTGCGGCGTGCACGAGAGTGCGCCGCCACGCTCCTGCGTGAGCCGCCGTTTATAGACAACGATTCGTGCCACAGTGCAGCAGTATACGTACGGGAACTGGTTAAAGACCAAGTTCACTTTCTAAAAAAAAAATAAATGCACTTTTTTTGCAAGTAAAAAATAAAAAAATAGTGCATTTATTTTTTTTCTAAGGAGCACCTGCAAGCAACGGATTGTGGGCGCAAAGTCCGACTCCTGCAGCCAGGATAGCTGTCTGCTCGTACCTCTGACAGTTATTTGATGAACTACGTGGACGCTCAACAGCGCCCTTGCAGTTCATTGAGAACTATAAGCTGGCTGTACTTGTAGTCTATTTACAGGAAATTGTGAATGAATGACGTGGTCTAAACCTTGCACAGCTGCGCTGTTTACAAATTGTGACAGCACATCCAGGGAGAAGATTCCCCATCTGCTGTCACAGGGAGGGGAGGGGGGGATAAGGTGCAGATGCTGGAATTTTACATGTTCCACCCTAAAAAGAGGTGTACTTATCATTAAAGGGACCTTAGACAACAGGTGTTTAACTCTTGTAATGTGGGGGTAACCCCACTGCAAGAGTAGTTTTGTAACTTCCCCAGAGTTTAGCTTTGAAAGACTGGACATAAGGGAGAGGGAACTATGGAAAGGTGCAGCTCCCAATCAGGGTCATGGCTGAAGGAATGCCTTCATTCATGCACATGGCCATAAAGGGTCCATGCAGAGCCTGTGTAATTCTGCCCCCGTGACTCATTGAGATTAATAAGAAATGGCTGTACGCTGGGGTTTGCATAAAGCACCCACATGTGCACTGATGTATACTCCAAACACACACCATCTGTATTCATATGCTGTGGCTTTGGGACCCAGAGGAGACCTTACATTGTTGTATGGCTGTGTACAAGAAGCCTACAGTGACCGTGTGTATATATTACAAACACAGCATGAAAAATATACTATGACCTAGCTTTAGTGTTCCTGGCACGGTCTGCATGCTGATGTGCTAGGACATGCTATGTCAGATGCTCTGAGCTTGTATCAAACATTTTCTGTTACTCCAAGCCACATCATTTCCAATACACCAACATAAAGCTGCTTTCTCCACATGGGAACATGATGTGCTGTGTGTGCAAAGAGCGACTCACTGGCAGGACACCTCTAATAAATTTCTTCAGTCCCAGACTAGAGCAAGGTATATCATTTAACAGGGAAGACTAAAGAAGGCCAGTGTAATGCAAAAGCAGGATTTGCTGCAAGAAATGCAAACAGACATAACTGCTTGGATAGATCAAATAATAAATATTAGAAAAGGGCTTTTCAATGCATTGTGGTAGTTTCAGTTTTTTTTCCTAGTGTGGCTAAGGTAATCTTTGCGTTTTACTTGCTGTTGCATATTTTACCACTTCAGCCCCGGAAGAATTTCCCAGGTTAGGACCAGATCACTTTTTGCGATTCGGCACTGCATCACTTTAACTGACAATTGCGCGGTCGTGCAACGTTGTACCCAAACTAAATTTGTGTCCTTTTTTTCCCACAAATAGAGCTTTCTTTTGGTGGTATTTGATCCCCTCTGCGTCATTTCTGATCACCGCTATAAACAAAAGAAGAGCGACCATTTTGCTAAAAACCCAAATTTCTTACTTTTTGCTAAAATACAAATCCAAAAAAATAAAATATATGAAAAAACATTTTTTTTCATCGGTTTTGGCCGATTTATATTCTTCCTCATATTTGTGATAAAAAGCAATCAGCGTTTGATTTGTTTGCGCAAAAGTGGCCGCGTTTATGGATGGTGAGAATTCATTTCTGGGGTGTTTTTTTTTTTTTTTTTTACTAGTAATGGCGGCGATTTTTAGCGATATTGCAGCGGACATGTCGGACATTTTTGACACTTTTTTGGGACCAATGACATTTATTCAGCGATCAGAAACTTAAATGTCCACTGATTACTGTATAAATGTCATTGGCAGGGAAGGGGTTAACCTGCAAGGGAAGATCTAGGGGTTAACTGTTCCCTGGGTGTGTTCTTACTGTGGGGGGCTGGGCTACCATGGGCATGAGAGATCCAGTGACAGGGATCAGTACATGTCCCATGCCCCCACTAACAGAGCGGGGAATCGCCGTGTTTACATTGGCGGTTCCCCGTTCTTTGCCTGTGGCCGCTCATCGCGGCTCGCTGGCGGACATCAGGAGTGCGGCACCGCCTAGCAGCCATTCGCAGATCGCCACCTTTTTACGGCGATTCGCGCCCATCGTCCACACTGCCGCCGTAAATAGGCGGTGTGGAACTGGTTAAAGCATGTTACCAACACTTCATATTCCTATGTGCCTGCATGCTGGGAACTCAGCATACTCTCCTCCAATGATCAGACTTGTTCTGACATGCACCCGCTGCACAGCCATTCACTGGGAAGCTCCGTGTACAGCTGCTTCTCCTCCCCCAGCTTCTATGTAGCGGAGAATATGATCGCTTATATAAAAAAAGCATTTATAATGTATTTTTATATCTATACAAAAACTGTTTGACTTTCATTTCTATTTTAAACTGAATGGGTTTTACAAGGTGATTGTTTAATATCACTTTAACCACTCCAGGTCCGCGCTATTGCCGAAGTACGGCTCCAGCGCGGACCTGAAATGCCGGGAGGACGTCCATGGACGTCCTCCACTGCGCATGCTCCAGGCGCGCCGCGCGAGCGTGCCCGCGGGTCGGGCGGACTCGATGTCCGCCCGAGACCCGCCGATCACTTTTAGGAGCCTCAGAACTGGGAACCGCCGTTGTAAACACGGCGGTTCCCCGTTCTGTGACAGGGAACATAGCAGATCTACTGATCCCTGTCACTGGGATCAGTTAGATCTGTTATGTCCCGGCCAGCCCTGCCCCCCCACAGTTAGAACACACCCAGGGAACATTGTTAACCCCTTCACTGCCCCCTGCAGGTTAACCCCTTCACTGCCAATGACATTTATACAGTAATCAGTGGACATTTAAATTTCTGATCGCTGAATAAATGTCATTGGTCCCAAAAATGTGTAAAAAATGTCCGCCATGTCCGCCCCAATATCGCAGTCCCGATAAAAATCGCAGATCGCCGCCATTACTAGTAAAAAAAAAAAAAATAATAATAAAAACACCATAAATCAATTCCCAGTTTGTAGACGCGATAACTTTTGCGCAAACCAATCAATATACGCAGATTGCGATTTTTTTTTTTAACAAAAATATGTAGAAGAATATATGTCGGCCAAAACTGATGAATAATTTTTTTAATGGATTTGTACTTTAGCAAAAAGTAAAAAATATTGTTCTTTTTTGCAAAATTGTCGCTCATTTTTTGTTTATAGCGGCGATCAGAAATAACGCAGAGGGGATCAAATACCACCAAAAGAAAGCTCTATTTGTGGGGAAAAAAGGACACAAATTTTATTTGGGTACAACGTCGCACGACCGCGCAATTGTCATTCAAAATGCGACAGCGCTGAAAGCCAAAAATTGGTCTGGGCAGGAGGGGGGTTTAAGTGCCTGGTAAGGAAGGGGTTAAGTATTGTAATACATACAGATTTACGGATGATCCATCTAGTGATTTTTGTAGATCTGGGAATGTGATTTGCACTTTTGCCTGCTAATAATTAGCTCATTTAGAGAAAGTTGTGGCATAGCAGTCAGTGGACCGCACTATTAAAGCGGAGTTCCACCCAAAAGTGGAACTTGCCCTTTAAGAACTCCTGACATGCCATATTTCTTCCTTTTTTTTTTTTTTTTTTTTTTTTTGGTGTGGAGTGGGTGCCTAGTTTTGACAGGTAGCCAGCTCCCGCTTCCGCCTAGGCGACTCAAGCAGACGTTCTCCACTCCTGCTCTCTCCCTGCAATCGTCTGAGAGACGTCACAGGTCCCAGAAGATTGCCTGGCCATTATGGAGCTGCAGTGCGCACCTGGCTGTGAAGCTGCAAGCTGTCACAGCCAGGTGCCCACACTAGTGATGCCGGCGCCGCGGAGAGAACCGAGTCTTCAATCGGCTGAACCGTGGGACAGGTGAGTATCTGTTTATTAAAAGTCAGCAGCTACACTTTTTTGTAGCTGCTGACTAACAAACACAAACAGCTAGACCTCCTCTTTAAGCTGGAATTAGACCCTGCCTATGTAATAATTAAATATAACTGCCCGCATGCAACATACATTATATTACCAATAGTATTGAGACATCTGCCTTTACTCGCACAGTAACTTTGATGGCATCCCAGTCTTAGTCTGTAGGGTTCAATATTGAGTTGGCCCACTCTTTACAGCTATAACCGCTTCAACTCTTCTGGGAAGGCTGTCCACAAGGTTTAGGAGTATCTATGGGAGTGTTTGACCATTCACCCAGAAGTGCATTTGTGAGGTCAGGCACTGATGTTGGATGAGAAGGCCTGGCTCGCAGTCTCTGCTCTAATTCATCTCAAAGAAATATCAGGTTGAGGTCAGGACTCTGTGCAGGACAGTCAAGTTCCTCCACCCCAAGCTCACTCATCTATGTCTTTATGGACCTTGCTTTGTGCACTGGTCCAAATCATTTGGTGGAGGTGGGAATTGTGGTGTGTGGTTGTTTTTCAGGGGTTGGGCTTGGCCCCTTAGTTCCAGTGAAGGGAACTCTTAAGGCGTCGGCATACCAAGACGTTTTGGACAATTTCATGCTCCCAACTTTGTGGGAACAGTTTGGGGATGGCCCCTTCCTGTTCCAACATGACTGCATACCAGTGCACAAAGAAAGGTCCATAAAGACATGTATGAGAGAATTTGGGGTGGAGGAACTTGACTGGCCTACACAGAGTCCTGATATCAACCCGATAGAACACCTTTGGGATGAATTAGAGCGGAGACTGTGAGCCAGGCCTCCTCATCCAACATCAGTGCCTGACCTCACAAATCTGCTTCTGGAAGAATGGTCAAACATTCCCATAGACACTCCTAAACCTTGTGGACAGCCTTCCCAGAAGAGTTGAAGCTGTTATAGCTGCAAAGGGTAGGCCAACGCAATAGTGAACCTTATGGACTAAGACTGGGATGCCATTAAAGTTCATGTGCATATAAAGGCAGGTGTCCCAATACTTTTGGTAATATAGTTTTGCATTATTTATAAACTATACACAGAGGCAGGATATTTGAAAAAAAAAAAAATATATATATATATATATATATATATATATATTAACAGAAATTGATATAAAGTATATTAAGCATTTTTTTTTGTGAGAGGGGGTTTATGCTGTCTGCGTACCTATCAGAGCGATTTCCCTATGGCAGTGATTGAGGGTACAACACTACAATGACACAGCAATCTTTTTATTTTCTTTTATGGTGGAAAAAGTGAAGGGCCAGAATCCTGTCTGTCTTTGTCAGTATGGGATTATTTGCGCTTACATCATGTCCTAGTGGGAAAACTGACAGCGATAAAGTCCTGACATGGAATTTAACCTTCCCCAATATCTGTTCTGAGTGAAGGATGAGAAACTTAGAAATAAATTAGATAAACTGGAAGTGTAACTTGTGTGTGTGCTTCAGTTTCAGGTGAGCCAGCGCTGAAGCGCATTCGCAAAGATGAAGAAAGCAGCACGGAAAATGAATCAACACAGTAGTTGGGTGACCCACTTTTAATATTTTGTTTTCAGCCAACACTGAAGTATTAATGTGATTCCTGTGTATGATTACATTTTATTAAAGAATGAAAAACTACATGGTGTCTGAATACTTACATGCTTGGTCTATGGATTGGATTTTACACAGCTTTAAAGCATAACTACAAGCAAAAATGAAAAGTCCATTAAAATACATAATTAAACACTTTTGGTTTATATATTACCTTTCAGGCTAGAGGTTTCCCCCATGCTACTTAATTTTCTTCACAAAATGTCCTTCATCTGATGACCAGCAACATTCATCCCACTTCCTCTAAGCCCAGCCTGTGGTTGGATAGTAAAGCAGAAGCCGCACACTGATGAGCTCATCTCTCCGTTACTCACTCTGCTGTCTCCTCCTAGCAGAATGCTTCTGGTCATTCTGATCCAAATGCTTCAGTATTTTGAATCTCTGACCCAGACCAGATTAGAAACTCTTAGTTCCCTGATTTGCACGTCTCTTTTGTTTCAGTGTCTCGGAAATTAAGCCAGAATCAGATAATCAACTAGCATTTACAGAAACAGGTCAGTCATAATAGCTGCTAAATGTCTTTGCATAGGTTCCTTGAATGATGCCCTTTGATCTGGCTGGGCTTAAAGTACACTGTGCAGGCAAAAGAAGATACCAGTCACCTGGCTGCCAGTGACACAATTCCTTATTTGTTTTCGGTCAGTGACTCAGGAAGCATTAAAAGCCAAAGCATTAGCATGACTGATAGGCAACTAACATTGCAAGAAATCGGAGCCTAAATATTTTTCTCATGACAGTTGCACCTTATGCTCTCTGGTGATTTTCTCTACAGGTCCAATTTTTGAAAGCATCCTGACTTTGCAAAGGTTTTAGGCACTTGTGAAAAAAATTCTGTAGAATACTGTATTTATAAATAAACTGCCACAGTCAACAGGAATGGTAAAGACCTCAAGACACAGGTTAGAAAGCAGAACTAAGCCTCCCAGAGATACTCTCCTTCCAGCGATGCAGTGGTTGCATCCCTTATTGGTCGCTGTCATCTTCGCTGCAGGTTTTCGGCCCCTTGATAGGCTGAAAAACTGTAGAGAAGCTGCCTGCTCATAGCTTTTGAAAACTTAGGTTTAGTTTCACTTTAAAGGAGAAGTAGGGCCAAGCTTCGTTCTGCACTACTGTGGCACATTTTCAGCCGACAGCAGGCTAACGTCCGCTGTATGCTCATGTCACTCAGCCAGTCCAGGCTCTGGATCGATCACGACTTTACTGTTGAGATCCACCCAGGTGCCTACACCGTCAGCTGGCTCAGCCAGCTGCTCCGGCCCCCTTTATAGCCCAGTGCTCCAGTGCGTGCTGGAGGGGGAGAGCAGAGAGCTGGTGACTGGCTCTCTGTCCACTGAGAACTGAGCGATCACTGGTCTTTGATCACTCAGTTCTCATTCTTAGAGGCAGTCAGACCGATGCTGCATCCACCTAGGTGAGTATAATTTTTTTTTATTTTTTTCCCGATCTTGTCTTGTCCCTCCCCCAGCCTGTGACTGGACAGTGAAAGTATAAGGAGTGGATTGATGAGTGTCACTCTACACCAGTGATATGCAATTAGCGGCCCTCCAGCTGTTGCAAAACTACAATTCCCATCATGCCTCTGCCTCCGGGTGTCATGCTTTTGGCTGTCAGAGTCTTGCTATGCCTCGTGGGACTTGTAGTTCTGCAACATCTGGAGGTCCGCTATTTGCATATCCCTGCTCTACACTATCATCATGTACCTTGTGTTGCCACTGCAGACCAAGTGGCTCTTTGCCCTTTCTCTGTCTGGGCTTTGCTGTACAAGGGAATGCAGGAGGCTGATGCCAAATAAAATTCAGGTACATTGCTTACAAAAGTAAATCTTCATGAATAGTGATTTGTCTCTTTCATATCTGCTTGGAGTTCAAATTTAAAACCTTCATCACTGAAAAGAGCACACATGCTGCCTTCCTTCATAGCGGTGTGTTTATTATGACATTACAGGTGCACTTTATTTTTATTTCTCCTGAAGATAACCATTGATTGTAAAGATGAAGCAAAAACGCTGGATTAATGACAACCGTTCGTGTTTCAGCGCTCCAACACACTGTGACTAACGCTGAGTAAATATTTATCCAACAAAGCCTCGTACAAAACGGAAAACCACAAACTAATAAAAGTTGGCTTTATTTAAACATAAACAAAAAATTTACAACTTCTCAGAGAAATCCCAACGATTTAAATGGAATTATTCATTTCTTCCATCAGACATGACTTGTTGTTTCAGTTGCTCTCAGGACCACGAAAAAAATGTATTGGTTTGAAGGCTGTTTTCTGTTTTAACGGGAGAAAAAAAAAAAGAAATCTCCTGGAACACAGCTGTCTTTATTAAAGAGCACGCCGAGCCCAGGTATAGCTGCAGATGGCAGTAATTTTACCAGATTCACTTGTGTTAGCCGCTGGTCCTGTTCCAACGTCCGTTCTTGTCCAGACTGGGGTATGCAAGTTATTACGCCTGCCAGAAGAGTCCGCTGAAGGCGTCCTGCAGTGCCCTATGGCATGCGAGGGAGGAAGTGTAGCCTCCAGCGAGATCCTGAGGGGAAGCAGCTCGTACATGGTTTAGATACCTGAAAACAAAGGACAACATTGTTAACCTCAAAGCACAGAAATAAAATGTTCATTCATTTTGGCTGGGAATACACAGATGTTTACCAACCATATTGTCAAGCATGGCTTATTACCATTTGTATTGAGCAAATGCATACATGTTTTAAATCTGAGACCTTTATTAAAAAAAAAAAAAAAAAAAATAAGATCAGCTTCTTGAGAAGCATGAGATGCAAAGAAGCGATTAGGAGCCTGCTGGAAAACCGTTATGCTTTGATTCGTCACATTTTAGCGGAGCAGACTGTGGGGGGAGTTGAGTCATTAGCATTGCCCCACAAAACAAGCCGATTTTCAGCACTAAGAAACTTAAAACAGATGCAGTTCTGGCAGAAGACAAGAAAAAAAGACCACCAGAACACATCAGTTGGTTTCATTCTGTACGGATGCCATCATTGCTTGGAAAGGGGCATCCCAACAGTAATTTAGGTTATGAGGTGTTAATACCGAAGGGGGTTATATTGCTTCACCTGTGTTTTATTTGGCCACTGGCGAGAGGCTGAAAGTGAAATTTTTACTGATCTACCATGGGTGACAGCCACCATTTACAGGACAGAAGTAATTTAAAACAAATATGTGGGATGAAGGGAAATACACTGCAGCATGTGTAATGAGGTATACCACCTTCCACTACAGCAATGCAATGGAGACTGAGCACTAAAAAGCTGAAGGAGAGTGTTTTTACTGCAGCAGTAATGGCTTCTAGTATTCTAGTGCGTTCTTTGGCTGCATGCATCCAATAAAAGAGAAGTATGGGTTTTTTTTTTTTTTTTTCAGACTCATACTTACCTCGGCCCGATGCTGCATCTGTCCCCTGCTGGCTTTAACACAGATAACTGAGCAATCAAATAACGCCAATCGTTCGGTTTCTCAAAGCTCCCTGCTGTTAGTCACTGACTCTCTGCTCTGCACCCCTGCGCGCACTGGGCTGTGGAAGGGACGGGAGTGGCCGGCTCAGGCTCTCAGCAGCTCGCCGAGAGGCTGAGCTGGGTGTTGGTCCAGGCATTTGGGCAGATCCCAACTTCATGGTTGTGATCTTTCCCGAGCCTGAACCGGCTCTGTGACGTCAGCCTGCTGTCTGCTAAAAAGGGGGTCACAGGAGTGCAGGACAAACTGTCACAGAAGTTACAGCCAAATGAACTTTGGCTGTACTTTTCCTTTAAACCAGTGGTCCCCAACCTTTTTTTGCAACAGGGACCGGTTTAGTGGAAGCCAATTTTTCCAGGGAGAGGGGGGGGGATATTCACAGAGCCAGTCCTAAGACCCCTTCATCTCACAACCCCACTTTACAGCCTAGCCCCCCCCCTTTATATCAGTGCAGTGTTCCTCTGCTGATAGGATGACATCGGCTGGCAGGAGATGCAGTAGAGAACACACAGGCTAAGTGCCTGGCCGCACAGCAGCAGGTCGCTGCTCACCTTTTGCTGTGTGGCCCTGTCATCAACAAACCACTGAGAAGTACACCAGTCCGGGGGTTGGGGACCCTTGCATTTAAGGGTCTGTTTGCCAAAAGTGATATTTTAGTTACTGCTGGAGCATGTTGTTGTAGAAATTTAGGATGTGTTTATTATGTATTGTCACAGTGTCTCCCAGTGTTGGTTTAACGATATTCTCTGTGTACAGAGAATATGGCTTTGACCAATATTGAGGAAAGGCCATTTACAATGGAAACCTTCTATTATTTGATAACTACACACTACCCACCCGATCATCCCGGCCGGCAGGCGCCCTGAGCGGTTAACGGTGGAGCAAGCGCCGGTCCGGATCTTTGAGGTGCAATGCACGTTCTGTGGCGCGGGTGTATTACCGTCAATCAGGGGGCCCCTGTATTATCTACAGATTGATCTGCTTGGTGGCGGTTTACTTGCGTTATGGAAGGTATTGCCTTTTATGTAAGGATAATGATCTGTAAGCTTTCTGTCGCATCTGATCAATGTGACAGAAATCTACAGCTATATTCCTTTGTGTATAATTTACACTTTAATGGAACAGTACTATAATCGCCATGGAGTATAGTTCATGGAGCTGTATTTGATAGCGATTCGTCGTAATGGCAGTTCGAGGTTTTGCATGCATGGCATTTTGCTTGAAGGGCCTCTGTGAGATAGCGCTTTGGTTTCAATGGAGGCCATGTCTCCACATGGCTTTCATTGTTATCTGGAGACAGCTGTTGCTCATACAGGCCGGCCAATCCCCATGCATGCACGCCTCTTCTATTGTATTGTTTGAATATAAACAAGTGTGTCATTGCTTGGTGTTTTGTATTGAGCTCATGTCATGTGACTGTGCCTTGGAGGCTGATTGTGAAGCCACCAAGTCTTTTTGTTACCCCTGTCTGATTCCTATAAATAAAGCCTGAAAGCTCGGCCACCGAGGACAACCCTGCGAGCTTGCCATGTGAGAACAGCTATTTGTGTCTGCCTTACTTGCTTTAACACGAGTGCACTCAAATGCATTATGCTAAAGAGCTGAAAAGTGCGCTTATTAGCGCAGGCAAAATATAATGCATACAAGGTATTATAATTGCCTTTACAATGTGTACATAGTCCTCTCCTGGATTCTTAAATGTCTTGGGTAAGCCAACAGGAAGGCTTCCTTGCCATAATGATTGATTCTATATACCTGGCAGTCTTGGCGGTTCTTCCCCACCTTTGTGTGTTCTAGCTTCTCTTGCTGAATTCTCCAGAATGTAAATAAACCCAACTGGTAGAGTGGGAGCCCTCATAACCACAATAGGATTACAAATCCAGTAACTAAAGTGCAGAGGATTTTACCAATAGAATCTCCAAGAGATAAAAGAAAGTTACAAGGAGTTGAACTTTTAGCATCTATCAAACACAAGCATACTATATATCCAAAACTATGTGATCACCCCATTAAATGATTGAGTTTGGGTCCCCTGTAACACAAGCCTCTAATGGAGAAAAGTGTCCTATTCACCACACATTACACCAGCAAAGTCCTATTGTCACCACTGGGAAATCCCACCCTAATCAATGCCATGCAGCCATTGCTGGTCTGCATGAAGATATAAACTACCTGCAAAGAGGCTGCCAGAGATCAAAAGCACTAAGTTCCAACAAAGGATGAAAAACGTAAAACCAGTATTTTATTTAAAAAAAAAGCTCATCTATGATACACAGTACTTTAGCAGATTAAATGTAATTAAGGATTGACATCTACTTTAAAAACAAATAGGTGATTAGACAGCACTCATTCCATAGAATAATGTCAAATGCCTTCTAGCAGAGCCAGAGCAATGAGAAAGGAATTTCCTCAAACAAAAAGACGGAAACCATTTTTTTTCTAGTACAAACCACATTAAAATTATGTATTTTTATTGTTCTAAACCTCAATGTAATAGCGATTGTGTCTGAAGAATCTATTTCCCTATAGATTACACTTAGAGACCGCATATGCCGTGTCCTGATGTGAACTGTTTGTTCTAGACGTGTATCCTTTCTGCAGACCAAAACGCTTTAAGTGCAGCTAGGTAGAAAGGCCAAAGGTGACCGGCACTAGGCACTCAGTATCCTGGATTTAAAGGCATGTCCAACTTCATAAAAATTATTTGGGATAACTCCCTTTTATCCAATGTATCTGTCAGCACCAAGGCTCAAAACCTGACAGCTATGTGATTCCTAACACAAGAGCACTTGCAGCGGGGTAATAAACCCTGAGGATTATTTGTAAATGTGAGCTGACTGATAGGACTTCCATAATTCCATATACTGCTGAGGAATAATTCTGCCTGCAGGGGATTGAGTAATACCGCTAATTAACTAGAAACCAAAATAAACTCAAGGTCCCATCTTCCTGTAATGACCAGCTTGGCGCTCTTTGGAGATTTAACAAACTATTCAAATTTATTTCACACATCCCTCATGTTCAAAGAGAATATATAGTGGTTCTGTACATGTTTATTAATTATTATTGCCAAAATGTTATAAACATATATGCCTCAAAATTTCCACTCGCCTGCTCGCATTTGGCGAGTGGAAATTAGTGGAGGGCTTGCGTGGAGCAGGGGTTACTGGGCTGACAGTTTCCTGGCTGAATGCTTCTGGCAGAAGCAGTGTGGCCATCAGATCGGCCCGTAGGGGGGACTCCCTGCCCCCGGGCCACTTTGATGTCCTGTAAAAAAAGGCAGCACCGCTTCTGCTAGAAGTGATCAGCCAGGAAACTGTCAGGAGGATCTGGCGGCTGAATCGCACAGAGCGGGGATGTCCCACTGAGACATATCTTGTATATGAATAGCTGCGCTGTCAAAGTCCCACCTCCTGGATCAGCATTGGACCAGTGTGCTGTCTATTAAAGTCGCCGGTCCAGGAGGCGGGACTTCGTTTCAGCTGCATCTCAGTGGGACATCCCCACTCTGTATCATCCGGCCGTCAGATCCTCCAGATTCCTCCCTGCTGCACTAATGGGCAATGGTAGGCTGCATTGATGGGCAACAAAATGCTGCACGGATGGGCAATGATATGCTGCACAGATAGGTAATGATATGCTGCATTGATGGGCACTGATAAGGCTGCATCGATGGGCAATAATATGCTGCACTGATGAGGCAGAACTGATAAGCTGCACAGATGGGGCTGCACTGAGAAGGCAGCACTGAATGGCATTGATATGCTGCACTAATGGCCACTGATGAGGCGGCACTTATGAGGCTGCACTGATGGCCACTGGTAAGCAGCACTGATGGCATTGATGGGACTGCACTGATGGGCACTCATAAGGCTGCACTAATGGGTACTGATATGCTTTATGTTAATATTGTTCAAGTTGTTGTTAATATTAATTGTTGGAAATTAATTCTGTATAAAACATTTAACAGTGTAATTTCATGAGATAATTTACGAGGGCGTGTTTAGGGGCGGGGCAGGGTAGAGGTTGGGTGGGGTAACTGGTGGCGAGTAGCTCTTAAGGCCTGGCTACTGGCTCAGGACTTGAAATTTTGAGCCATATATATATATATATATATATATACATATACACACACATACACACACGATAGAGATGTACCAATATATTCGGCTGTTCAAAATTATCGGCCAAAAATAGGGTTATCAGCGTTTTGCCAGTAGAAAAAAAGTTGGCGATAATGACCACTGAAAATAGAAAAACAAATGCTACCGGGTTAGCCCTGCCTCTCCACCAAACGTAGCATTCAGGTCCGCCTTCAGTGCGCATGGGTAGCTGCCAACAGCCTACTGATTGTACTTTTTAGGCAGTCCCACCATCTGATTGGATGGGGTCGTTCAAGCTGAATAGTTATTGGCTGCCATCAGTCAGGGCTATCTAGTCCTCTTCATTATTTTCCATTGTAGTCAGGCTAGGGATGCTGTGCAGCCTACATAGTGTCATAGCACTCATTGGAGGCAGCCTGCGGGCTCTGGCCAGGCCTAGGGATTCCCTGTAGTGTGAGGAGGGGAGCTGAGGGTGGAGGAGGAGGCCACGCTGTGCCGTGGATGAGTGCGCTGCTTGGACACTGACTGGTGAGTGAGGGAGGGAGGTGGAGCAAAAGCCGGACCACCATCCGGGTTTGTGTGCTGTTCTATCCCTGGGCTTCATCCACACTGAGCCCCTGAGACCAGTCATCCCCATACTGACACCCAAACTAGAGGAGTCATCCCCACCCTGACACCCAGACCAGAAGTGTAATTCCCATCCTGACAACCAGACCAGAGGAGTCATCTAAATCCCTGTGCATTTCGGTTTTCGGCCAAGTGCATTAAGAATTTTAAGTTTCCGCACCGGAATTTTCATAAAATAATAAGTAGAGTTGTTTGTATCAATCTGCCCGCCCCTCCTCTCCTCTTGCCCAGTCACGGAAGGCTTTGTATTATATGAACCCATTCACAAAATATTCTGTGAATGGACATTGGAGAGGATGGGTGGGGCTGGAAGAGAGGCTGCTGTGTAGCAGAGAGCATCTCTCCTGTCACAGCACCGTGCAGTAAAACTGTAAACCGTCATTAAAATAGATCCACAAGGCAGCATACATCTTGTTGGAATTAACCCCCCAATGATTTGCAAATCTCATAAACCATATAAAACATATCGACTGTTTAAACTGAGAAGAAAATAAAAATGTAATTTTGAAATTGATGGCAGCAACACGTCTCAAAAAAGTTGGGATAGGGTCAGGTTTACCACGTTGTAGCATCTATTCTTTTTTTTTTTTTGCCGTCTGACAGAGCGGGGAACCACCATGTTTACATCGGCGGATCCCCGCTTTTCTTCTGTATCAGGCGATCGCGGGTCGCCGGCGGACATCGAGTCCACCCGGACCGTGGGCACACTCAGGGAGTGTGCAGCGGGAATGAGAGCGATGGCGCGCTACTCGCGCCAATCGCCGTTTATACGCTGCCACAGTGTAGCAGAAAATGTACACGAGACGGTTGGGAACCGGTTAAGACACTTAGGTGTGTCTCTGATTTACAGCATTATTTGTTTGTGCACAGGATTAGTGCACCAATTTTTTGTTTTAATAGGATTCTAACTGTTCAACAGTCCTGGGTCTTCTATGTCGTATTTTTCATTTCAACATGTGCAAAAAAATATTTTCAATTGGTCAGGTCAGTTAACCACCCGGACTCTTCTACTATGAAGCCATGTTGTTGTCATAGATGCAGTATGCGGTCTAGCATTGTCCTGCTGAAACATGCAAGGCCTTCCCTGAAAATGACATCATCTGGAAGGGACGTTGGCATTTCTGAATCATGTTCGGATATGGCTTCTTCTTTGCATGATTTACCATGCATTTATGAATGGGGCGGCGAACTGTGGTCACAGTAATTTTTGGAATTATTCTTGAGCCCATGCAGTGATGTCCATCACAGAATCGCATGTCTGTTTTTAATGCAGTGCCATCTGATGGCCCAAAGATCATAGGTATTGCATTTCAGGCTTGTCCCTTGTGCACAGAGATTTCTCCAGATTCTCTGAATATTTTGATATTATGTATTGGAGATGATGATATATTGAAAGCCTTTGCAATTTTACATTGAGAATTATTCTGAAATTGTTCGACAATTTTTAGACGCAGCTTTTCACAGATTGGTGAACCTCTGCCCATCTTTACTGCTGAGACACACTGACTCTCTAAGATGCTCATTTTATACCCAATCATTACTGACCTTTTACCAATTAATCTAATTAGTTGCAAAATGTTCTTCCAGCTTTTCCTTGTATGACTTTTTTTGCTAGCTTTTTGTTGCGCTATCCCAACTTTTTTGAGACATGTTGCGACCTTCAATTTCAAAATTACCTTATAGTTTTCTTAACATGGTACATTTTCTCAGTTCAAACAATTGATATGCTTTCTATTTTCTATTGTGAATAAAATATGGGTTTATGAGATTTGCAAACCATTGCATTGTGTTTTTATGTTGATTTTACACACCATTCCAACTTTCTGTGGAATTAGGGTTGTACTGCTTTAGCCGCCTGCCGTATTGCACAGTGACGGCGGCAGTGTGGTTCTCATTCTGGGACGTCACTGCGTCCCCATGACACGGCGCATCCTTGATCTTGGTAAAGAGCGGATGACATGTAAACAAGAAAATGCCAGTTATCAGCTTTCCTCTCCTCACGTCATCAGTACAGCCCATCAGTGCTCATCATCACAGATGTCAGTCAGTGCTGCCAATCAGTGCCGCCCATTAGTGCCACCCATCAGTGTTGCATAGTATTGCCTTCTCATCAGTGCACATCAGTGAAGGAGAAAAATTACTTATTTACAAAATTCTCTAGCAGAAACTAAGAAAAACTTTTTGGTCTTTTTTTGTTCTGTTAGCAAAAAAAAAAAAAAACAGCGGTGATTAAATACCATCTAAAAGAAAGCTCAATCTGTCTCAGCCAGTATCTGCATATGGGGCACATGGGCACTGACCCCCATCCATGCGTTCAGCCCCCTGATCTACATACAGGGTGGCAGACTATGGATTCCAATGGGGGGGTGGGGGGAGTGTTTTTTTGAAACACGTGAGTAGAACCAGAGGTTTTAATATGCTTTCCAAAAAGGGTGGGCTTGGGGTGCAGGGAGTGTTTTTTTTGAAGCACGTGATTAAAGCCAGAGGTTCTAATAGGCTCTCCAAAAAGGGTGGGCTCGGGAGGCAGTGCCACCCAGTTGTGTGGCGATAGCGGATGAATATTCGCTATCTTCACACTAAATCTCCACCCAATAAGGAAGCGGGTCGTGAGACTCATTTCCCAATTGGCCAAAACGTCAGGCGATCCTATTGGTCGCCTGTGTAAGTATTCGCCAGCATACCAAGGATCACCGTCCAAAGGGTCTTTATTTAAAGAAGGATCACATCACAGAGAGTGCAACGTTTCGGAGCCACGCAGGACCCCTTCGTCAGGCATGTGACCTGTGTTTGATGCTTCAAGTATCCAGCTGGTGATCGCTGCAGCACCCACTTCTACATGAGCCTTACTTTGCCAGAAAGGTGTGCGTTAGGAAAATTGACAAGCCTATTGGGCGCCTAGCGCTTAGGAAGTGGAGAGGGGAGATGCACGGCAGAAGCCGCCGTGCTGGAGGAGAGGACACTGGAGCCACTGCCCACAATCCGCCACCTAGATGGGTCCTCCGTGTAGTTTGTTCATGTTTTTAAATTGTGACAGAGGGTGCGGGAAGCAGGGAAGAGAAACTCTATAGGACCCAGTTGCTCTAGGATCCACATTTCTCGATTTAACCCAGTGAGCATTATTCCAGCCACTACTTTTATAATACCCTGAATTCATAGAGCAATAATTGTGGTTCTTTGAAAGTTAGAACACCCTATGGATATAGAGAAACCATCCTGTGCACAAGCCCTTTGCCTATCAATCCCTTGTCTGTTGTTCTTGGGAAGTACAAGCATTGGTACACCATGCTCTGTAAATTTAGAAAAGCAAGCACTGAATAAAACAAACAGATAACACATTGTTAGCATTTTCTGATTATTCAGGAAACGACAGATAAGCAAATGAACATATATGTTTTCATCACCGACCTTATTACGAGTGACCCAATTTAGCTCTTTACAC
>BLSH010013994.1:102983-122562 GCA_018402905.1 Glandirana rugosa | reverse complement strand
GGGCCCCCAGGTGCCCATAACCAGTGGCCACTAAAGAAAATCGCCGGGAGACCATCGGTCCCCCCTCCACCCCTAAAAAGGGGGGAGGGAGGAACTCTCACTCACTCTCACTCACCACTCCTGTCGGCGTAGCGGGTAGCCACCCGTTGCAGACCTTCCTCCCCTGCCTGGGCGGGATGCTGCCGGCCAAAGAACGCCCGAACCGGACCGCAATCCGGGACTTGGGCGCAGGTGGGGTTACCCCAGGCCGCCCGCACGGAACGGGCATGATGCAGCGGGTCCCTATACCGCGGAACTGGCTCACATCGGTCGGCCAGGCCGGGGAAAGTACAGAGTCCGAACGACCCTCTATGCCCCGGCCGGCTTCTTGATAGCAGACTTCATTGATTGATAAAAGTAAGTAGTAAAAGAAAAAATAAAGAGAAATAAAAAGAAAAAACGGTCACAATCCGGACCGCAAGTCCCCGCAAGACCGCAAGGGAGCCAGGTCAACTCCTATGCAAACTAGGCATTGAAACTGATGAGCTATGCTAGGTGGAGGGTTTATGTGGGAAGAGAGGACGACCCCGTGGGAGGGGCCAGCTTGTCTTTTCCCTGCCTAGTTAACTCCTAGGACAAGCATAAACCCCCACATGTTATGAAGAGCTGCGTCTGTCAGTGAACGTAGGAGAAATAAAATTTAACAACTTTATCAGTGCCGATCAGTGCAGCCTCACCTGTGCCACACAATGTGCTTCACCTGTGCCCAACAATGCAGCCTACCTGTGTCCATCAATGCCGCTTCACCTGGGCCCAACAATGCAGCCTACCTGTGCCCAACAATGTAACCTACCTGTGTCTATCAATGCCGTTTTACCTGTGCCCAACAGCGCCTGCCTACCTGTGTCCATAAATGCCACTTCACCTGTGCCCAACATTGCAGCCTACCTGTGCCCAACAATGCCGCTTCACCTGTGCCCAACATTGCAGCCTACCTGTGTTGATCAATGCCTCTTTACCTGTGCCCAACAATGCAGTCTACCTGTGTCCATCAATGCCACCTACCTGTATCCATCAATGCCGCTTCACCTGTGCCCAACATTGCAGCCTACCTGTGCACAACATTGCAACCTACCTGTGTCTATTAATGCCGCTTTACCTGTGCCCAACAGCACCTGCCTACCTGTGTTCATCAATGCCGCTTCACCTGTGCCCAACAATGCAGCCTGTGTCCATTAATGCTGCTTTACCCGTGCCCAACAATGCAGCCTACCTGTTCCCAACAATGCAGCCAACCTGTGCCCAACAATTCAGCCTACCTGTGCCCAACAATACAGCCTACCTGTGCCCAACAATGCCGCTTCACCTGTGCCCAACAATGCAGCCAACCTGTGCCCAACAATGCAGCCTACCTGTGCCCAACAATGCAGCCAACCTGTGCCCAACCATGCAGCCTACCTGTGCCCAACCATGCAGCCTACCTGTGCCCATCAATGCAGCCTACCTGTGCCCAACCATGCAGCCAACCTGTGCCCAACCATGCAGCCTACCTGTGCCCATCAATACAGCCAACCTGTGTCCAACAATGCAGCCTACCTGTGTCCAACAATGCAGCCAACCTGTGTCCAACAATGCAGCCTACCTGTGTCCAACAATGCAGCCTACCTGTGTTCAACAATGCAGCCTACCTGTGTTCAACAATGCAGCCTACCTCTGCAGGGGAAGAGAGAGGTGAGCCGACCGGATCATCAGAGCGCTGAGGAATATCGCTGTAACAGCTTTCATTTGAATTACCGAGTTTTCCCCACACTTGCTGTCACATACAGTCCCTGCCTCCTGGCCCAGGTACTTTGATACACCTCACACATCCCGGCATTGGATGAGTGTTCTGTCTATCAAAGTACCCGGGCCAGGAGGTGGGGCTGTGTGCGACAGTAATTCTAACTAAAGCTGTTACAGCGATGTTCCTCGGTGCTCTGATGATCCGGCCGCCTGCTCTCCTTTCTTCCCTGAGGCGATCGCTGGGAGAACGGCTCCCATTCAACCCCGCCTGCCGGCGGTGCTCGCCCCCCGCTCCGAGCCAGCCCATGGTCGTCATCCGTCATTTTCCACTCGCAAAATGCGAGTAGGCGAGTGGAAAATTTGAGCGCTGTCATATAGGTCACTGAAGACTGCAGAGAAGGAGCGAGGGGTCTGCATTAAGCTGAAATGAGACAATAACAATTTGTGTCTAACATTATCATAATTAGCGATGGGAAAATTGGTTTACCAAATAGGGACTTTGTGGAAGTCAAATAAGGACTTCTGTCACATATCATGATGACAAAGGGCACCCATAAAGCAGGGCACCACATCTTAAGACACAGTCATCTACTGACCCATTGACTTGCTTCCTGTATAGTGCACAAGACATGCAGGTGTCTGGTAAGGGGTTCAAGGAATGCAACCTGTGAAGCGAATCACAGGTTTGAATTGCTAGATTAGTGAATCCTAGAGGAACTAAAGACATTTCCAAAATAAAAGAAATCAAAATGAAAAGTACAACAATCTGCACTTTATCAAACTATATGTTTATAAGATAAGGTACATTTATATTGCATTAATAAAATGTATTTGTTAAGTAAATATACAGTATAACTAATTGCTAGTTAAAGAATTCTGCACGCTCCACATCAAATAACCTAAACCCCCAAATGAAAAATTAATATACTGCAGATTACTATTTCTTGGTGGCTGCATTCATTTTCTTTTTTTCAAGCTTCTACAGGTATATTTTCACATGGTAATCCTGAAAATAACTTCCTGCCCCATGGTGGCTACATCACTCCTTGACTGTATCTATAGAGGGAGACATGGTTGCCCTACGCTGCTCTCTTGATATGGACTACAGACAGGTTTGTATTGCATCCCCATTACGTGGTGGGCAGGGCAATTGGTCATTAACAGAAGATAGCTAGCAAGAAATATATTCTTTGGTGTGGTTCACAGGAAGTGACAAGGACAATGCATTTCTGTCCAGATCAACTGGTATTTTCTCTATTTGCTGAAAATGTGTATTGCTTGGAAATAAATAATGCAGCCACCACATCCAAGGACTAGAAGAAGCATTTTTGTTCTTGGGTTTAGTTATCCTTTAAGGCTCCATGCACACTGTAGCTGATAAACGACTGTTTTTGTTCGTTTGGGCATTTTTTTTAACAGCCCAAAAACGCCCCTTTATGTTATCCTATATGTCCATGCACACATGAACTTTAATTGTCGTTTAAAAGCAGTGAGGTTTTTGGACTGTTATCTGAATTTACGTTCAAAAGTCGTTCTTCTGACCACAAAAAACGCTAAACGTCGTTTATCGGTGTCTTTTGTGGTCAATGGAAGCTAATGAAGTAAAAAAAAAAAAAAAACGCCCAAAAATGCTAACGCCTATAAACGCTGATTACACAATGCTCCAAAAGAACGTTTTCTAAGCAGCGTCTCCTGCCCAATGCCCAGAGAGCCCAGATAGTGTCCAGTGTGCATGGAGCCTAAGAGTTGAATGGCTCTGAATCTAGTTGTAGAGTTCAGCTGCTCATATGGCCAGGCTGAATTCATTTGTTGCAGCAAAGGTTTGCTCTCATTGCTCGAGGCATGTGGCTGGCTGTATTCTGGTGTCTCAGACATGTTCAAAGTGAAGTGAGTTTTTCCAAACGAGACAGCAGAACACTATAAAAGGTTTGCGTTTTCAGCAAATGTCGACATTGTGTAAACATTTCTTTCCTTACTTGAGAGTGGCATAGCCCAGAAGTCATTCAGGTTCACCACCATATTTATAGCCTGGGTTATCCGAAATGCTTATAAAAAAGGGCAAAATGTTTCCATTATTGTTCAAATAGTAAGGGTAAAATGAATTCAACTATGTACTATACAGAAGCATTCCTATATCCCAAAGGCCCCCTTGAAAACAATAGCTGGACCCCTGTCCCACTACTGCTACCAGTCAGCTGAAATCTACCCAGGTTCAATCATTCACAAAGGTGGCAATAGACTTTACAAACAAGTGGCACTGCAAATCTACCTGCAGATTCCCTGTCAAAGTTAAATTTAGGAGGTTCACATATGTGCAGCATGTTTCCACGTACGCTGTGCACACGAAAAAAGTGGGGAAATAAGTCCTAAACACTTTAAAAAAAAAAACATTTTTTTTTAAACGCACCGGAACACAATGCGATTTGGCACACGCTAAAACGCACAAAATTTGCCAGTGCATGAGGGCGTTATTAATGGAGTTGTAAAGGCAGAAGGTTTTTCATCTTAAAGCGGAGTTCCACCCATTTAAAAGTAAGCAGCTACAAAAAGTGTAGCTGCTGACTTTTAATAAACAGACACTCACCTGTCCCACGGTTCAGCAATGCGGCCGCCCGATGCCTCGTTCCTCTCCCCCTCCTCTCCGTGGTGCCGGCATTACAATTCTGGGCGCCCAGCTGTGGCTTCACAGCCAGGCGTGCACTGCACATGCGAGAGAGAGAGCGAGAGAGTTCTGCATAGCCAGGCAATCTTCTGGGACCTGTGACGTGTCCCAGAAGATTGCAGGGAGGGAGGAGAGGTGAACTTCCTTTCAGGGGGTCACCAGCACTTAAAGCAGATGTTCCACTTTTGGGTGGAACTCCACTTTAATGCATTCTATACATTAAGATAAAACGCCTTCTGTGTGTAGCAGCCCCCCTAATATTTACCTGAGGACCCATCTTTGTCCAGTGATCTCCATGAGTCCTTCGGCCATCGCGGACTCTCCCTCCTGGGTCGCTGAGACACAGCACCAGCACCATTGGCTCTCGTAGCTGTCAAAGTCAGCTAACCAATCAGGAGAGAGAGAGGGGGCAGGGCCAATTGGCAGCTCCGTGTCCGAATGGACACAGAGAGCTGCAGCTCGGCTTGGGTGCCCCCATTGCAAGCTGCTTACTGTGGGGGCAATCGACAGGTGAGAGGGGCCAAGAGAGCCGAAGAAGGACCCTAGAAGACGAGGATCTGGGCTGCCCTGTGCAAATCCACTGCACAGAGGAGGTAAGTATAACAAGTTGTTTAATCCCCCCTGACTACTTTGGACTTATGGGAGTATTTGGCAGTCATTCGCTTGGGAAAAGGTCCAGATGAAGCCTTTCAGCGAAACGCGTCGACCTTAAATGACTGTACTGCACAAAATATTCTTCTGGTATTTTGTATCATTATAAATTCCATTATGTGGGTTATCCCAAGAGACTGTTTTTTTATACTTCCAACAATATGCTATATTGTATTATGAGCACTCTATTGTTACTGTTTTTAGTGATATACCAATAAAATATATTTTTTATATATAATCCTTTTGCTTTAGTCTCGTGTGTGCCCATAAAGTCCACATTTAGCTCCTTTCATGTGTGGTTTCCATATATGAAGGGTTTTCTTTGTTTCTATGGGGGCACTTGGCAGGAGGGAGGAGCCAGGAGTTCCATCGGGGGACCTGAGAAAAGCAGAATCGGGGCTGCTCTGTGCAAAACCACTGCACAGAACAGCTAAGTATGACATGTTTGTTATCTCAAAACAAAATCTGCCTTTAGTATCACTTTAAGGCCCCACTCTGGGCCAAATCTGTTTTCAATAGTCCATTAAACATACATATAATTAGCAATAAGATTACCTCCACGTATCCTCCCTATAGCCTGAAGATATGAGGGGGAAAAAAGCAGCTTGTGATAATGACACAGGTATTTCTATTGTTTCTTTTCCTGCATTTACAGTTTTATCTACAAAAAACAGTTCATAAGTAGCATGAGAGAAGCAATAGGGAAAATTGGGAGGTTTGTTGATGGTATCCCGGGGATCAGTTTTATCAGACACAGCCTGAATGTGGAGTGGCTGTAATTTAGATCCTCACATTTATTTATCTTGGAACTAGCTGTTCTGCAGACCAAATCTTTAGAGCTATTGATATCCTTTTGAAAGTTCCTGAATTTGAGTCTGAAAACACAGACAAGGTGTTCAGTGGTTCCAACATTGCCCAGTCTCTGAGTCTTCTTCATCCCTGCCCACACACAATACAGTATAAGAGGGATGTTGTACAGCTGCGACAAAAGGCTCTATTGTAGCAGCCCTGTGATAAGCCCGACATATCTGGCCACACTGACTTTTTATAGTTTAGGAAGTCAGGAACTCTAAAACTGACCAGAGATGGATTGGAATTCAGCCAGTTCAGCAGGGACCAGCCAAATTTAGATCCATGTATGGCCATCCCTGATCGTCATCTCTCCAACATGAATGTTGGAAAACTTTTGATGATCAGCAGCTTGCAGTCAATTGACTGCAGCCACTGATCAGTGTAGTCTGATAGCAGAGAGCCCCGCTGTTGGAATACAATGTCCAGGTGGGGTGGATTCCTGTACCCATCTTGTTTGTGTTGAAGGCGGTTTCCATTTGTTTTTTTTTGATCAACCCCACTACCCACTGGCTGATTGGAAAAAAAAGGAGTCACCTAAATATATTTTTAGGCACTGTTCAACGGGGTTTCAGCTTTTCTAAGAGCAATGCATGCAGCAAGCATTTGAAGAGTTGTAACTTGAGCTAGAATTATCGCTGTACTGAATATGGGGGGGGGCTCAACATCACTGCCATTCAGAGAATATTGCATTTTTTTTTAAAACTGATACAAGGCGTTCTTATTGGATAACGTGTGCAGAAAGGGCAGATGACATTCCAATCTTCATCTCACCCAATCAGAGAACACCCTGTGGAGGAAAGTCACTTGAGCAGCACCAAGAAGAAACTAGCACTGATTTTATGTAGCACAGGCTAATACAATGAATTTCTGCTTGCTCAGCGGCCCTCCGGGCTCCGGATATGAGATATGAAGAATAAAATGTAATCAAGCTGGATCAATGCACATTTAACCACTTTGTTAGGAGAAATCCTGTATCTGTGGACTTTTTAGCACTATTCGCACGCGCACGTGCCGGAAACGGCGCCAAATTGCTCTATTTCAACAGGAAACACCCTGCAGCAAGTGCTGTCTGATCTATAGCATTTAGCGTGTGTTCCTGATCAACCCGTTTGTCTGATTTCCACCTGCACTGACCTTGGCTATCCACGACCACTCTCCTGCCTGCTCCCTTGTACCTTTGCTGCCAGCCTGTTAACGAGCTCTGCCTGTGCCCAACCATTCTTCTGCCTGCCCCTTCTGTACTGCAATGCCAGCTAGCTACCGACCCGGCCTGTACCATCACTCTATTCAACTAGCACAAGACCGGAAGCACCTCTTCAGTTGTCACCGGTGACCATTCCAACCCTTGATCCTCACTCCTGAGCCTCCTGTCTACTCTACCAAGGGTTCACGAATCAGGGTCACAAGAGAGGTTACAACTGCATAAGTCAGACTCATCCACCAGGTACATGACAGTATCAGACAGCCATGCACAGGAGGCCTCGCCCTTGGACGATCTCTGTTTGCATCTGGCTGGCCTGACCCGGGTTGTCACGACCCTGCAGGATGACTATACCCGACTGGAGGAACGGGGTGTGCTCGAGTTCACTGGAGCCCGGGTTCCTGGAAGTAGTCTACCAATGGACTGTACCGTGGCGGTGTGTACGCCGAAACCTAAAGTTCCCTGGCCGGAGCGGTTTTCGGGCGACCGCACCAAGTTCCGGTCGTTTCCCAATGCCTGCGAACTCTATCTTGTACTGCAGCCTCGCACCTTCTCTCTGGAGACTACAAAGGTGGGGTTAGTGATTTCCCTGTTACGGGGGGACCCCCAGTCCAGGGCACACCACCTATGGGAACTAAAGGCCCCAGAAGTGAGCAGCCTGACCCTGTTCTTCCAGGCTATGGCCGTACTATATGAGGATCCTCATCAGACTGCCACTGTCGAGGCAGCCCTCCATGCGCTACAACAAGGCCACCGTGTGGCAGAGGACTACTTAACAGAGTTCAGGCGCTGGAGTGCTGACACCGATTGGAACGAGGCAGCGCTCTGTTACCAGTTCCGGTTGGGCCTCTCCAATCCCCTAAAAGATGAACTGGCCCGTGTGGGGGTACCCCGCACCCTGGACGCTCTAATTGACCTGTCTACCCGAATAGACAGGCACCTCAGAGAGCGCATGGCCGAGAAGTCAATGACACCTGCCCAGACTGAATCCGTGCAGCGGGGTCTTAATCGGCCGTCTCTTTCAGTGGAAGAAAGGCAACGCTGGCTCAGTGACTGCCTATGTTTGTACTGCGGGGAGCCCGGTCATATAGTGCAGATGTGCCCTGCCAAGAGTGGCCAGCGTCCATCAGTTTTCTGTGGCACCGCATCAGCCACCCCAAATACCTCCTCTTGACTCACCCTTCCGCTCTCCCTGCAGCTTCCCGACAGGAGCATCCTAGTGACCGCCATCATTGACTCTGGTGCCTGCAGTGGATTCATTGATCGGACTTTTGCGGCCCAACATCTGATCCCACTGCGACCCAAATTCCACAGGATGGTTGTACGCCTAGCGGACGGCACGCCTATTAAGTCAGGTGTCGTCACACAGGAGACTATACCCTTACCTGCCTCTACCCCCAACGGGCATCGGGAACTCCTGCTCTTGGATGTCATTGTGTCCCCGCTTTTTCCGGTTATCCTCGGACTACCCTGGCTGCAGGCCCACAGTCCCAGCATTACTGCTGCCAGCACTGCTTCCCGGGAACTGAGGTGCCTAATCCTTCTCTGCTCAGTCTGGATAGGGACCCAGATCCGGAAACCTGCTTATCGGTTCCTCCAGTCTACCACGCCTTTCTAGACGTGTTCAGCAAGAAGGGGGCTGAACAACTGCCACCCCATAGGCCATATGACTGTCCTATTGAGCTCCTTCCCAGAGTCGAGGTCCCCTTTGGAAGGATCTTTCCCCTGATCGAATTGGAGCTAGTGGCCCTCAAGGCCTACATAGATGAAAACCTGAAAAAGGGCTTTATTCGGCCCTCTACGTCCCCAGCAGGAGCGGCAATCTTCTTCGTTGAAAAAAAAAAGACCACACCCTAAGGCCCTGTATAGACTACCGGGAACTGAATAAGTGAACGGTCAAAAACCGTTACCCCCTGCCCCTGGTCCCGGAGCTCTTCCAGAGACTTGGAACGGCCACAGTGTTCACCAAACTGGACCTCCGAGGGGCTTATAACTTGGTCCGAATCCGGGAGGGCGATGAATGGAGGACCGCCTTCCGCACCCGGTTCCGACACTTTGAATATTTGGTGATGCCTTTTGGACTGTGTAATGCCCCAGCTACGTTCCAGCATTTTGTGAACTACCTGGACCTCGTGCGATCGTCTACTTAGACGATATTTTGATATTCTCCCCCCACATTGGAAGAGCATCGCAAACATGTGGCCTGTGTTCTGAGCCGCCTTCGGCAGCATGGCCTGTATGCCAAGGCTGAAAAGTGTGAGTTTGAACAAACCAGCATCTCCTTCCTAGGACTCATCATTTCAGTCACCAGCATTACTATGGACCCCCAGAAGGTCTCTGCTAATTTGGAATGGCCTGCTCCCACGGCCAAAAACTAGTCCAATGTTTCATTGGCTTCGCTAATTTTTATAGAAAGTTCATAAAGGTATTCTCGGCTATCATCGCCCCGATCAACCAGCTAACTAAGCTGCACACACGATTCGTGTGGTCCGAAGAAGCCCAAAAATCCTTTGAAACTCTGAAGCGCCTTCTCACCTCTGCACCTGTCTTGAGGCACCCTGATCCGGCCTTGCCATTTGTCTTAGAAGTAGACGCTTCCGAGGTCGCTGTTGGGGCCATCCTGTCACAGAGACAAGGAGTCAAAGTGGTCCTCCACCCGGTGGCGTTCTTCTCCAGGAAGTTGTCCCCTCCGGAAAGGAACTATGATGTCGATGACTGCGAGCTACTGGCCATCAAAGTGGCTCTGGAGGAGTGGCGCTATTTGCTAGAAGGAGCCAGGCACCCTATTCTGATCCTTACAGACCACAAGAACCTTGAATATCTCAGGTTGGCCAGGAGGCTGAAACCCCGTCAGGCCCGATGGGCGCGATTCTTTTCACGCTTCCTCTTCCACGTCATGTACAGGCCTGGGTTGAACACCAAACCGGATGTCTTGTCCCAGATGTTCTGCAAACCCGGGAATCCTATGACTGCGGACACGGTGCTATATCCCAGAAACTTCCTACTGACACAGGGGGACTTATTGTCCTGTATCAGGCAGTCTCTGGCCAAGACTCCCAAACCAACAGACTCTAACCTGATAGCAAGAGACGGACTGCTATGGCACAAGAACAGGCTTTTCGTACCAGAGGGGCAGCGCCTATCTGTTCTGACATCCTGTCATGACCATAAGCTAGCAGGTCATTTTGGAGCCGGCAAGACCGTTGAGCTTCTGCTACACTCCTTCTGGTGGCCCCAAGTAGAGGAGGACTGTCAGAAGTATGTTAGCTCCTGTCCCACCTGCGCCCAACACAAGAGCATTAAGGCCAAGGCATGGGGACTACTAAGGCCACTTCCTGTACCTGAACGGGCCTGGTCTATGATCTTCATGGACTTCATTGTGGAACTGCCCTCGTCCTAGGGGTATACAACAATCTTTGTGGTCGTAGATCGATTGACTAAAATGGCCCACTTCTTACCCATCTTCATTCGGGAAATAGTCAGACTCCATGGAGTTCCCTTGAGTATTGTCTCCGATCGCAGAGTTCAATTCACGTCCAAGTTTTGGAAAGCCCTGTGTGCCTCCCTGGACATCGAACTCGCCCTCTCCTCGGCCTATCATCCACAGACTAATGGCCAGACGGAGAGAACAGACACTTGAGCAGTACCTGCGCTATTTCCCTTAGTTTTCACAGGACAACTGGGTCTCTCTACTACCACTGGCGGAATTTGCCTTTAACAATACAGTGCACTCTGCCACCAAGCAATCCCCTTTCATGGCCAACTATGGCTTTCACCCAACCTTTATGCCCACAGGCAACCCAGAAAGCATAGTACCCGCAGCCCAGGAAACTATCAAATTCTTGGAAGAAAATAATAAACTCTTACAAGAAACCCTGGCCCGACTCAGCAGTATAACAAGGAGACTTTTGACAAAGGGAGACGGGGAGAGTTGGACTTACAACCCGGAGAGCAAGCCTGGCTCGCCATAAAGAATCTCAAGCTGGCCTGCCCATCAAGGAAATTGGGTCCCAGATTCATTGGGCCCTTTTAGGTGAAGAAAAAAGTCAACCAAGTGGCTTATGAGTTGGAATTTCCGCCCTCCTTGTGGGTCCACCCTGTCTTCCACGTGTCCCTGTTAAAAGCCGTGACCCCAAATC
This sequence comes from Glandirana rugosa, assembly GCA_018402905.1. Lineage (NCBI taxonomy): Eukaryota > Metazoa > Chordata > Amphibia > Anura > Ranidae > Glandirana > Glandirana rugosa. Next base: position 111,296 of record BLSH010013994.1, on the reverse strand, counting down.
CTTTTCCTGAATGGAACCTAGACCACCTGGACCAAGTTTAGTGGATGGGGAGGAAGAATTTGAAGTTGAGTCCATACTGGACTGCAGGAAAAGGGGAGGTGGGATTCAGTACCTCGTGGAATGGAAGGGCTACGGCCCTGAAGAAAGCTCCTGGGAGCCTGAAGCCAACATCCATGCAGATGAACTTATTCAGTCCTTCAAGGACAGTAATCCTGCTAAGCTGGCCCGGCTGGGCATCCGGAGGCAGCCCCTTGGGAGGGGGGGGGCAATGTTAGGAGAAATCCTGTATCTGTGGACTCTTTAGCGCGCTCCCGCGCGTTCATGGGCGCACGCGGCGGAAACGGCGCCAAACGGCTCTATTTCAATCGGAAACACCCAGCAGCAAGTGCTGTCTGATCTACAGTGTTTAGCGTGTGTTCCTGAGCAACCTGTTTGCCTGATTCCTGTTCCTGTAACCCGGATTGTCTCGACCCTGCTCTGATTTCCGCCTGCACTGATCTCGGCTATCCACGACCACTCTTTTGCCTGCTCCCTTGTACCTTTGATGCCAGCCCGTTAAACTCTGCCTGTGCCCGACCATTCTTCTGCCTGCCCCTTCTGTACTGCACCGCCAGCTAGTTACCGACCCGGCCTGTACCACCACTCTATTCAACTAGCACGAGACCAGAAGCACCTCTTCAGCTGTCACTGGTGACCATCTCAACCCTCGTGCCATCCTCACTCCTGAGCCTCCTGTCTACTCTACCAGGGGTTCACGAATCAGGGTCGCAAGAGAGGTTACTGCTGCATAAGTCAGACTCGTCCACCAGGTACGTGACACACTTGCAGAATGGCCACCCGCAATATACTGCGGACGGGTGGCCCTTTCAGGCAAAGGGACGCACTGGTACCTGCTGATCAGTTGTGTCCAATCACAGGGCTCTGTACAGAGGGAACAATCTCTCTGCTTCTTATTCCTGCAAAGCAGAGATAAGAAACAATCTTTAGTAAAAAGCAGCACATAATATACACATTGTACACCACTGATCACTGTATTAGTGTCACTGTTAATGTCAATGTCAGTCAGTTCCTCCCAAGTGTCAGTGTCCCCGCACTATTACGGTGCCATTATAAATCACTGATCATCGCCATTAGTAGTATAAAAAAAATCCAATTTATACCTTAGTTTGTACACGCTACAACTTTCACACAAAACAATCAATATACACTTATTGAGGTTTATGAAGAAACTTAATTTTTTTAATTGGATATGTTTTATAGCAGAAGGTAACAAATATTGTTTTTATTTCAAAATTTCAGTGTCCGTGGGGAAGCACCCGCATCGGCTGCTATCTTGTCACCCACCCTGGCAGTGCGCCAAACAGGCCTAAGCGCCAGGAGACCAGGCACCCCCCACCCCACAGCTGTGCAAGGCTTGTCACAAAAAGGTACCCCAGAGGGACTCACCACCCGACCCGGAGAGGAGCTGCACCTGCCGCTGCTGCCCACCGCTGTCGCCCGACTCCTTCTGCCCACTGCTGCTGTTACCAGTAGCTGCTGCTGCCCAGGGAGAATCACGGTGTGCAGGGGGTAAAACGCCGTCAAGAAGTGACCGGGACCGCCCCCTAGTACTCACAGGCCGGTCCATGTGCATAGGCCACAAGAAAATGGCCGCCCTGCACACTAGAGACCAAACAACCACTGCAGCAGCGCCGCGGCTATGACAAAATGGCCGCCGAGCGCAAGGCAAGGAGAGGTGGGAGGAGGGGGGACCAGCTAGGGCCCGACACACACACCCTGGGAGCCCCAGGGAGGGGAAGGGGGTTGTGACAGCAGGGTACTGGAGGGGTGGGGGAGGGGGTCACGAACGAGGGAGGGGGGGTAGAGGCCACCCGCCACCCTGACACCCCGGAGGGGGGACCCACCAGCCCCCCCCGGACCCACGAGGGGGAGGGGGGACGTACTTGCCCCATCTAGTTGGGCGGTGCGGGAATCCCACCCGAGACAGACCTGGGAGGCCGGGCGGAACTGTCTGCCTTGGGCACACTGCGTGCGGTGGCAGGGAGTTTAACCTGGGGGGCCACCCCGTCCGGTTCGGGGCCCGTCACGGCCGACCCAGAGTGGAGCTAACAGGTATGCACTCTTGGAACAACTTGCCCTAGTGTGTGGACCACCTATCTAAACGTATGAATTATATTAGACTGAGAACTATTGCCTTTGCACCTACCACTCTCCCCTGCATGCATGCAGTATTTTTTTTTTCAGCGCACACCACACCAACAACATAAAACATAACACATGTTTGCCTTGACTATGAGTTGGGGCTGTGCTGGAAAAGCTGCTAGCGTAGCCTCAACTCATGAGGTGTGAACAAGCGCTTAAACATTACACACCCTGATAATTTCATTGAATTTAAGCAAATCACATTCATATATTTATAGCCAAAAGCACTTAAAAATCTATAGATTGCCTTCAAATGATGTTTGCTTACAACAAAATAATACCCCCCCCCCCCCAGAGTACCCAGCTGAATTCTGTAACTGGGGATGTTCAGTAAGTTAATCATCTCCTCATCACATAATAAGTGCATCATGTCCTAATCATGTTATCCCAGATTAGAGGCAGTTTGAAAGGCAGCCAGCCTCCCTGAACTACGTTGTTGTGAAGGGTTTTCTCCCTAAATGATTCCGGAATTCATTAGCTTTCCATTTTAGTAATGAAAGGTTAACGATTATTTTTTCTGGTAACCGTGATATCACTTGCAGGAAACATTCCCTTAGCACTGAAGAGCTTCCGTCGGTAGGGCTTGTGGAAATGGAGCGTTTAAATCCATTCCCCCAACAATAAGGACACCTGGCTCCACATTTGTCGTATTTTTTCCTCTGCCTTCAAGCAAACAGCTGTCGCAGCTCTCAACACCCTTGCCTGGCAAAAACAGAGAGCGCATTCTGGTAGGCCCTGCTTACATTCCCGGGTTTTGTACCTCTAGATGCAGCCAATCAATCAACGCTTGCAGGACATCCAGAGTAAATGCAAGCAAGCATTTTTAACATCCCCTCGGTGCTGTGCTATGTGCCACAGCAAGGACACTGCAGCGTGATGGATTCCTGTAATGTGCTTTCTCTGCTAGTATGGATTTCACTGTGGAGTCTGCAGAGCTGTAGCTACAAATAGACAAATGACTAAGTCAGAAGTCACGTGCACTTGACCCTGAGATAGGAGAGCTTTCAGCAGGGGCCACTTTCCCTACCGTTTATAGAGAGGCCTTTTAACAGGCTGTAAATTAGCAGAATGTTGAAATTGTTTACAATGTCACCAAGTCAAACCTGACTTGCAGAGCTAGGTAATTAAAATGGACATTATTTTCAAGATGGATCATGCAAACTTCTTTTTAGTAACAAAATAAATCTACTGTATAGTAGGGCAGACCAACTCCCAGTCCTACAATGAAGATTAAAGTGGTTATAAGGCAAAACGTTTTTTTAACTTAATGCATTCCCTGCATTAACCACTTCAGTTCCAGTGACGTACAGGTACATCATCCCGCGAATTGTTTTTTAGAGCTGACGGTCAGCTTTCCTGTAGAAGCAATCCTAGAGGCTAATTAGCCCCTGGATTGCTTTCACAAGCAGCAGGAGTGGCTTTCTTGGGGTCTCCTGTCCCAACCAGGAGACCTGAGCTACCAGACGATGCTTCTGCCGGCTGACCATAGTGTTAATCAGAAACTGGAAGTGATGAGCATACATCACTTCCAGTTTCCCCCGATGTAAACAGCACAACTTTTAAATAGGGAAAGTTTTTGATCACATTGATCTTTGTGTGATCAAATGCTTTTAAGTGCAGAGGAGAGATCTGGGGTCTAATAGACCCCGGGGCTCTCTATAAAGCACAGGTGTTCAACCTGTGGCCCTCCAGCTGTTGTGGAGCTTCAAGTTCCATCATGCCTTTGCCTTTGGGGTTCATGCTTGCAACTGTCAACCTTGCAATGCCTTATGGGACTTTTTTTGCAATGCCTCATGGGTCCTGTAGTTCCGCAACACCAATGCTATAAAGAGTACCTGTCACTGCCTATTGCTATCACAGGGGGTATTTATATTCTCTGTCATAACAATAAAAGTTATCAAAAAAATCAAAGCGATAGTGTAAAAAAAATAAAATAAATAAATACAAACAAATGTTAAAGCGCCCCCGTCTCCCTGCGGTTGCATGGAAGGGCGGACACATGCGTCAGTCTTGCATGCGCGCAAACAGCGATCGCCCCACACCTGCAAGGTATCACCGCAAATGTCAGATTGTGGACAGTAAATCTAGCACCAGACCTCATTTGAAAACCTGTAAAGGCTTTTAAAGCATTACCTATGGATAGTAAAATGTAGGCTGTTTGTCCCCATTGCACAGGTAGGCCCAATTTTAAAGCATGACTTGTATGGTATCTATTTACTCATCTTTTATATTTTACCAAACAATTGAGCATTATATTGAATTAAAATGAAAAAAAGTGTATGTTTCCAAAAAAATTGCATTTGAAAATGCAGAGACAATGGAAGTTTTTTTTTGTTATTGAACCAGATTCAAGGATTTGCAATTGTTTTTTTATTTTAACACTGAGTCACTTTAATTCATGGTATCATTAGATTCTTACACTTGCCATATATGAATTGATACACATATTGTTTACACGTCAGAACTTTCTAGGATTTCGCAATATCATTTGCACACTTTCATTTGTAAAACCACTGTGCAAATACCGTGTGACATAAAAAATTGCAACACCCATCACTTTATTCTCTAGGGCCTCTGCTTTGAAAAATATATAAATATATACATTTATCTATAAATATATATATGTATATAAATAACTCGGAAGCTAGTGGAGGTCACAGTAGAAGTGGTGCTTACTACAGTAATGTCCAGCTTCCAGGGGAGCCCACAGGTATGACGCATAAATACTTACATTGGTCCAGCTTGGACCAATGTAACAATTGCCATACCTGAAATTCATCTTTAAAGGTAACCAGAGAGATTCTATAAAAAGTTAAAAAGATATATTTTGCATAGCTGTAGTGTTTACAAGATAGTAACTATTGATTTTGCAGATCTTTCAATCGGACCCATGCTGAAATGTTAATTTAACGTGGTTATAAAGTCCAAACATTTAGCATCAAGGTTAAATAAAAAAGTCCACTTTTTCTGCCCCTCTGGCCCCTAAACACTTATCTGGCTGCTCTTAGGCTCCAGTGCTCTCCTGGGTTCTCTCTTGCTGAATTCACAGAGCAGCGGGAGCTATAGGGACCACCGAAAAATTGGTAAGGGATAGCTCAGTGCAATATCATTGCACAAAGCGACCATTACATCTTCTTTATTTTAATGAAAAATAAATATATCACTTTAATATTATGCTTGTAGGCTTGCCAGGATGGATACATAAAGATGAGGAGATGGCTTGAAAAGATGAGAAAATCCTGTTACAAGCTCTCTTCAGTGTCGGTCACACACTCTTTGCTAATGTAAAAGAGCAGCCAATCCAAACCCTGATCCTCCCCTTAAACAGAGATCAGATGATCGCATGCCTAGGCTTTTGGTTATACAAATATCATTGAAGGGAGTCAAATAGAAAGGATTTCAGCCCCTTTAATGTCTCTTTATTTTTACAAGCTATCAAGGCTGATAAATGTATTATTTGAGAACCTAATCCCTTCTCGCTTCAAAAAGAAAATAAACAGGTTTATTTAAAGAAAACCAAAGCATATATTGAAAAATGTAGAAGCAGAAGTCAAAACATCCAGTAGGCTAGAGGAAGCTTAAAGTGGTTCTAAACCTCAGGAATGAAATATGAACAAAGCATATCCCTTTATAGTGTGTGCTTGTTTCAATTAGGAGCACAAAGTGTCACTTATGTCTGTTGCCTCATTCATCTGCTATCAGCATGAATCACTTCTGGCAAGTTTTCCTGACACCAAAAGAAAAAAGGTGACAGGAGAGGGACCTCCAGCTGATTCAGAGAATCAGATCTGCTCCTGTGTGGAGAGAGTTGTGTCCCTTCCTCCAATCAGCTCTCAGAATTCTCCTCACGGAGCTCTGCAGAGTGTAACTTCAGCTCTCTCCCCCTTTTTTTCTGAACCCTCAGACAAACTTTAACATTCAGCACTTTGAACGGATGTAGAGAAGAGAAGACTGCAGATAAACAGGCACAGCTTATGTAGGAAGATTTTATTCATTGCTGTGCATCACCTGAGGCCAGTCACGTCACTGGGTATACAGTATGTAAGGTTTTACAACCAACCAGCATATCTAACCCAACAAAACTAAAAAAAGTTCATATTTTACAGCCTTCTGGTTCTTAGCTGAGATGCCTGCATTAGTATTCTTTTTTTCTGGCTATTGTCTCTTCACTTTAACCTGGTGATTCTGCAAATAACACTTCCGGTCCTAGGGTGGCTGTGCTCACTCCTTCACTGTATCTATGGGAAAAACCATGGTTGTCACCCAGGATGGTCAGAAAACATGTCTGCCTTTGTTTATCTCAATTACATGGGGGTTACGGAAATTCGTAGTTCATATTAAAGTAGTTGTCAACCTATGACAACCACTTTAACCTACAGTTAAGCCTAGAATAAGGCTTACCTGTAGGTGCACTGCATATCTCCCAAACCTGCACGGTTCAGGAGATATGCAGTGTTTTGCATGCGCGACATCATGTCGGCACATGCGCAGTGAAGAAACGGCCTCCGTGCCGTTTCTCCACTGACCCTGTGCCGTGACTGGCGGCTCCCGCGCGGAGTCGTGGCCCCGGAAGGAAGAGGGCTGAAGATGGACGCCGCCAGCACAGAGGCTTCATTTACAGTTAAGTGGCACATAATGGGCTACTATGCAATGCATAGTAGCCCATTATGGTTCTACATTACAGGGTTATATTGAGGAAGTAAACCCAATCTGGGTTTACTTCCTCTTTAAGAAGATAACATTCTCCACTTTTTTTCTACGTCTCCTCTTCCTCTTTTTCTTCTATCCCACATCCCTCTCAATTTCTCTTCTCCTCCCTACTTCATGGCTGAAGTTTGTCTAATCTATGCCAATAAATCCCCTCCTATTTTAGCCATTCATTGTCTAACCCCCTCAACATATTTTTATCCACCTAATGTCAACAGTAAATACCTTCAATGCTATATTCTTATTAGCAATCACTTGTCCTCTGAATTTTGTACCCACATTAGTCAGGTTAAACAGCTATAATTCTATGACAATAACCTCCTTCCCTTTCTCTCCCTAATTATATCTTCATATCTTTCTTTTCTTGGAATGTACTGTTTTTTCTTGTTGCCAACTTGTTGCCAACTTAAAACTGGTAAACACTACTATTTTTTTTTCGCTCAACCCAGCAGGTTGAATGAATAAAACCTGACAACCCAGGTCGGAGCCACTGTACTAACTATCCAATGTTAGTAAACCTCTCCTGCTGTGCTATTGTGTTCTGACAGGGGGATAGCCCCCGCCAGAACACTCTGGTCAGCGCTCTCAGCCAATGACCTTTTTCGGTCATGCCAGCTGCAGTACACATGGATGAATGTCACCGATTTCTATTGAACTGGCAATTGTTTCCTGGCATTCCACCCGTGTGTACTAGGTTTTAGGTCTCATACACACGGGCGTTATTAACGCCGCGTTTTTTGAGCTGTTTTTACAGCTTAAGAATGCCACACCATGTTATTCTATGGCCTCATATACACGTTGACGTTTTTCAGCTGTAGATGGCATCAGCGCTCCTAACCACTTGCCGACCGCCCGAGTGCCGATAACGAGTATTGCGAGCGCGCGTGCGTCGCCGGAGGTGCGCTCGCGCACTCACTGTGTTCCAGGGGGGCCAGGGAGCAGGTAGGGCGGACTCGATTTCCGCCGGCTACCCACGATGCCCCCCCCCCCCCCGCAGTGAGAAAACGGAGGCCCGTGTATGTAAACACGGATCTCCGTTCTAACAGAGGGGAAAGGGCTGCGATCACAGGCTTCCTGTATATGGAAGCCTTGATCACTTCCCTCCCAGCCCTCTAAAGTTAGAACACAGTGAGGGAACACAGTTAACCCTTAGAGCGCCCCCTCCAGGTTAACCCCTTCACTGCCAATGGCATTTACGCAGTAATCAGTGCATTTTCATAGCACTGATCGCTGCTATATAAATGACAATGGTCCCAAAAAAGTGTCAAAATGGTCCGACATGTCCACCGCAATATCGCAGTACCGCTAAAAATCGCAGATCGCCACCGCAGATTGCAGCGTCTCCCTGATCCACTGCATCTAGTGACAGAAAGAGGGGGGGGACACCTCCCCCCCCCCCCCCCC
>BLSH010013994.1:75494-89129 GCA_018402905.1 Glandirana rugosa | reverse complement strand
AGAGCTCACCTTTGTTAATTTACATTGTAAAAAAACTGTAAAACATAGGATATTTGACCTCCCACCCCCAGCAAGCCTCAGATTGGCAACTTATAAAAAGTGAATCAGAATGAACAGAGGGGGAGGGGCCTGTGTCCTGTAACATACTCAAAGAATAAGGATTTTTCAGGTAAGTGAAACATCTTATTTTCTTAATTGTATGTTACAGAACACAGGATCTTAGTCTTAGACCATGGGATAACCAAAAGCAATGGAACTGGAGGGTGGGCAACACAGCAAACGCTAAGTGGCCCACATTATGAATGGGCAAAAAGGGCTTAAAACTCAGAGCAGCCTGAAGCACATTACACCCAAAACTGTCAGCAAATGGGACCTGAATAGCCACCTGGTAAGGCCAGGTGACAACCTTACAGATCTGGGAAACCGATGCCTGATGCTGAAAAGCCAATGAAGCACTGACAGGTCTGGTAGAGAGTGCCCTACCATTTAGGCCATAGGCTTAAATGAGGTAAACTCACACAGTGCGTACTACATTCAGGCAGCAGAGAGGAATTTTCTTGGAATGTTTAGAAGGACAGAGAGGTAAGCATAATGAACTGGTTAAGGTGGAAGGCAGTAACTACCTTGGGAAGAAAGGAGACTTCGCAAAAGGGGCTAATAATGAGGAAGGCAACTTTCTGAGTGAGGGGGAGATAGGCTTGCAGGGCAGTCTCTGCAGGACAGACAAAACCTGCTTGCGATGCCATAGTGTAACTGAGGAGCATACAGGGGCCTAAATGTGAACAACACTCTGCACAAAGGAATAGAATTAGGGCAGAAATTTGACCCATGATGGTACTTGAGGCCAAAATACTGATCCAGACCAGACTGGAGGATTGGCAGGACTTTTCCCACCGAGTACTTTCTAGGATGGAATCTTCTAGCCTTGCAGCACACAAAACAGGCTTTCCAGGTGCAATGGTATACTTTGTGAGGAGATGACTTCCTAGTTTTTAGGAGAGCAGGGATGACCAAATCCAATAGATCAGTGACAGAGTAGCACAGAATATCTGGACAATCTGAGATGGAAAAAAAGCATACATCAAGTTGAATTCATCCCACAGTGTTACCAGGGCATCTACTGTCCATGGCCCTGGCAACAAACGTGTCCAGTTTCCTATTTAACCTGGATGCCAGAAGGTCCATTTCCAGTGTCCCCCATCTTCTATAGACGTCTTAAAACCCCTCCAACCACTGCCCTGGTAACAGACGCTGACAACTGATATACAGATAGTCGACCTGCGCATTTTCTATGCCTGTATAGCAGATAGGTCCAGATGCGAAGCCCATGTTAGAATGAAGTCTGCTTCTCTTTAAGCTATGTGACATTTGGTGCCTTTCTGATGGTCGATGTAGGCCACTACCGTGGCACTGCCCTACTGAGTAACGGTTGGGTGATCCTGTAGTCAAGAGGTCCAGCATTAAAAGGGACAACCATATTGCCCTGAGATATAGGATGCTGATCTGAAGACGATGAGCAGGTTCCCCCATACCAAGTAAGTATCCAGCACCCCTTCTCAGCCTGACATTCCTCCAAAACATTGAGAGAAAGGACATCCCTAATTCCAGCACGAGAGCAAGTCTGGTTTTGCTGGTTGGGGCGAATGGGGTGGCCCAGAGCAGAGTCTACTTATCCTATGCAAATAGAATGTTTCCATTGCAAGGATCTGGAGTAAAATTGAGCATAAAGGCTTTAAAGAAGGCCACAATAAAACCCAAGGCTTTCATGCAAAAGTGGATGGTGCAGCATCTCCTGTAATATGGGGTTCGAATGTGAAAGTGGAGAGCAAAGAGCTTGTCCTAATACTCCAAGTGGTGAGTCTGTTCTAGTGCTAGAGATTTGGGATCCATTCTAACCTCTGCAGCGTATGTACTTTTGAACTGTCTACCAATGTCTGAGTCTGAATTAACCATTCTTTCAATAGGAGGTTGCCTAGGAAATGGAGGGAAATAATCAGAGAACAGAGTTAGGACAGGAGCCAACACCATGGTGAAGACCCAAGGTGGCTTGAACAGGCCAAAAGGAAGGGAAACAAACTGATAATATAACATACCCACATCAAAATGCAGGTATTGCTGATACAGAGAAAAAAAAAATGTGAATGTGCTAGTAGGTATCCTTGATGTACCTAGAGGCCAGAAGGTCCCCCATTTTCAGGTAAAGTTGATCCAGGGTGAATCCGATTGCCTTTCGGGGGGATCAGGAAGGAATTTTTCCCCCGCTATAGCAAATTGGATCATGCTTTGCTGGGGTTTTTCCTCTGGATCAACTGTGGGTGATGGATTGTATATGGGATTGTATGGTTATATATAATTTTTCTATTTTTTTTTTTTTTGGTTGAACTAGATGGACTTGTGTCTTTTTTCAACCTGACTAACTATGTAACTATGACCACCTGGCAAGAGGAAAGATAGGCCTACTTTGAACTTGGACTTTGGGTGAAAACAGAGACTGAAACTCTCAGCCTTGCAATGCCTCATGGCACTTGTAGTTCCACAACAGCTGAAGGGCCACAGGTTGAGCACCCATGCTCTAGGTTATAGCTACTGGATATGACAATCTCGACCCACATGTCTAAAATGTGTTGGGCACAAATGGTCATTACAGCTCATAGGCACACCCTTTTTTTTTTTTGCAGTTTTGGCTAGAGTTGGAGAGGTTTTGTCCCTGTTAGGGAGATTCACCCTCTCTGTTTTCCTGTTTGCAGTTATGAAAAGTGAAACACTTGAGTCAAATGACCCTTGATATATGCATCAAAAGGAGGCTCATTCTGAAGAAGTGCATCCACTAATCCATCAACAAAGTAGTGCAAGGTCACAGGTAACAACTCCAATTGATGGAGGGCAGACAGATCTGTCAAAATGGATCCAAGGTCCTAAGCCAAGGAGTAAGCCTACGTTGAGTGTTTTCACCTGTTGAGGCATTTTTAAGGAACCTATGCTGGTAATCTTTGGTTAGTCTGATTCAGGTTATCCCAAGGAAAAACATGGGCAAACAGTTTTAATATGGATAGAAAGAGCTTCCTTAAGCTTGGAAGAGTTATCAGCAGATTGGGCCTCCTCCTGTGCTGAATCTTCAGAACCAAATGAGAAACCTTTCTCCTCCTCTTTAGAAAGCATAGAAGCTGGAAAATCAGAGACAGCCTCTGGAAGAGAGAGGGATGAAGCTTGAATACACAGCATAAAAGGGCACTAATTGAAACAAATGAATGTGAAAACTAGCCCACTCCTGGCACCAGCTGTGAAGGAAAGCATCTGCAGCAATCTTGTGGTCCTCTCATCAGCTGAGAATGGATGTTAGGGACTAAGCCGCATTCAGCTCCTCACCCTCCTGCTGGGTACACCCTTCAAGGGGCCCTCCAGGACATGATTCTATTGGTATAGGACTTCAGCCCTGAATCTGTATAGTGCCCAGCAGCTAACTCATCAGCTAACACATCTTCCTTGCAGGATCCTGTTACAGTCCCCCAGGGCACAGATGAGGCATCAACCAATCCAGAAAGCTGCATGGTGGAAGGCACTGTGGCTATTTGGCAGCTAGCAAAACTTGCTTAAAGAATCTTGAAAAAAAATAATTAAAATGAAAACCCAGATTAACCTTCTTAAAGAAAATACAGGTTAGCTAGACTGCTGCCTGAGAACCTTAGCTGCTTTATTTTTTTTTTAGTTATACCAAGCATCCTTCTTCTGCAGGTAGCACTATAGCCAGTAGGTGGTAATGCCACAGCAGAACTGTGTCCTCAAATGAAAGAAAGAAATCAGTTTTTATAGTATTGGTCTACTTTGAATAGCTTAAATGCAAAACAAAACTACTGTGTATAATCTGCATACTTAATCACGAGCACCTTCTACAAGCCTTTTGCAAAGTTGGTGTACACAGGAAAAGTAGAACTGATCTGAGATTTGACTATTTCAGAATTTTTTTTTTCATTTTGTAAAGATTTTTCTGTATTCAACTACCACTCTTCAATAAACATTAGCTTAGAAAAACCCTAAAAACTCTACTTCCTGGAAATAAATCAATTTAGCACTCAGAGGATGCATTTCACACTACTCTCTTATAGTACTAAAAACAAACCAGCATCTGCCCATGTCCCTGAGAACAGAGTACAGCCTATGGATGCAGACCATGATATGATACCCGATAATGGAATACAGTGATGTGGACTTTGCTATGCAGTTATGCATACAAATTTTGAAAATCGTTATCTTCTTCCTCTGTCTCTTACACCATGTGAAGTATTATAAATTAACACGACTATAAATACAGGTATATTTTCATGCTATTCCAGCAATGGATGTCACCAGTTTCTTTAAATAAGGTTAGTACTACTTTGAAGTACTGGTTTTTGTGGAGTTGGCCTTTAAAGCGGAGCTAAACCCTCCTATCCTTTTCAGCCAAAGAAGCTGACATCTTAGCCTCTGTTTGATCTGCAACTGCCATAATGCCGCACACACGTGATATTTATGACACCAGTCATTTGATGGTTTGACAGTTTGGTTGAAAGCACAAGTAAAATGTGGAAGTTAGCATTCCCGGCATGCTGGGAATAGAACCGTTTTTAAAGAGGAAGTAAACTCAGTTTTTTTATGGTCTTCTTTTTTCTTACCTGCAAAGTAAAGGCATAATGTGGTAGTATGCATTGCATATTAGCATATGTGAAACATACCTGCAAAGGAAGCCCTTGTCGTCTCCGCTGGAGGCCGCATCCATCTTCGCCTGTCTTCCTTCCACGTTCCTCAGGCTGTGCGACTGGCCAGAGCCGCGTGACGTCACTCCCGCGCCGCTGGTCATGGCACACAGCTCTGAAGAAATGGTGTTCCTTCAGAGTGCATGGGCCAACTAAGTCATTGAAGCAGTATACTCCTAAGTGGTTCAAGTTTAGGAGAGATTTACAGTACCTATAGGTAAGCCTTATTATAGGCTTACCTATAGGTACAAAGAACAGGGGAAAGTTTACTTCCTCTTTAACCCTTCCAGATCCGCGCTATGGCCGAAGTACGGCTCCAGCACAGTTAGAACACAATGAGGGAACACAGTTAACCCCTTCACTGCCCCCTGCAGGTTAACCCCTTCACTGCCAATGATATTCATACAGTAATCAGTGGATATTTAAATTTCTGATCGCTGTATAAATGTCATTGTTCTCAAAAATGTGTCAAAAATGTCCGCCCCAATATTAAAGTCCTGATAAAAATCGCAGATTGCCGCCATTACTAGTAAAAAAAAAAAATAATAATAAAAACGCAATAAATCAATTCCCATAGTTTGTAGACGCGATAACTTTTGCGCAAACCAATCAATATACGCGGATTGCGATTTTTTTTTACCAAAAGTATATAGAAGAATATATATCGGCCAAACCCGATGAATATTTATTTATTTATTTATTTTTTGGATATGTATTATAGCAAAAAGTAAGAAATATTGTTTTTGTTTTGTTTTGTTTTTTTTGCAAAATTGTCGCTCTTTGTTTATAGCGGTGATCAGAAATGACTCAGAGGTGATCAAATACCACCAAAAGAAAGCTCTATTTGTGGGGGAATAAAATGATAAAAATTTTGTTTGGGTAACAACGTCGCACGACCGTGCATTTGTCATTCAAAATGTGACAGCGCTGAAAGCCGAAAATTGGTCTGGGCAGGAGGGGGGTTTAAGTGCCCAGTAAGCAAGTGGTTAAATCGATGGGTTTAGTTCCGCTTTGCTCTAGCCACTTCATAATTAAAAAACTCAATTACTTGATACAAATTACAAAAACAATGGATGTGTTAAGTGACCCCAACATTGGTGTAAACCTTTAAAATAAATATCTTATAATTAGGCAGCATCACTCAAATTTCTCCATCTGCTTTACTGAATAAAACCTGCTCCTGACCATTTCCCAATTGTGTGTCTGTGACTGCATTCTCCTGAAATGATGTCAGAGGAAGGAGTGAGCACTATAGGGGTCCATGGAGATGGGACATTACAAAAGTGTCGGTTTTCCAGCAGACCTTAGGGGACAGTACAGGGGACATTAGAGAGAAGTATTCACTCTCTTCTTTGCAGGTATGGTCTTGGATAAAGAAACTAAGTATGCAATAGGGTTGCTTTAAATCTGAACCCAGTCAGATAAAAACTCAAATTAATGGACTTGACCTTTATAATACATTTTTAAATTCTCTTTTTTTTAAGCAGTGTCCGATTCTTACTTGGCACCAACCTTTTGCCGTTGGTCCAGGGATCTCCAAACTACGGCCCTCCAGCTGTTGTGGAACTACACATCCCACGAGGCATTGTAAAACACTGACATTCACAGACATGACTAGGCATGATAGGAATTGTAGTTCCTGAACAACTTGGAGGGCCATAGTTTGGAGACCCCTATACAAACAGAACTCAGACAGGGAAAAGAAGAAGCAGCACAAGTTGTTAATCAGTTGTACTGCAGTACTCTTCTAACAGAGAACAATCTGATAGGAGGAGAGAGTAGAGTTAGAGTTGAGGGTACTAGTCTGCTGCTTCTCTTTTCACTGATAAAGTCAATTTGTTTTTAAATAACAAACACAATATACTTACCTGCTCTGGGCAGCGAAATTGCACAAAGTGGCCGTAATCCTCCTCTCGGGTCCCTGCTCTTCTTGGTGTGCCACATAGGAAGCCACATCCTATCGTCACACACCTGTGGACTCATGCTGAGCCGCGCTGCCTGCGTCCATAGTCACAGGCAGCATTGCTTGACCCCACCACAGGATTTGACTCACAAAGTAGAATTACAGAGCTGATGTAAGGCAAAAGGGATTCTTAGCATCAGAAAGCCAATGCGGGTTTGTGCTCATGTTCATTTTTCCAAGCAAAGGGGCAATGTTAGATATATAGAGGATATAAAAAGTCTACACACCCCTGTTAAAATGTCAGGTTTCTGTGATGTAAAAAAATGAGACAAAGATAAATAATTTCAAAACTTTGATGCGTGCATATTTATGCACATTCACAAGCATGTGCTCACACCAATTAGCACTTGACGCTCAGTGGCCTATTTAAACTGGTTCATCACTATGAGCAGTTGCTGAATGGTCTTCAGCTTGTTCTTGTGCTCCCGAGACCTGATCCGTTGCACCTGACTACCTGTGTATGACCCGGCTTGCCTTTGGACTTCACTTCTGCTCTTGCTCTGTTACCCAACTACTCCAACCTAGGCCTGTTTACTGGACTTGTCCTTCCTTGGCTGGCTGTTCATAATTACAGGCAGCACAGCTCAGCCCCTCCCCTGCTCTAATGGCTCTTGCTGCATTAAGATAAAAATGTTTATGTTTTAGAACCAATTTACTGCAGCAAAGAAAAATCAGGTCTCCTGCCCTGCCACACAAGACTGTGCTGTGTGGCAGACCTGTGTAAATCTCAGGACCATATAGATACATAATCAAATCCTTTGGCAGATAAGTAATGTCTGATATACGTATGTATTTAATCTGTGTATTTAACAATTTGCCTGGAATTCAGCTTTGAAATGATAATGGTTAAGCCCCAATTTCAATGTTATTGTGCTGAGATCACATGTACTAAGTGCGCACCTGCTTCCTTCCCACCACATAACCATCGCAGCTCCTGATTATTAAAGAATGAATCATTACACATTAGGATTTGATCTGCTGCCAGGCAGAGATTTTAATTAAGTCGCAACATTTTGAAAAACTGAATCAGAGAAATCACATCAGTACAATGCTTACAGAATCTAAGCTTTAAAAATAGATTTGTTTTGTTTTTTCTGACGGTTATGACTAGGGTGATTGATTTACTTGATATTTTCCCAATAAAACAGCAATGTTCCAAAGGCAGCTTTGGCTATTTATGTTATTAAACAGTAAGCTGTAAGAAATTTAAAAGTAAAATGTGACTAGAGAGATAAAGTATGCTTGGCCTGTGTAGATGATTACATTCAGAGTTTGAATAATGATAATGGAGCCATCTACTTGGAACAGTCAATTAGAAAGAAGAAGCAGCAGTCAGTTCAGCAATGAACTCCAAAGGCTGCCATGTGCCAAGGATATATGAACGGCGCTTGATAATGCCGCCCATCCTTGTTCAAACTTTGTGAAACTGAGAGCCACTACAACTTTTCTGGCTGATTTAAGACTTGTATTACAGCAGAAAACATGTAGGACAACTGTCACATACCCACACATAAGCAAATAATACCAATAAAAAAAGTCTCTTTTAAAGCTCCATTCACACTTGTGCGACTTATCATCCAACTTTGGACATCAAAGTTGCATGACAAGTCGTTCCACATGTTTTCCAATGATAACCATTGATATATGCGTGACCTAAAGTTGCAGCAACAGTGCAGTTCATGCACTACTGACTTTCATGCAACTTGAGGGTCATAGACTACAATGTTAACCCTCAGAAGTTGCATGAAAGCCGTACCAGAATGTTAGACAATGCAACAGTTGTACAACAGTTGTTAACCTCCCTGGCGGTATGATTATGTCAGATTTTTGCGTCTCAAAGCGGTACATTGCTTTGCATAGAAATTTGGCGTTTTGTAGGCCTGTAATTCTTAGGAATTACTCACTTAAATCTGTCTAAACAAGAGTCTAGTAGCCATCCTGGGTATGATAAAGTTTGAAACAACAAAATCATAAATTATAATATATATAAAAAAAAATAATAATTTAAAGCGGAGGTCCGAGGGCTAAAAAAAAAATTAAAAGTCAGCAGCTACACATACAGTAGCTGCTGACTTTTAATATTAGGACACTTACCTGTCCTGGAGTCCAGCGATGTCGGCACCCGCCGCCAATCTTCGGATCGGGGGACGGGTGCAGCCGCCTCCATCGCGGGTAAGGGAACCCGGACGTGTAAGCAGTACAGCTTCACGCCGGGCACCTTACCGCGCATGCGCGAGCTCTGCCACGCTCTGCTACTGGCCAGGCGGCCAGAAGCAAAGCGGGCAGGGAGGAGGGAGCCGGGCTGCTGACGTCAGCGGCCGCGTCCGCCGGACAGAGCTCCCGGAAGTGTGGAAAGGGACACCTGTCTAAAGACAGGTGTCCTCTTCCCCCTCCCCCCCGAAAGGTGCCAAATGTGACACCTGAGGGGGGGAGGAATCCAACCAGCGGAAGTTCCACTTTAGGGTGGAACTCCGCTTTAATAAATAACTATAAATAATCAAAAATAATAATATACTAAAAACAATTTATTCAGTAATGTAATCTAGTCAAAAACAATGAAATTTGCTCAGTTGCAGAATTTTCGCTGTCGTCACTTTCAGTGTCTGATTACGAATTTCCCCACAAGTCAGTATCGCTCAATTCTTCAAGTGATTCTTATTTACTATCACTGTTTATTAGCTGGTACAAAAACGATTTTAACGTAAAGGGGCGCTTTTTGGGTGCCATGGACATTCTCAAGTTTCCAGGCAGAAAGAATGGCATATATAATATAAAAGTGCATGAAGGGCACTGGACAAAGCATTAGGGACAAAAGGGATGTGAAATGATTTGATACAGTACAGGTGGTCCCTGGGTTACAAACATCCGACTTACAAACAACTCCTACTTACAAACGGAGGGAGACAACAGGAAGTGAGCAGAAATCTCCCCCAGGAAGGGAAATTCAGTCCTGTAAGAGTTATGATGGGAAAAATGTGTCTCCACTGAAGCTTTATCACCAATCCCTGTTTCCACAACAACCCAAAATTTTCAAAATCCAATTGTTCAAGGGACAGAAAGTGAAAGGGAAATCTTCTGAACAGGGACATAGACAACAAAACAAACATTACAGGGGTGTTAACCCTTCCCTATGATGTTCAAAAAGCTTAAAAACATTTTTTTGGCTGGAGTTACACTTAAAAAATGTACCTATTCTGACTTACAAACAAATTCAACTTAAGAACAAACCTACAGACCCCATCTTGTTTGTAACCCGGAGACTGCCTGTAATGTAATCTTATAGATTACAGTGTACTGTATGTGTTATGTGTGTTTCACTTTTTGAATTTCCCGCCAGGCTCTGCCCCCATTCGACGCAACACTCGCAGGGAACAGATCCCGGAACCCAGAGGCATCGGCCGAAGATTCCGCCGGAGGACAAAGTGGGGGGGACATCGCAGGATCCAGGGAACAAAGTAAGTAACTTTTCCAGGATACTGAGACGCAATCCCGAGTGTGGCTCGGGGTTACCGCTTTTGGTAATGAAAACTCACCCCGAGCCACACTCGGGATAACCGCCAGGGAGGTTAATTATCACTGTTCGAAGCCAAAGTCGTATCCAAGTTGCACCCATCCAAAGTTGCACTCCAAAGCCGTCGCAACTTTGGAGTCCTACAAGTGTAAATGGAGCCTAAGGTAGAACTTAAAGCGGAATTCAATCCTATTTTCGGAATTCGGCCCCTTGAAATGCTGATCGCAATGACATTAATGTTAGGAATGTTTTTTTTCTCCAAAATATATTACCTGTAGGGTTAATGAAGATCTCTACTTCTGTTGTACCTCGCCGCAAGGTACGTCATTTCCTGCGACCCATTGGCTCCTGGGATTGTCATCTGTCCCAGGAGTCAATGGGCAAATTGATTGACAGGTTGCCATAACAACGGGGCGGGAACTTCCTCTGTTGCCGCAATTATTATGGCTACCTGCAATACGAGTGTGTCACACTTTGTACACACTGTGGTTCTTATGGGATGAGGTGCATGCTGGGTAGCCAGCTGCGCCACATCCCATAAGAAACTCTGAGTGGGCTTCAGATGCCAACACGGAGGATGGGAGCTTGTGTGTTACAGAGGGCGCAGCGAGTACATTGGATAACTAAATAACTGAAACAATTACATATACAGCATATGCCAGATTGCTGTGACTCTCACGGGGGTGCTTTTGAGAAAAAGAAAAACTGACGGGAGCTCTGCTTTAAGGCAAAACTTTTTTTTGCATTTTGGATAGAGTAATGAAGAGTTATAACCCATGTAAGGTTATTTTTGCCATCTGTGTCCCATTGGGGACATTTCCCTTCACTTCCTGTCCCACAGCCAAAACAGGAAGTGAAAGAAAATCCCTCTAAATTGAGGGAATCTCTGGTTGTCGCCAGGGTCACAAGAACTAGTGTCTCGGTTGGAAGATATCCCCACTATTCCTGCTCTGGGGACAATCCAAAACTTGGGACTTTTACTTTTATTTTCAGTGTCAGCTTTTGGCTAAAGGTCACAGGAATGCAAAATTAAGTGCACTCCTGTGACCCACAGTAGTATGGCCTAAAGAGCTTTGGCCATACTTCTCCATTAGTGTGCGTATCTTATATCTGGAGGTCAGGTTAAAAAAGTATTATATAAACTAAATTCATAGTTTGACAGTTACCTGTGCAGCAGTATCCATTTTTGTTGGGGGGACAACATTGTCTTTTTAATTTTAACTGGGAAAAGTGGTAGGGATAGGAGCTTTTCTCTGATATCAGGATATTTATTATGTGGAATTTATTTAAATTACCGTATTTGCCGGTGTATAAGACGACTGGGCGTATAAGACGACCCCCTACTTTTCCTGTTAAAATATAGGGTTTGGGTTATACTCACCGTATAAGACTACCCCTCTTCCGCGATCTCAATGCGGCTTGTAAGGAGACTTCTATCATAGAAGTCAATGCAAGTCGCGCTGAGATCGCCCTGAAAATAGTGCAGTAAGTGGCGCGACTTGCCAGGGCGAAGCAAGTCGCCCTGCTCGAGGCGATCTCAGCGCGGCTTGTGAGGAGACTTCTATCATAGAAGTCAATGTAAGCCGCGCTGAGATCGCCCTGAGATCGCCCTGAAAATAGTGCAGGAACCATTTTTCTAAGTCGGAGCGAAGCGATTCGCTCCTATTAGAATGGTTCCATTGCACAGCATTGAGACGACGTGTCAGACGACTCAAGTCGCCTGACAAGTCGCCTAGATGTGAACGGGCCACTTTTTT
The DNA here is from genome assembly GCA_018402905.1 of Glandirana rugosa. Lineage (NCBI taxonomy): Eukaryota > Metazoa > Chordata > Amphibia > Anura > Ranidae > Glandirana > Glandirana rugosa. Next base: position 77,168 of record BLSH010013994.1, on the reverse strand, counting down.
ACATTTGGTGGTCACAAGCTAAAAGCATTTTTTTTTTGCTAGAGAATTACTTAGAACCCCCAAACATTATATATTTTTTTTTTCAAACACCCTAGAGAATAAAATGGCGATTGTTTCAATACTTTTTGTCACACGGTATTTGCGCAGCGGTCTTTCAAGCGCGATTTTTTTGGAACAATTTTACTTTTTTGAGTTAAAAAATAAGACAACAGTAAAGTTAGCCCAATTTTTTTGCATATTGTGAAAGAGGATGTTACGCCGAGTAAATAGATACCATACATGACATGGTTGAAAATTGCGCGCACTCGCGGAATGGCGACAAAGTCCTGTATTTAAAAAGTTCCATAGGCGACGCTTTAAAAATTTTTAACGGTTACTAGGTTAGAGGTGCAGAGGAGGTCTTTTGCTAGAATTATTGCGCACACTCTGGCGATCGCGGCGATACCTCACATGTGTGGTTTGAACACTGTTTTCATATGTGGGCGCGACTTACGTATGCGTTTTCTTTGCTGCGCGAGCTCGCGGGGACGGTGGCGATTTAAATCTTTTTTTTTATTTATTTATTTTTAGCACTGTTCCTTTAACCACTTGACCACTGGGCACTTAAACCCCCTTCCTAACCAGACCAATTTTCAGCTTTCAGCGCTCTCACAATTTGAATGACAATTACTCAGTCATGCAACATTGTACCCATATGAAATTTGCGTCCTTTTTTTCACACAAATAGAGCTTTCTTTTGGTGGTATTTAATCACCGTTGGGTTTTTTATTTTTTGCGCTATAATTAAAAAAAGACCGAAAATTTTATTAAAAAAATAATTTTTCTTTGTTTCTGTTATAAAATTTTGCAAATTAGTAATTTTTCTTCATAAATGTTGGCCAAAATGTATACTGCTATATATCTTTTTGGTAAAAAAAAAACAAATTTGTGTATATTATTTGGTCTTTGTGAAAGTTATAGAGTCTACAAGTTATGGTGCCAATCACTGAATATTGATCACACCTGATATACTGACCCCCTATCTAATTTCTTGAGACCCTAACAAGCCAGGAAAGTACAAATACCCCCCAAATAACTCCTTTTTGGAAAGTAGACATTCCAAGGTATTTAGTAAGAGGCATGGTGAATTTTTTTAAGTTGTAATTTTTTCCCACAATTCTTTGCAAAATGAAGTTTTTTTTTGTTTTTTTTTTCACAAAATTGTCATATGTTAACAGGTTATTTCTCACACCCAGCATATGCATACCACAAATTACACCCCAAAACACGTTCTACTACTCCTCCCGAGTATGGCGATACCACGTGTGACACTTTTACACAGCCTGGCCACATACAGAAGCCCAATATGCAGGGAGCACCATCAGGCGTTCTAGGAGCATAAATTACACACATCATTTTGTGACTACTTCTTGCCATACGTATACGACCCACACTCTTTATTGGACAATTGTATACTGTTAAAACACTTTTTTTTTTGTTTTTTTTTGAAGTAAAACGTTTCTTAACACCCTTTTTTAATGTTGAATTTTTTTAAGTGGTACGGAGAATGATTTATGGAACCTTACAGATGAAAGGTTTTTCCTCAATAAACCCCCCATAAACATGAAAGGACCGAACAATCCCAGAGTTCTTTAATCTATCCCCCAGTCATATAGTCCACACTAGTTATAAGTC
>BLSH010013994.1:50509-61543 GCA_018402905.1 Glandirana rugosa | reverse complement strand
TGCTGTTTTATACAGTCCAACTACCTTTTCCCGCAGATACTTTGACAATTCTTTTGCTTTCCCCATGACGCAGAATCCAGAACGTCAGTGCAGCACTTGATGAAAGATGCAATGGTCTGTCAGGAGTCCAGAAACTTATTGACCTTTTATACACACACACTAATTACAAGCAAACAAATGACAGGTGAGGATGGTTACCTTTAAGAGCAATTCAAACCCCTTTGTGTCAACTTGTGTGCATGTTATCAGGCCAACATCACCAGGGTATGTAAACTTTTGATCAGGGTCATTTGGGTAGTTTCTGTTGTCATTATGATTTAAAAAAGTAAACACAGTTTAGTGATAATAAATGGCTTCAGCCAAACACTAACCATGAGTGAAAATGTTTTTGTGTTATCATTCATATTCTCTGAAAAATGGCCAAGAAATCATAAATTCTGCCAGGGTATGTAAACTTATGAGCACAACTGTAAGTCTGTAGTGTAATGTCTCTCTCCAAAGCTCTAAGTGTCACTTTTGACAAGTTCTCTGATACGAGATAACATGAGCTAAAAATTTGTGTTGGGGAGGGAGCTTAGAGGGAGATAAGCAGGGAGCTTGTCTATTCAGAATACAGCTCTGCATGTTCCTTCATTTCTCTGCCTATGTGTGGGTGTGTGTGTGTGTGTGTGGGGGGGGTGTCCCTTGCCTCCAATCAGCACTCACACCAATATAATAGCCCTTTCAGACTGGGACGGTGGGGGTGGTGGCAGTAAAGCGCCGCTAGTTTTAGTGGTGCTTTACCGATGTTATAGCGCCGCTTTGGCGCTGCAATTCGGGCGGCAGCGGGGTGCTTTTAACTCCTAAGAAGGTATTCAGCCTCTTCGGAATCGCTGCCCATTCATTTCAATGGGCAGGGGTGGTGGAGGAGCGGTGTATACACCACTCCCGCACTGCGCCAAAGATGCTGCTTGCAGGACTTTATTTTTCCTGTCCCGCAAGCGCACCGTTCCAGTGTGAAAGCACTCGGTTTTCACACTGGGGTGGATTGAGGGGAGATTTTCAGTCTCCCCATCCACCCCTATGTACTGCTGAAAGATGAAGAAAGATTTTTAACATGATCTGCACTTTTCAAAGGGTGTAGAAAGGGGAAGACAGCAGCTATACAAGTAAAACTTATGTAGGAGGATTTGTTTAACCACTTACAAACCGCCCGCCGTCATTGTACGTTGGTATTTTGACGTGGAATACCGTTGTTATGGCAGCAGATAGCTGCCATAACCCCGGTATCCTCTTCAACAGCGGGCAGTCTGCTTCCAGATAAAAGTGGTCTCTAAGGCAAATTTGCAGCGAGATCACTATTATCGGTGGCGGGAGAGGAGCCCCCCCCCTCCCGCTGCGCTCCGGTCGTCTCCACCGCTTACCGGAGCCATCAGTAGCGACGGAGCCGTTCCGATCCTTCTCCCTCACAGGCCTGGAGTCGAGTGAGGGAAAGATGGCCCCCACCCGACTCCATACCACTGGATGACGGAAGTGGCGTCAAACGTCACTTTCGCCCAATTGGCCTTAAAGGGGAAATTAATTTTCTATTAAAAAAAAAAAAAAAGACTTAATTTTTTTTTTTTTTTACTGCATTTAAGTGTATATGTGAGATCTGAGGTCTTTTTAACCCCAGATCTCACATTAAAGAGGTCCTGTCATGCTTTTATTCTATTACAAGTGATGTTTACATTCCTTGTAATAAGAATAAAAGTGACCCAAAAAGATTGCTTTAAATGGACAGTATAAAAAATAAAAGGTAAACTAAATAAGAAAAAAAAAAAAAATTAAAGCGCCCTGTCCCGCCGAGCTCGCACGCAGAAGAGAACGCATACGTAAATCGCGCCCGCATATGAAAACGGTGTTCAAATAACACGTGAGGCATCGCTGCGATCGTTCCAGTGAGAGCAATAATTCTAGCACAAGACCTCCTCTGTAACTCAAAACTGGTAAACTGTAGAAATTTTTAAGTGTCGCCAATGGAGATTTTTAAGTGCCAAAGTTTGTCGCCATTCCACGAGCGGGCGCAATTTTGAAGCATGACATGTTGGGTATCAATTTACTCGGCGTAACATTATCTATCACAATATAGAAAAACATTGGGCTACCTTTACTGTTGACTTATTTTTTAATTCAAAAAAGTGTCTTTTTTGCAAAAAAATTGTACTTGTAAGACCGCTGCGCAAATACGGCGTGACAAAGTATTGCAACGACCGCCATTTTATTCTCTAGGATGTCAGGGGAAAAAAATTTATATATATATATATATATATATATATATATATGTGTAATGTTTGGGGGTTCTAAGTAACTTTCTAGCAAAAAAAATATATATATATTCTAACTTGTAAACGACAAATCTCAAAAAGAGGCTCGGTCCTTAAGTGGTTAATCTCTGTGTATCATCTGACGCTATTCACGTCACTGGGTATGTGAGGGTTTACAACCACTTTAATACACTTTTAAAGCGGGAGTAAACTCAGGCACATTTATAAAAATATATATCTCCCTGAAAAGTTAAGAGCATAATGTACTAGTATTATTATTATACAGGATTTATATAGCACCAACAGTTTGCGCAGCACTTTACAACATGAGGGCAGACAGTACAGTTACAATACAAATCAATACAGGATGAATCTAAGGGCCCTGCTTGTTAGAGCTTACAATCTAGTATGCAATGCATACTGGCAAATTATGTAATACTTACCTTAAAGGGGTTGTTAATGCTCGCGGTTTATCACCTCAATGAATTTTATGCATTGAGGTGAAAAACCTCCTGTACGGCACCAGCACTTACCTGAGCCTGATCTTTCCTGCGCCAGGGACGAGCATACCTGCTCCAGCTGGTGTCTCGGGTCCTGATTGGATAGATTGATAGCAGTGCAGGCATTGGCTCCCGTTGCTGTCAATCAAATCCAATGATGGATGTCAATGGACGCAGCAGCAGGACACGGGAGCAGGCTTCTCCGACGGGGCACTCGAGAAGAGGAGGAGCCAGGAGTGCTGCTGAGGGGCCCCAGAAGAGGAGGAATGGGGCCACTCTGAACAAAACCACTGCACAGAGGAGGTAATTATGATATTTGTTAAAAAAAAAAAAAAAAAATGTTTATATATCCTTTAAAACAAAGTGTTCCAACTGCGCAATGTCATCACTGTACAGCCGTGGCCAAAAGTTTTGAGAATGACACAAATATTAATTTTCACAGTCTGCTGCCTCAGTTTTTATGATGGCAATTTGCATATACTCCTTAATGGTATGAAGAGTTATCAGATGAATTGCAATTAATTAAGTCCCTCTAAGCCATGAAAATGAACTCCATCCCATAAAAAACATTTCTACTGCATTTGTGAAGAAGGCTTCAGGGCACCCAAGAAAGTCCAGCAAGTACCAGAGCCGTCTCCTACAGTTGATTGAGCTGTGGGATCGGGGCACCACCAGTGTAGAGCTTGCTCAGGAATGGCAGCAGGCAGGTGTGAGTACATCTGCACGCCCAGGGAGGAGAAGACTTTTGGAGGATGGCCTGGTTTCAAGAAGGGCAGCAAAGAAGCCACTTTTCTCTAGGAAAAACATCAGGGATAGACTGATATTCTGCAAAAGATACAGGGATTGGACTGCTGATGACTGGGGTAAAGTCATTTTCTCTGATGACGCCCCTTTCTGATTGTTTGAGGCATCCAGAAAAAAACCTTGTCCAGAGAACAAAAGGTGAGCACTACCATCAGTCGTGTGTCTTGCCAACAGTAAAGCATCCCGAGACCATTCATGTGTGGGGTTGCTTCTCAGCCAAGGGAGTGGGCTCACTCACAATTTTGCACAGCCATGAATAAAGAATGGTACAAAAACATCCTCTGGGAACAACTTATCCAAACCATCCAAGAACAATTTGGTGACGAGCAATGCCTTTTCGTGCATGATGGAGCACTTTGCCATGAGGCAAAAGTGATAACTAAGTGGCTTGGGCAACAAAACATCAAAATTCCCCAGACCTTCCCAACATTGAAAACTTGTGGTCAATCCTCAAGAGGCGGGTAAACAAAAAAAAAAACATCACAAATTCTGATAAATTCCAAGCATTGATTATGCAAGAATGGGCTGCCATCATCACGTAACGTAATTGTCAATAAAAGCCTTTGACACCTATGAAATGCTTGTAATTCTATTTCAGCATACCCTAGCATCTGACAAAAGCAGCAGACTTTGTGAAAATTAATATTTGTGTCATTCTCAAAACTTTTGGCCACGGGTGGCCAGGCTTCCATCTTCACGGGCTGCGGCCATTTGAATGGCTGAGCCACGATGACGTAACTCCCAAGCGCATGCCATAGCTGAGAGCTCTGGAAGAATGGCATGGGTATGCTGTTCCTTAAGAGCAAATGCGCTGATAATGTCACCAGCTGGGGCAACACTAAATATCTCCTAAACGGTGCATGTTTAGGAGAGGTTCCTTGTACCTACAGGTAAACGTTATTATAAGCTTACCTATATGTACAAGTATCCCTGCACTGTTTACTACCACTTTAATACAAGAAAGTTGCATAAACCCTAGTACAGAAAGTTTTCATCCAACCTAAAATGAGCTTTGACATAACAAATCGGAAATGGCAAGGGCAGCACTTTTTTCTTCCTCTTAACCTAAGCATAAAACTGCAAATATCCCTAGAGAGGCAATTACATGAACTGAAAGAATCCTCTGAAATATAGGAAGGAATCTACAATACATGATTACTAAGGGTAAATATTTCCAAGATATCTCACTTTTTTCAGTCCATCCAACATAAGCTAATTAGGACCATACCAATGCAACAGTGAAAAGCCATGTGGCTGCATTTAAAAAAAAAATTATAAAATCATACATCTCCGCAATACATGAACATGTTCTCATCCTTCCTTATCCCTTTAAAAGGTGCTACAAATGCAGAAAAAAAACAGTTGATGGGAAAGAAATATACTGTGCCCCTACTTTCCTATTTGACACGACAACACAGTTCGGGATATTCAATTCTGTCACACAGCCAGACAATGCTAAACAGTAGCAGTGAGACAGATCCTGTGCCAGATTTACTACAAAGATACAGCTTGAGTAATACATTCCTACATTTGATGCTGTAAAGTAGCACTGCGGCAGAATGAAACCTGACCCTGACCACGTCTTAACTGTGCTTCTGTCTGTGCCTGGTGGGAGACAAAAGGCAGCTTGCGACGCAGTCAATATGTCAAACACCCCTAAGTGAATAAATGAATATAAAGTTAAGCGCCTAATCATAAAGAATAAAGGTCTAAAATAGTGCAGTTAATGAAAATACAGTGCAAAATGATCTCCTCAATAAATCAAAAAATGTGCAATTCATAGGTATAATAAAGTCAGTCAGTCCTTGTATAAATAATTATTCCACCAATTCATAAAATGTGACAACTTTCCACTGCTCCTATGTGGACCGACAAAACATCTAGTGAGTATCCACTTGTCCAGGACAAGGAGGTAAGCAGAACCACTGAACAGGATAAATGCTCACAATGCAGAGCCAAATATATCTCTCATGGTGTAGTATTTATTGCTAAAACGATCTAGCATAAAACACATGAAAACAGATAACATTGGCTGGCACTTACAAGTATGGCCGCCGCTTACACTCCATTTGGCGGCATGATGTCAGCCCTCCACTGCTTGGTAACACAAATTGGTAATCAGCCAAACTTATGTCAGCAACTCAATGCATTTAGACATCTAGACGGGGTGAAGAGGACTTGATGAAGTTCAAACCCAGCATCAGAATGGGGAAGAAAGGGGATTTAAGGGACTTTGAACGTGGCATGGTTGTTAGCGCCAGACAGGCTGATCTGAGTATTTAAAAAATTGCTGATCTACTGGGATTTTCACGCACAACCATCTCTAGGGTTTAGAGCAGGGATATGCAATTAGAGAACCACCAGCTGTTGTAGAACAACAAGTCCCATGAGGCACAGCAAGACTCTGACAGCCACAAGCATGACACCCAGAGGCATGATGTGAATTGTAGTTCTACAACAGCTGGAGGTCCGCTAATTGCATATCCCTGGTTTAGAGAATGGTCCAAAAAAAGAGAAAATATCCAGCGAGTGGCAGTTGTGTGGACGAAAATGCCTTGTTGATGTCAGAGGGGAATGCGCAGCCTGGTTTGAGATGATAGAAAGGCAACAGTAACTCAAATAAGTAAAAGAAAAATCAGCGCTAAAAACAAATAATAGAAATAGCTGCCATCATAAAGGAATGACACAACCTTATATGAAAAGTGAAATATATAATGCTGCGCTGTAAAGTGGTAACAGTGCAAAATTGTACTGAATGAAGTTCAGAAAGTGTCTTAATGTGAAGTGATGAACACTGAAATCCTCAAGGATAAATAACTCACCAGCTCACAATGCTGTCTCAATTAAGAGAACAGCCAAAGCGCTTGAGTAAATCCACCACGATGGAAAAGGATCCTTGAGAAAACACCTGTTCATGATTCCTCCCATATAGCAAAATAAAAGAAAAAACAACATAGTGCAGTATGTCTACACATATGAAACCATAAGTGCACAAAGACAGTGCACGGATCTCCCATGAAAGTGAAATAAAGTGACTTCAAGTGATATGACACCACCACCACCTGTAATGCACGCTCAAAAGAACTTCAAAAGGCATAGGGGAACAGGTGGCCAAACATGACACCATGGTTTCCCCTATGCCTTTTGAAGTTCATTTCAGGTGAGCGTGCATTACATGTGGTGGTGGTGTCACATCACTTGAAATCACTTTATTTCACTTTCACGGGAGATTCATGCACTGTCAAATATGACACCATTGTTTCATTCGGGCAATGCTATTGGTGTCATGTTGGCCGCCTGTACCCCTATGCCTTTTGGAGTATCAGTGGATGTCCTGGGCACTCTTTGTAATGGAGATTAACCATCGGGATCCAATCAAGTTGGCAGCACCCACGCAGGTACTTTTGAAGTTCATTTCTGGTGAGCATGCATTACATGTGGTGGTGGTGTCATATCACTTGAAGTCACTTTATTTCACTTTCATGGGAGATGCATGAACTGTCATTGTGCACTTATGGTTTCCTATGTGCAGACATACAGCACTATGTTGTTTTTTCTTTTATTTTGCTATATGGGAGGAATTGTGAACAAGGAATTTTCTCAAGGATCTTATTCCATCATGGTGGATTTACTCAAGCGCTTTGGCTGTTCTCTCAATTGACACAGCATTATGAGCTGGTGAGTGAGCATTTCATCTAGAGATCACTTCACATTGGGACACTTTATGAACTTTATTCAGAACAATTTTGCACTGTTGGCACTTTACCACTTTTCAGCTCCGCATTATATATTTAACAGTAACTCAAATAACCACTCGTTACACCCAAGGTATGCAGAATACCATCTCTAAACTCACAACTCGAATCTTGAAGCAGCTGGGCTACAGCAGCAGAAGACCACACTGGGTGTTACTCCTGTCAGCTAAGAACAGGAAACTGAGGCTACAAGTCACACAGGCTCACCAAATGTGGACAATAGAAGATTGGAAAAACGTAGCCTGGTTTGATGAGTCTCAATTTCAGCTGCAACATTCAGATGGTAGGATCAGAATTTAGCATAAACATGAAAGCATGGATTCACCCTGCCTTGTATCAACGGTTCAGGCTGGTGGTGTAATGGTGTGAGGGATATTTTCTTGGCACACTTTGGGCCCTTTAGTACCAATTGAGCATCAGTTAAATGCCACGGCCTACCCGAGGATTGTTGCTGACCATGTCCATCCCTTTATAACTACAGTGTACCCATCTTCTGATGGCTCCTTCCAGCAGAATAATGCACAATGTCACAAAGTTTACTGTACTCCAATGGTCTCCAGTCACCAGATCTCAATCTAATAAAACTTCTTTGGGATGTGGTGGAATGGGAGATTCGCATCATGGATGTGCAGCCGGCAAATCTGCAGCAACTGTGTGATGTTATCATGTCACTATGGACCAAAATCTCTGAAGAATGTTTCCAACACCTTGTTGCATCTGTGCTATGAAGAATTAAGGCAGTCCTGAAGGCAAAAGGGGGTCCAACCCGGTTATATAGGTACCTAATAAAGTGGACAGTGAGTGAGGATGTCTCAATTCTACCCAATGAAGCTCCAGAAGTTCAAATTTAAATATTAAAGGGTAACTCCACTTTCATGGGGGAAAAAATAGCAAATAAAGAATAAATAATACAGCGCATATTATTGTGACACGAGTCATATTGTAATTGAATGTCATTAAAAATTACCTTTCCTTTTCAATCTGCAGCTCTGCAATTTTCTGAAAATGCAGTGAAATATGGCTACCTGGAGTTGTTCTGTACACAGAATGTATACAAACCGCTCCCCAGAAACATCATTTCCTGCTTATGTGATTGGCTCACCAATTTTCTCAGAAGTCTGCATAAGATACAAGTCAGATTTCAGGTATCCCCTGCAACAAAAATGTCATTTTTGGAGAGGTACGTTCACTAGGAACACGTCTAAAGGGATGCAGGCCCAGCACATTTCCTCATTAGTGCTCTCCAGCTGCACACCTGATTGATAATTCTGAAACCACTCCCATTAGACCCACTCAGGAGGAGAGGCACAGAGGAATACAGAGGGATTTCTTCAAAATAAAAAAAGGTAGGAATCTGTAACTAAGGTTGTTATAATCCTTGCAATGTACATAGATCACCCAGAGGGGAATGTTTTTTCTCAACAAAAGTGGAGTTATGCTTTAACTGAGCTGAGAGCCATTGTATTCAGACAGCTATGGGTGCCTAAATGCCATAGGTGTCCGTTTATAAAGCAGTGTAAAAAATCCACTGCACAGTTCTCAGGCATTCACAGAGGAGATCATTCTCCCCTGTGTGCCTGTTTATTAAGCGGTGTAGATCACTTCACAGTTTTAACGCTTTAAACTGTGGAGAACGCCCTGATCTCGTGAGACATAACGAGATTACGGCACCAAAATTCACAGAAACTCAGAGATGTCCATTTATTAAGCAGTGATAAATGATCACTGCTCAGTAACGGACATCTCCGAGGAGCCCGCCCAAACATTTAATAAAAGTCCCCCTACACTATATATGTATATATAAGCACATACACACCTTATATATACATATATATACACATATATTATATGTACACGTATATATACACACACATCATATTCATGTATTACATATATACACATATACAGGGCAGGGGGACATGGCTAATGTGTTGGGGGGTCTGACCGAGGCAGGAGGAAGTCTCTAATCTTCCTCCTTCCCCGGGATTCCCTCTTCACCCCCCCAATTCTCCACCTCTGAGCTGGTGAATCGGGGAGGGTGAATTCTGACCCAGATCACCAGTGAAGTGCGGAGATCACCGCTTTATAAACTGCCCGTTTCTGTGTCAGTGAATGACAGTTGGAGATGTGCAGAGATAATCAGTGAAGAACAGCTTCTCTCCCCATTATCTCTGCTTTATAAACCGAAAATGAGCTGTGATCAGCCATGATCCTTGGGATCACCGCTGATCACAGTTTTATAAAAGGACACCATTGTCGGCAGTGGGGATTTCTCCATCCATGCTGTTTAGAGTGGATAGGGGAATCCACTGATTTTCTGTTGCGTAGCCCATAGGCGAAACCCGCAGAGAAAATCAAGCCATGTATGGCTAGCTTTAGACACCGTGCACTCTGTAATCAGCTCTCAGTAACAGGTCTAACACACCTCTTTCCTTCTCTACAAGTCAGTGAGAGGACAGTTGTGCTAAGGGGTGTGGCTTGTCACATGTAGAACACTGGAGGGGGAAGGAAATGGAGTTCTCTCTTTTCCAATATTTCTCTTGTATTACAATATACAAAAGTACAAGGAGTTGTTCAGATTATTGATCAGAAATAAGAAGAGTCGACTACATTGAGTGACAAGATTCAGAGCAAATACCATCCACATATTGTAACTACAGTAAAAATGCTGTGGTGCTAAAAGGCATTATCCAGCTTTTAACTGAAGATGAAAAGGTTTGTATGCCCGTTCAATCCTTCTACATCTCAGGCTCTGAATGAATGATTTCACTAGTCAGTGGTCATCATACAGTATCATATAAACCTTAGCACTATGCAAATTAGCAATGATTCCTAACATTGAGAATAGTTCACCTTACAAGGGTAATGTAGCATTAAGGAAAAGAGTGAAAAATTCAACAGAAAATGGAATTTTGAGATGAGAACAAAGGGAAGAAAGAGGGAAAGGTGAGTGTATGGAACTTCTCTCCTTGTTCAGATCCCAACTCCCCACCACAGCACCCGAATTACATAGGTGATTGTAGATATCTTATCCAGAGATTCCAAAGCTTTCCGAATGTGGTGTACTATTCCTAAAGGGTGCCAGCCAACATGGACATTTTAGCCACCAAAAAGATTTAAGATATGAGGAACCAAGTATGTCTAGGAATATCGTCCGTCAAATCATTCAAAAGCATGGTTTTGTCATATTTGGAAACCTTTATGTTGTTAGCGAGTGCATTAAATTAAATACTCTAGTACAAAATCTCTTGACTTAAATCCTAAAATAAAAATGAAGGCACAGGGGCTCTCCTTTTACATTTACCAAAAGTCCACCAGATGTGTTACATGGTATCTTCCCGTCTGCAACCCCTAAGGCAAATAAGGGGATGTGTTGGGGAAGATTCTAGCACTAAATACCAGTGGCATAATGTAATTTGCTTCTATAAGTGAGGCATTGAGAACTTTATGTACCATGGTTGTCCACTGGGACCAATCTTTCTTGGCTAGCTCTGTACCCAAGTCCTCTTCCCACAACAATTGGCTGTTGAGAAGAAAAAAAAGGTACAACACCGAAACGCCCCGTCCACCTCAGGCTAGTGTCCTGCATGCATCGATTTTCAAAAATGGTTCTCATTGTAATATCTTCCATTAATGGTTTGAAGCAGAACTCCAGGATCGGCATAGAATCCCCCATTAGTACACCCCGTT
>BLSH010013994.1:29101-48423 GCA_018402905.1 Glandirana rugosa | reverse complement strand
CCTTCCTCTACGTGGAAACTGTGATCACTTCCCTTCCCCTGTTAGGGCAGCCCAAATACAGTTAGAACACGCCCAGGGAACACAGTTAACCCTTAGAGCGCCCCTGCAGGTTAACCCCTTCACTGCCAATGGCATTTACACAGTAATCAGTGCACTTTTATAGCACTGATCGCCGTATAAGTGCCAATGGTCCCAAAAAAGTGTCAAAATGTTCCGACATGTCCGCTGAAATATCGCAGTACCGCTAAAAATCGCAGATCGCCGCCATTACTAGTAAAAAATAGAAAAAAATTAAAAACCCCAGAAATTAATTCTCATCATCCGTAAACGCGACCACTTTTGCGCAAACCAATCAATAAACGCCGATTGCGATTTTTTTTTATCACAAATATGAGGATGAATATAAATCGGCCAAAACCGATGAAAAAAAAATTTTTTTTATATAATTTTTTTTGGATTTGTATTTTAGAAAAAAGTAAGAAATTTGGGTTTTTTTGCAAAATTGTCGCTCTTCTTTTGTTTATAGCGGCGATCAGAAATGACGCAGCAGTGATCAAATACCACCAAAAGAAAGCTCTATTTGTGGGAAAAAAAGGACGCAAATTTCGTTTGGGTACAACGTCGCACGACCGCGCAATTTTCAGTTAGAGCGACGCAGTGCTGAATCGCAAAAAGGGCTCGGGTCCTAAAGTGTGAAATCCTTCCGGGGCTGAAGTGGTTAAAGTGATAGTAAAGCCTTTTTTTTTTTTTTTCTTTAAAATAACATTTTATACTTCCCTGCTCTGTGCAGTGGTTTTGCACAGAGCAGCCGGGCCCTCCTCTTCTCGGGTCCCACGCCGGCGTTTCTGGCTCCTCCCGCCGGGTGTCCCCACAGCAATCAGCTTGCTCTGGGGGAACCCAAGCAGGCACGCTCTAAACCCGGAGCTCTGTGTGTCCATTCACACATGGAACTGTTGCTCCGCCCTGCCCCCTCCATCTCCTGACTGGCTGTGATTGACCACAGCGGGTGCCAATGGCTTCTGCGAAAAGCCAACCATGATTGCGAGTCCCTAGAGAGGCAAGGCTCCCGTGGACATCCCTGGATCTAGAGGGGGCTCAGGTAAGTATTAGGGAGGCTGCTGCAGAATTTCGATCCATCTATGGGCAGGCCAGTTGTACTGAAGTTGATATATTGATCGACTTCTGTACAACCAGCCTAATGGTTTTTTTCACCTGATCACTGCGGGCAACTATAGCAGTAATCATTGTATTCTGATGATGGGAAAGGCTCCCCGCCAGCAGATCACAATAGCGCTGCAGGATATATTCCTCCATCAACACTGACTGTGTTGATGGGGAATGAAGCAATTTTCTTTCCTTCAACTCGTGGCTGAAGAAAGGAAAATTGCATAATGTATGGTCTGCCTTAGAAGGATTCTCCCTTGCTGTTACAGTCATGGTTTAACCAGACAGGAAGTGGGGAAGAATCGGCAACTGGGACACAGATAATAAAATTGAGACTATAAGCCTTCCCCTACTCCACTAAAAAAAAAACAAAAAAAAAAAAAAACAGTAATTTTCTGTGTTGCTATCGGGGCATTTCCCTGACTTCCTATGTGGTGAAGCCACTGTCACTGGGACAGGAAATCAGGGTAAATCTCTCTAATGAAGCCCTGCAGGTCAGTGAAAACCTGATAGGACTTTTAATCCTTAACTGCTCAATTTAAAAATGAAATTAAAAAAAAAATCTGGATTCACACCTCAGCCAATTTTTTCCTCATTGGCTGGAGTTTGTTTTTAATGTTTTATATGCAATGTTGTTCACTTTTTTTTTTGCGGATAAACATTGGGATTTACAATTTTAAATCCCACCCTACAAAAAGACTATTCTGTATAATTACATTTCCTACAGTGACTGCAATCTCCTGGGTATTTTTTCCAGACTAAACAGCTCCGCTCAGCTGCCTTGCGTCTGATTGTCGATGAAAGAAACATGTTTGACAACTGCTTCGAGCAGAAACATATTTTTCCATGATTACATAAAAAAAAAAAGTTTGCAGGGCAAAAAAAAAAAAAAAGAAAAGTTTAGAAAAAAAAAATGAAGCGGCCAGACCAGCATTCCAAACACAGAGGCTCATGTTAGATCGATGAGTTAATATTTGAGTTAAAAGCCAACAAAAACAATTACTATGGATATTTGCCGTCATGGCCGGCTTTTGAGGTTAATTTAGTGGTGTGCTCGAGCTGCAGCCAACTTTTTAATATAAGTAACTACACCATGCAAGCAGACTTCCTCGAAGTTTCTTTCAACATTTTCCATATTCTGTGCCTTTATCGCCCTCATGGGAATCCTGGCTGCTACAGAGCCCACACTATTCCCTCAGGTGGGCGGGGAGGAAGAAAGAAAGAAAACTCTTCAAGTTTCATAAGCGGTCTACCTTTCATTTGTGCGCTGTCTAATGGCATTGACAGAGAGGTTCAGCTAAAGCCCGTGTCCTACAGAGGGCAGCTTCAGGCTCTATAATATTTCATCTGCAGCTCTCAGAATTTGTTGCTGCCTGTTTCTCATCACTCTTCTGGATTGCTTTTGCTTGGAAACAAAGCTGTTAGAGCCGAGTTTTACAAAGTGTCTACAAACCGACAAGCAGGAAGAGAAAATATGCAGATCGGTTCCGCAATCAGGGAGCTGCTGGCATCTGTTAATAAACCGCTGCACTGACATCTTAGACTTGCCTCTATCTTGGAAGGCTGATAGTAGCATTCTCTGATAAATTAACTTTTAATGTGCAATATGTATTTAAAATATCTAAAAACCCCATCACTCTACTCTCATTTTAGCTTTAACATTTTCAGTATTTTTAAATGTCCTTGTTCAGGTACTTCTTATGTTAAGGTGACAATGCTCTGTCCCTGTCTTTCAATTGTGCTTCTGGGTTGTCACCCTGTTGATCGAGAAATAATGGCCATTTCAATACACATAATGCAAGCATAGACCACCATTGGAAACCCACCCTGAAAAATGGTATTCAGCCATCAATGGAGTGGATATAAATAGAAAGTGGGTGCAAAGAAACTGCAGGAAATCAGAAGCACTGAAATGGAACTGATTACAACGATACCAAATTTTTAAGACAGAGTAACAATACTTTTTCTCAAGTACTCGCGGATATCAATTACCAATACTTCTTTTTATTAGTTTAGTTAGTAGATACCTAGTTTAGTAGACAATTTTTCTAGACGAATTAAAAATGATTACCGTTTCCTTATAATAATGAAGAACTGTAATTCAAAAGACATTATAAAATAATTTAAAGGATAAGTTCATTTGTTAACCACTTCCTTACTGGGCACTTAAACCCCCCTCCTGCCCGAACCAATTTTCAGTTTTCAGAGCTGTCACTCTTTGAATGTCAATTGCGGGGTTGCACGACGTTGTACCCAAACAAAATTGGCGTCCTTTTTTTCCCTCAAATAGAGCTTTCTTTTGGTGGTATTTGATCACCTCTGCAGTTTTTATTTTTTTCGCTATAAACGAAGAGTGACGATTTTGACAAAAGAACAATATTTTTTACTTTTTGCTATAATAAATATCCAAAAATAAAAAAACAAATTTATTCATCAGTTTAGGCCGATATATATTCTTCTACATATTATTGGTAAAAAAATCGGCGTATATTGATTGGGTTGCGCAAAAGTTATATCGCCTACAAACTATGGACATTGGTTTATGGCGTTTTTATTTATTTATTTTTTTTACTAGTAATGGTGGCTAACTGCGATTTTGTTGGACGTTTTTGACACTTTTTTGGGACCATTCATACAGCAATCAGATCTAAAAATAGACAATGATTACTGTATAAATGTCATTGGCAGTGAAGGGGTTCACCTGCAGGGGGTAGTGAAGGGGTTAAAAGTGTTCCCTGGGTGTGCTCTAACTGTGGGGGGGGCGGGGATGGCAGGGGCCTGACAGATCTAACTGATCCCAGTGACAGGGATCAGTAAATCTGGCATGCCCCCACTCACAGAACAGGGAACCGCCGTGTTTACAACGGCGGTTCCCAGTTCCGGCTCTCTGTGAGGAGATTGCGGGTCTCCGGTGGACATCGCGCCCAGCACGAGCCAAAGAGGACGACGTCTATTGACGGCCTCCCGGCATTTTAGAGCCGCATTGTAGCCGTCATTCGGCTATGGCGTGGACGCGAAGTGGTTAAATAAACAAATGCACATTTTTTTTTGCAGGTAAATATGTGAATTTTTTTTTTGGAGCCTGTAAAGCATTGCAGCAGCGATCAGCAGATCACTGGTACCATGCAGATCTGTCAGTGTATCTGTGTGTCCATACATTCCGTACGGGCAAGCAGATACACTAAGAGGAAGAGTCAATGAACTACCATGACGTTCTACAGTGCTGTGGTATTTCATTGAGAACTTCAAGCTGACAGCCACAAAAGATGTTGGGGTTTGTAGTTCATTCACACACAGAGCTGTGTGAATGAATGACGAGGCCATGTGGGCAGGGCCCCGCATGGCCGTGCCAATTTCAAAAAGTGACAGCTAGTACAGGGAACTGTTCCCTGTGCTTCTGTCATAGGGAGGGAGAAATCGGGCATGTTCCCAAAGATCAACTTATCCTTTAAGTATTTCTAAGTTTTTAACTAATTTACTTCACTACACTTATTTGCTATGCCTCTGCCCTGGTGGCGTAGTGGTAAGCCAGAAAACCTAAAATCAATCATTGCCCTTGGATGTATTTATTTTTTACACATAACACCCAGCTCACCTGCCTCTGTCCTGGTGGTATAGTGGTAGAGCACTTGCTAGAGCTTCTGCGGTCCGGAGGTCACGTCTCACACTGCCGCAATGTCCTCTTGCGTCTTTCTCCATAAAGGCGGCAGTTACAGTCTGTGGACTTGAAGGAATCATTCCGTATTGGAGCATTTGCACGAGTAGAAGTACTCGTGAAAATGCTTAGTATCGGCACCGATACCAGTATTGGTGCAACGCTGGAACAGAGGATTCAATCCCAATTCCGGGATGGAATTATCCCCTTCCCACTTTATCTATTCGGTAAACTGGAAAAAAAAAACAAAAAGAAAAAAAACAATGATTTCAACTTCTGTTTTCACTAGCCTGAAGCAATGATCACATGATACTTCAGCACTGTGTTCTTTTCTCTCCATATATTCCCGGAGGGGTCCTGGTTCTTCCATTGGCCAGCCAGAGGAGGGGTTCTCGCCAGATCCAGAAGACTGTACTGAGAGGAGTGAAGGGGATCGCTTGGTGAGGGTTAGTGCGCAGCAATGGACTAGCAGTCCCAGTGGACAAACGGCATCAGTAAGGGACCTACATGGAAGAACTCAGACAAATAAAATGCACCATTCACTAGGGTGTGTTTTATGTGCATTTTAGGTGCAGTGCATTAAAGAATCTTGCCTGCTGCATCTTTCATGTGCTTTCATGAAAATGCACACTATAAAGGGCTCAATGATAATGCAACTGTATGAAAAACATATCTAATTGCACAGCACAGATGAGCACCAGGTAAAGGAATTTGAACAGCTGGCAGGATAGTTTAGAGAGGGTTGGAAGGAAGGAATAGGGAAATTACAGTTTGCTTGGAGTTGAGCTTTAAAAAAAGGTGAAAATATAACTGTGTTAAAAAAAACTATACTAATATATACCAGTACCAATTTGTCAGGTCAATGATTTGAGAAATATTAATTTATTATTTAGTATATTCACAGCCTGGCTTAATTAAATAAAGCAGTACAAGGCGCACTGATTTCTGACTGGCTGACGTGTTAGTTCGTTTAACATACCGTCATTATTCCTTGCCCTGCTTTATAAACATGCAATTAGACTACTGTGCACGTGCTACCCTTCCAGATCTGCAGCTTTGTATACTAAAAACCAACTACTACAAACAGACTATGATGAAAAAATGCATAAGCAAATGCTTTCTTCAGTGAAAAACGCATGTCAAAACAACCAGTAGATCCTGAGATACAGGGAGCACACTTTCTAAAAAATGGGCATGCCTGATACCCTCTGGCCTCCTACACCTTCTTATAGCTCACCAATAACTGACAATTACATACATTTAAAAAATACAAAAAAAAACAGGGAGCATTGCATTTAAAGTAAACATGCGCCCAGACTATGGACATTAAAGTATTTACATATTCTTAACAAGCAGTATAAGAGCCTGACTTGATTTTAATGTAGAGTTTTTAGTCACTAAGGGCACACACATCAAATAACAGATACCACCACCAGGAATTATTGATACAGGGAATAGCCGATTGCCCAGCTGAAGCAAATTGGAGCATGCTTCATAGGGTTTTTTTTTGCCTTCTTCTGGATCAATGGTGGATAAAGGATTGTGTATATGGAGGTTTTCTATTTGTTTTTTTTTCTTTTGGTTGAGTTAGATGGGCTTGTGCCTTTTACCTTAACCTATGTAACAAAAACACCTTGCAGCCACCACCTGCTGCCTCTTAAAGGGGTTCTGAATGATTGGAAGTAGAGTTATTGGGAGACCACTGTGGTTGACTGCCACAATTGCTGCATGATTGTGAGCTCCACCAATCAGCTCCCGGTCGTTAAAGGTGATTGGGAGACGTCCGTGACAACTCTTCAGTGCGCTGGGAGCATGCAGTAATGATGAGTGCAGTGCGTTCAGTAATGATGAAAAGCCTGCGCATGTGCACTAAAGATGCATCACCCATCAACATTTTACAGATGTCAGGAACGAATTCTGCTCTGTGTGTATGTCGCAGGCGGTGTACCAAACAAAAATGCTGGGAAAAAGTAGAAGCAAGTTTTTGACAGAAGAGTACCTCCTAGCAATTTTTGAAGTCTAAATAGTCCAACTGCGACATGTACATGTTTTATGTATATATTCAAATCCTGTTCATCTTCCTCTTCTGTGTGTATTTGAGTACGGTTTGAGGATGATGCTGACTTTCCTGGCTCTTCATTTTTGACATGTGGTTGCCTTCTACAACCCGATGTGTGACTTCAGCCTCTCCTGTGTTGTCAAGCGAGACCTCCTACATTTTGTTTCAGCTGTAATGGACAAGGATAAAGGCTACCTTCTAATATAATGCTCTAGCTCACGTCAGTGCATTGCTTTGGGCAATTTAAGGCTCCATGCAGATTGTAGCTGCTAAACTGATGTTTTTGGGAGTTTGAGCGTTTTTTAAAACAGCCCTTAAACTGCCTTCTATGTTATCCTATGTGTCCATGCACACATATTGACGTTCATCAGCAGTGGAGTTTATGGGCTGTTGTCAGAAAGCCCTAAAATCGCGTTCAAGAGTTGTTTTTCTGACCACAAAAAAATGTTGAAAGCTTAAAAATGCGCATAAACGTCTGAAAACGCTCAAAAACACAGCTCACCAGTGTTTCTTGACATTTTTGATCCATTGAAAAAAAAAACCACTCAAAAACACTAGTGCATTAACACTGAAAAACTCACTACACATCTACTGACGATTTTAGAATGTTTTTTTAATGTCCGATGTGCATGGAGCCTAATACTTTGTCAAAATGTTTAATAAATACTTTAGGTTTATTTACAGAACTCATTGACAAAATGCTCAGAAGATCACACTAGACCTCCAGTGAGCAGCACCGGACCTTATGCACATTTCTTTGGCACAGAAACTGTATACAGTGTCTTGAAAAAAGTATTCATACCCCTTGAGATTCTCCACATTTTGTCATGTTACAACCAAAAATGTAAATGTATTTTATTGGGATTTTATGTGATAGATCAACACAAAGTGGCACATAATTGTGAAGTGGAATGAAAATGATAAATAATTTTCAAATTTTTTTACAAATAAATATCTGAAAAGTGTGGGGTGCATTTGTATTCAGCCCCCTGAGTCAATACTTTGTAGAACCACCTTTCTCTGCAATTACAGCTGCAAGTCTTTTTGGGGATGTCTCTGCCAGCTTTGCACATCTAGAGAGTGACATTTTTGCCCATTTTTCTTTGCAAAATAACTTTGTTTTGTCAGATTGGATGGAGAGCGTGTATTAACAGCAATTTTCAAGTCTTGCCAGAGATTCTTAATTGGATTTAGGTCTGGACTTTTATTGGGCCATTCTAACACATGCTTTGATCTAAACCATTCCATTGTAGCTCTGGCTGTATGTTTAGGGTCGTTGTCCTGCTGGGAGGTGAACCTTCCCCCATTCTCAAGTCTTTTGCGGACTCTAACAGGTTTTCTTCTATGATTGCCCTGTATTTGGTCCCATTCATCTTCCCATCAACTCTGACCAGCTTCCCTGTGCCTGCTGAAGAAAAGCATTCCCACAACATGATGCTGCCACCACCGTTTTTCACGTTGGGGGTTTTGTGTTCAAGGTGATGTGCAGTCTTAGATTTACGCCACACACAGAATTTTGCTTTTAGGCCAAAAAGTTCAATTTTGGTCTCATGTGACCAGAGCACCTTCTTCCACGTTTGCTGTGTCCCCCACATGGTTTCTCGCAAACTGCAAATGGGACTTCTTATGGCTTCCTTTCAACAATGGCTTTCTTCTTGCTCTTCTTCCATAACTAAGCTCCGGGGTGTGGAGTAGAACGCGTTGTGGACATGGTCTGGTTGGAGTCCAGGCTGAGGTTGCCACTCTACTCATCTCTCTAGGACATCTTGGATGTGTGATTTCCAGGGGCTACCCCTTTCCTTTTTTGTACTCTTTCATAAAGGCCAGATTTGTGGAGTGCCTAACTAATAGTTGTCCTGTGGACAAATTCTTCCACCTGAGCTGTGGATCTCTGCAGCTCTTCCAGTTACCATGAGCCTCTTGGCTGCTTCTCAGATTAATGCTCTCCTTGCCTGGCCTGTCAGTTTAGGTGGATGGCCATGTCTTGGTAGGTTTGCAGTTACCGTGCCATACTCTTTCGTTTTTCAGATGATGGATTGAACAGTGCTTCATGAGATGTTCAAAGCTTGGAATATATATATATCCCGCAGCGTGTGGCGGCACGTGCGCGCGCCGCTCGCGCCCGCGGGAGCGCGCCCAGCACGAGCCAAATGGGAGGACGTCTATTGACGTCCTCCCGGCATTTTAGAGCCGCGCTGTAGCCGTCATTCGGCTATGGCGCGGATAGGAGGAGGTTAAAGAGTTACTAAACCCGGGACCCTTCATTTACTATATCTGGTCTCCTACAGTACACAGAACATGGAAATGCAATAATTTCAGTAAATATAAACTGCTAAGTACCTTTTATCATCAGCTGTTAGAGCAGTCTTGTGACTTCTATCAGTGTCCAGCAGAGCACTGGTTAAAGCTTGTAGGAGGAGTTTTCATTCTACTCTGGCTATCCTATGAAACTGCAGGACCCCTAACAGTCTGGACAGATCTGATTGGCCTTGTGGTGATCACATGCACCCACCCAAGGAAAAAAAAAAAAGCCTCTAGCAATACACACCAAACTGATCATATGCAACTTGTCCCCAGGGCTCTGTTCGAAATGATTAGGGGAATGTGGAAGAAGAGCAGGATCTGTGCATACAGGATCAAACATCCTTTTTACACAATGCAGAGGATTAACCCCTTAGGTTCCACAGTGAGTATAACAAGCATGCTTTACTGCATATACAGACTGATTTTACTGTTGTGGGTTTAGTAACACTTTTGTCAGCTTATTCGTTTCTTTTTATCAAGAAGATCAAGAATACATGCAATTAGATTGGGGAGGTAAAAGTTGTGTCACCAGTCTACTGGAACAAAATGGCTGTGTGCAATGTGCTGACTGAGAAATGGCAAACCAAGATGGGGACACAAAAAATCTCCAGGACACTGGGTCATGTCCCTTCATATAAATCTCACTCCCATATTACCTCCCACACCCTTCTGCTTCTCCTAACCTCTGGAGATATATCCCCAAACCCTGGGCTTCCATCATTTAACTGTACACAACACACACATTACCCTGCACCTTCTGGCAGCAGTCGCAATCCACACAATCTAGTTCACTTTCTCTTCTCCCCAAGACCAGACTCCCTGTCTCCTGCGCCCTTTGGAATTCCCGCTCTGTCTGTAACAAACCCACCTCTCTCCATGACCTCTTTATCCCTAACTCATTTAATCTACTCGCCATTACCGAAACTTGGCTTCATGACTCTGACACTGTGTCCTCTGTTGCCCTATCCCATAATGGTCTTCTCTTGACTCACTCCCCCAGATCCAGTGGACGTAAGGGAGGAGGTGTCGGAATCCTTCTAGCCCTACATAGCGCCTTTCAGGTACTTCACCCACCTCCCTCTCTGTCACTTTTCTCTTTTGAAACACACTGCATTCGTCTTTTCTCTCCAGTTTCTCTAAGGATTGCTGTGATCTACAGGCTCCCTGGACCGGTATCAACCTTTCTAAATGAATTCTCTGCCTGGCTACCTAACTTTCTTTCTTCGGAAATCACCACAATCATTCTGGGTGACTTCAACATCCCTACTAATACTAACACTCCTGCCACTTCCAAACTTCTTCTTAGTCTAACCTCCTTCTTTGACCTGAGGCAATGGATACAGGCTCCTACTCACTCTGAAGGCAATACCCTTGACCTTGTTTTCTCCCACCTATGCACTCCATGCAACCTCTCCAACTACCCAGTCCCTCTCTCTGATCACCACCTTATTAGTTTCACTCTCTCCCTCTCCTCCACCCTCTCTCCCTCCAACTGCCTAAAAGTTACCCGCAGAAACCTACGTCTTCTCAACCCCTCTCTTCTCTACTCTGCTACCGATGACCTATATGACAAAATCTCACCCCTATCCTGCACCGATCTAGCCACTTCTGTCTATAATACTTCACTTCTAGCCTCAATGGACTCACTGGACCCCCTCACTACACACAGAATCAGGCCCGACACCTTCAACCTTGGCAAACAGATGATACTAGAAGTCTGAAAAAACATAGCCGTGCTCATGAGCGCCTGTGGCGTAAGACTGAGTCTCAGAAAGATTTCAACCAGTATAAATCTGCTCTCCAAAAATACAATTCCAACCCTCCTCACTGCCAAGCAGACCTATTTTATCACTCTCATTAACAAGCTATCATCCCGTCCCCATCAACTCTTCTCTACCTTAAACTCTCTACTTCGCCTCCATTGCCTCCACCCACCAACTCACTCGCTGCCCACGAGATCGCTGATTACTTCAAACAAAAGATTGATACAATTCACGAGGAGATCACTACTGTTCAGATACCCCCCATGTTTTACACTACATGCCCACCGGTACTATCATTACTTCCCTCTTTCACTCCCTCTACTATAGATAAGGTTACTGAACTACTAGCTAACGTCCATCTTGCCACCTGCCCTCTGGATCCTGTTCCCTCACAAATGCTACGTTCACCCTCTGGCTCCATTCTACACTCTCTAACTCACATCTCCAATCTCTCCCTCTCTACCGGCACCTTCTCTAAAACATGCACTTGTCAGCCCCATACTTAAAAAGTCCTCACTGAATCCATCCAATCTTAACAACCTACGCCCCATCTCCTTGCTCCCCTTTTTATCCAAACTCCTTGAACGCTTGGTCTACAACAGACTGAGTGAACACCTTGCTGATAATAGCCTTCTTGATCCCATTCAGTCTGGATTTCGTCCTCAACACTCCACAGAAACTGCTCTCCTAAAACTAACAAACGATCTACTAATGGCCAAAACCAATGGACACTTTTCAGTACTCCTACTCCTGGACCTCTCTGCTGCCTTTGATACAGTTGACCACCCCTTCCTCAATAAACTCCACGACTTTGGTCTCCGTGATTGTACTCTTTACTGGTTCTCCTCCTACTTATCCAACCGCACCTTTAGTGTTACTTACAATTCTACTTCCTCCTCTTCTCTTCCTTTCTCTGTT
This sequence comes from Glandirana rugosa, assembly GCA_018402905.1. Classification (NCBI taxonomy): domain Eukaryota; kingdom Metazoa; phylum Chordata; class Amphibia; order Anura; family Ranidae; genus Glandirana; species Glandirana rugosa. The sequence continues at coordinate 36,560 of BLSH010013994.1, read as the reverse complement.
GGGGTCCCCCAATGTTCTGTTCTTGGACCTCTCCTATTTTCAATCTACACCTCCTCCCTGGGTCAGTTGATAGCCTCCCATGGCTTCCAATACCACCTCTATGCTGACAACACCCAAATCTATTTCTCTACTCCTCAGCTCAATCCTTCAGTCTCTTCAAGTATCACTAATTTATTAACAGATATATCAGTCTGGATGTCACACCACTTCCTTAACCACTTCCCGACCGCCGTATGCAAAATGACGGCCGGGAAGTGGCTTAGTTATCCTGACTGGACGTCATATGACGTCCTCAGGATAACAAGCCGCCGCGCGGGGGGGGGGGGGGGGCGCGCATCGCGGCGATCGGTGGTGTGGGAGGTCAGTCTGACCCCCCGCAATACCGATCTCGGTAAAGCGCATCGATCCGAAGCACTTTAAGATGTGACCAGCCGTGACCAATCACGGCTGGTCACAGTGTAACACAGGAAAGCCGTTTATCGGCTTTCCTGTACTCAGGTCTGCAGACCTGATGAGTGGAGAGCCGATCGGCTGCTTCCCTGACAGGGAGGGTTTGTGCTGATGATTTATCAGCACAGCCCTCCCTCGGATCGCCACCCTAGACCACCAGGGAGCCTGCCCAGGGACCACCAGGAATGTGCCCACCCAGGACCACCAGGGAGCCGATCTGGACCACCAGGGAGACCCCCCTAGACCACCAGGTAAGTGACATAGTGCCCAGTGTGGATGGAACACAGTGCCACCTTCAGATGCCCCCCTAGACCACCAGGGAATGAGCCCCTATCAGTGTATATGCCCAGCAGTGCCCCTATCAATGCATACAAGTGCCACATATCAGTGCCCACCATTGCCACCTACCAGTGCCCACCTATCAGTGCCCATCAGTGCCACCTATCAGTGCCCAGTGCCGCCTATGAGTGCCAATCAGTGCTGTCTATTATTGCCCATCAGTGCCGCTTAGCAGTGTCCGTCAGTGCTGCATATCAGTGCTGTATATCAGTGCCACCTCTCAGTACCTGTCAGTGCTGCTTATCAGTGCCGCCTAACAGTGCTCATCATCGCTGCATATAAGTGTTTCATCATCAGTGCCGCCTCATCAGTGCCAATCAGTACTGCCACATCAGTGCCCGTCAGTGTAGCCTCATCAGTGCCCACCAGTGATGGAGAAAATTTACTTATTTACAAAGTTTTAAGACAAAAATAGAAAAATTTTTTTTTTTTTTCCAAAATTTTTTTTTAGCGCAAAAAATAAAAACTGCAGGGGTGATCAAATACCACCAAAAGAAAGCTCTATTTGTGGGAACAAAATGATAAAAAAAATCTGTTTGGGTGCAGCGTCGCACGACTGCGCAATTGTCATTCAAAGCGCAAAAGAGCTGAAAACTGAAAATTGGTCTGGTAGTAAAGTGTTCTAAGTGCATAGTATTGAAGTGGTTAAACTTAATCTATCCAAAACAGAACTTATAATTTTTCCTCCCCCATGTGCCCCTTCCCCGATCTCTCTGTCAAAATTGATAGCACAACTATAAGCCCATCCCCGCTTTCCAAGGTCCTAGGCGTAGTCCTGGACTCTGAACTCTCCTTTAAGCCCCACGTCCAATCACTGTCCAAATCTTGCTGCCTCAACCTCTGCAATATGTCCAAAATATGCCCCTTTCTCACCAATGAAACGACAAAGCTTTTAATTCACTCCCTGGTCATCTCTCACCTCAACTACTGCAACTCCCTAGTCATTGGCTTACCTCTACACAAGCTATCCCCCCTTCAGTCCATCATGAACACTGCTGCCAGACTCATCCCCCTTACCAGTCGCTCTGTGTCTGCTTCTCCTCTCTGTCAATCCCTCCACTGGCTTCCACTCACCCAATGAATTAAATTCAAAACACATACTAACAACTACTTACAACGCCACCCACAACTGTGCCCCCAGCTACATTACTAGCCTAGTCTAAAAATACCAACCTAATCGTCCTGCTCTCTAGCTCCCTCATTACCTCCTCCCATGCACGCATCCAGGACTTTTCCAGAGCCTCTCCAATCCTATGGAACGCCTTACCCCAATCTGTCCGATTATCTCCTACTCTGTTAGCTTTTAGATGATCCCTGAAAACTTTTCTCTTCAGAGAAGCCTATCCTACCCACACCTAACAACTGTGTTTTCACTTTCTCCATCAGATCATCCCCCACAGTTATTACCTTTTGTTCCACTTGACCCTCCCTTCTAGATTGTAAGCTCTAACGAGCAGGGCCCTCTGATCCCTCCTGTATTGATTTGTACTGTAACTGTACTGTCTGCCCCATGTTGCAAAGCGCTGCACAAACTGTTGGCGCTATATAAATCCTGTTTATTAATAATAATAATAATAATAATAATAATAATAAATAATGGGTGAAAAAAAAAAAGAAAAACATTGACAAGTTGCTGCTCTATATACAATCTTCTTTTCCTGCAGTCTCATAACTAAAATAAGCAAAGGAAAACTTTTAAAGTTTTTGGAATTTTGTTTTAACCGCTTGTCTGGCAGCAACCCATTATTAGTGCCAGCAGATAAATAAAACCTCATATGTCTACCCTTTACCACAGTCAGCCTACAAAAACGAAGACTGCCTCAAAAGCGAATCCTTGTGTAAAAAAAAAAATAAATAAAATCTTTCAATTTCACTGCAACAGTATCTGAACAATACATCCTACACGTATCGTATAACTGTCTGCTAAGGCTGATGTTTTCTGCTAAAATCATTGAAAAGACACTTCTTAAAAACATAAACTTTTCAAAAGCTTAGGAACAAAGGCCTGAAACAAAATTAACATTCCAAGGTAAAAATATTCAAGTCAAACACTTTCACAGACAAACATAAAACAATTTCAAGAATCCTTTTTTGAGAATGTAGATCATTTGTATTCAAAAATCCCACAGTGAATACGTTATTGCACACATTAACATATGACTTTTAAAGGCCCCGAGCCTATAATCTCAGACAAATATTTTAAACACATGCCAGATTGGCTTGGATATTTTGAAAAAAAAAATTGGTACTATAAAAAAAAAAGTGGTAGCTAGTTATGCAACCAATAACCAATCTAAAAAAATCCTTATATACACCAGGTATTTTATAGACTGAATGTGTCTTATTGAAACTGCCTTCGTATAGGTTACTTCTGTCATGTCCTTCCATTTGTTTCATTGCTAAATAAAAGGAATTTATAAATGCCAAGAAAGAGTTCATGAAGTATTTCAGCCATTTAGTAGTATTACAATATAACCCTTTTGGTGCCCTAAATTTATTCAGCATCATATTCCAGTGCTTACTTTTTTTTCTGCGTGGCTGTTAGCTATTCAGGTTGATACTTCTGATATAAATAAAGCATCAGGCTTATCACTTTCTGGGTTAATTTAGCCTTAGTGAAGAGGTTAACCTCTTCAATAACGGACACGTTTACCTCCTGCCTGCCCAGGCCAATTTTCAGCTTTCAGCACTGTCGCACTTTCAATGACAATTGCGTGGACATGCAAAATTTTTATAATTTTTTGAGAAAGATAGTTCTCTCTTTTGGTGGTGTTCAATTACCACTGGGTTTTATATTTTTTGCTAAAAGAAAAAAAAAAAAGTTTTGTAAATGAGTCATTTTTCTCCTTCACTGATGTGCGCTAAGGCTGCACTGATGGGCACTGATGAGGCGGCACTAATATGCAGCACTGATGGGCACTGATAGGCGGCATTGATATGCCGCACTGATGACCAGATAGGCACTGATGGGCACTGTTGGGGCTGCACTGATAATCAGTGCCCTATCTGTGCAGGTCACCCCTGTGAGGACATGCTGCCATCAGCTCTCTTCATCTCACACACTGTCATTGTGAGGAGAGGAAAGCCGATAACCGGCATTTCCTTGTTTACATGTGATCAGCTGTGATTGGACACAGCTGATCACATGGGTAAAGACCCAGGTCATTGGCTCTTTACCGAGAATGGGAGACACACCATTTCTCAGGGACACAGTGTGCTGCCGATCGCCATGCTGCGCGTCCCCGAGAGCTTGAGATGTGAGAGTGGGATGATATCATACGATGTCCTCCCAGAACAAAAGAACCACCCTGCAGTCGTCATTTCCCTATGCGGCAGGCAGGAGGTGGTTAAAGAGAAGCTCCAGGTTCCCCCCAAAAAATTTAAATTCAGAAGCTACAGTATTAGTAGCTGCTGAATTTTAGTATAAGGAACTCACCTGTCCAGGGATCCAGCGATGTCCTCACTCGAGCCGATTCTTCTATCAGCTTCGGGTGCGGGGGGGGGGCAGAACCCCTTGCTTAGTTCGCCGTGGCAATCTGAGCTGGAAGTGGGAGCGTGTACCTGTCGAAACCAGGTACCCACCCCCCCGCCCAAAAAAGTGCCAAATGTGTCAGTGGAGGGGTGCAAACAAGCGGAACGTCCCCTTTAGGGTGGAGCTCCACTTTTTTAAGTACATGTTAAGGAATATACTATAGGGTCAGGGGGTCAAAGTCTAGTAGGGGCCCCTCTGCAGAGGTCTGACACACCAGCTGCTGAATCAGGCCTAAAACTCTGTAATCGCCAAAGACCATGATTTCTGTTGGCTGAAGAGGTGTAGATGTGACTCAGTAAGGGATGTGCCAGACCTTTACAGAGAGACCACTGCTTCAGCACAGAAGGTAAGTGTACACCTCTATTGTCTGCTGACAGACTCCTTCTACTCTGTACTACTGTTGCTGGTTACTAAAGAAAATGAACTGAAGACATCACATATCCTTTGCTTTAATGCATCTGTAATATATTTATTTGATTTCAATTGATAGTTCAGTTAAGAGTAACTCCACTTTTCTTGAGAAAAAAGCAATTCCCTCTGAGTAATCAATGTACATTGCAGGGATTTTAACAAACTCTGTTGCACAGTCCTAATTGTTTCTTCTCTGAAGAAAAAGGTGTTTGTTGTCTAGAGCAGTGGTCTCCAAACTATGGCCCTTTGGGCACTTTTCATTTCACTGATTCAAGACACTTTTCCTCCCACTGACATCAGCAATGTGGCATAATTCTTGCTACTGACACCAACGATGGGGCACTATTCCTTCCACTGACACAAACAATGGGGCACTATTCCTCCCACTGACACCAACGATGGGGCACTATTCTTCCCACCGACACCAACAATGGGGCATGGTTCCTCCTACCTGCTAGTGACACCAATGATGGGGCACTATTCTTCCCACTGACACCAACAATGGGGCATTATTTCTCCCACTGACACCAATGCTGGGGCACGATTCCTGCTAGTAACACCAATGATGGGGCACTTTTCCTCCTAGTGAGAAAAGATTGTGCTCAGATCCCAATAGCTAGTACATGTAATTGAACTACCAGGTGCTAAAGGGGTGTGACCACATATTAACATTAAAAATACCAACTTGACCCTCTGCACATTGCTACACCCTTCACAGCAAACTATGCAATGTAAAACAGGGATATTTAGTTCACATATATTGCTCGGATCTGAGCACAGGTAGATCTTTTCTCTGTTATATACAGGTCAGTGACCAGATCTGAACCTAGTCGCTCTCCCCCATCTTGTGTCTTTATGCCCCAGGTTGGCATGGCATCCACAGTAGCATTTGCAGTGGCAAGGCAGTGTAAGACTGGCCAGAGGGATTACTTTGATGGAGTTGGTGAGCTTAAACATGTATTGCAATATATGTGAACTAAATATTCCTGTTTTATATTGCATAGTTTGCTGGGAAGGGTGTAGCAGTGTGCAGAGGGTCCAGTTGGTATTCGTACTTTTTCTCCTAGTAGCACCAATGATGGGGCACTTTTCCTCCCAGTGACACCAATGATGGGGCATTTTTCCTCCTAGTGACACCAATGATGGGGTACTTTTCCTCCCAGTGTTGCCAATAATGGGGCATTTTTCCTCCTAGTGACACCAATGATGGGGCACACTTTTCCTCCTAGTGACACCAATGATGGGGCACATTTCCTCCTAGTGACACCAACAATGGAGCACTTTTCCTCCTAGTGACACCAATGACGGGGCACTTTTCCTCCTAGTGATGCCAATGATGGTCTAGAGAATGAATCTGAATTACTTTTTTATCATCAATCAGCTGATGCACGTGCAGTGTTCTAATGAGAAACATGCAGGGTCTGCATCTCTTAAAGAGGAACTGCAGTCTGCCCACATAATTTGTAATAAAAACATCTTTGCCTTTCTAAAGCTTCCCTCCAACCACCTTGCATATTCTTTTATATATACTGTGATTTTGTACTTGCCAAATATGCCAAACAAATCTCCCTCCACTAAGTCTGGCTGCATCCATTTTAACTGTGGGCAGCTGAAGCTGCTGCCTGTTCACATCCTGGATTTACACAGAAACACAGAGGTACGCCTCTAGCACTGCAGCTCTCATTGGCCCTCTTATGATTCACCCCCTCCCTTCCTGGCAAACTCTCTCTCTCTCTCTCTCTCTCTCTCTCTCTCTCTCTAGAGAGAGAGAGAGAGAGAGAGAGAGAGAGAGAGAGAGAGAGCGCTGTGCATGATGTCAAACACCTAGGCTTTTCACCAGACAATAAACAGGAAGTGGGCTGTATAAGGTATTTACTGGCATAAAAAAAATGTTTTACAATAAAAAGCTAAAACAACAGGGGCAGAAGTTTTACTAGATGGAAAGATGAAAAATGACTGAAGTTCCACTTTGAGAAGTAATTAACCCCTTGGGAGTATCTCATCAAAAATGACATTTTTGTTGCAGAGAATGCCTAAAATCTGACTTGTATCTTTGTGCAGACTTCTAGCAGGAAATTACATTTCTGGAGGTGTTCTGTACACTCCTCCAGGTTGCCGTATTGTGTTGAATTTTAGGCTGCATTCCCACCTGAGCTTGTCGTTTTCAGGCAGAAATTTGCGCGTTTTTTACCACGTTTTTGCTGCTATTTTGTACAGGTCAAAAGGTCACCAATGTAAAAAGCAGAAAAACGCCCAAAATCTGCCTGAAAAAATACTTCCAGAACTTGTTTGAGCTTCAGGCGTTTTCAGGCATTTGGCTTCAGGCGTTTTTGAGTGGAGGTGCGAACCATCTCCATAGAGAATCATTGATTTTTTTCCCCTCCAGCGTTTTGTAGCTTCAGGCTTCAAAATGCTCAGGTGTGAATGGGGCCTTAGAGAAAATTACAGAGTTTCAGACTGAAAAGGAAAAAGGGATTTTATTAAAACTTAACGTAAAATCCTTTTCTCCGAGTTCACTGACAGACGCAGCTCTTCATGACTTTGTGGGTTTTATGTTCGTCCTACCAGGAGTTAACTCGGACTTCGAGTTTGTTCAAGACCTTCATAAAAAAGTCCGTCTAAAACCCGCAAAAAGACGAAAAATGTAACCACTGGAAAACTGGACATGTTTTATCGTCGTTTTTGCACCATTTTTTGCGCGTTTAAAGACGGACTTTTGCTGTTCGA
>BLSH010013989.1:13713-24629 GCA_018402905.1 Glandirana rugosa | reverse complement strand
TGAACGTATCCCGATGCATTATGTAAACGCCCGGGTTACTCCTCTCGTTTATTCCCAGCACCAGTACCACGACGACCACTACGACCACGACGACCACAACGACCACAACCACTTGGAGGACAACCTTCCTCTCCTGCACCAGCTCCACTTGGTCGATATGAGTGTTCCCTTTGTGGAAGGAGTCCATCGGTTGTCTTGGAAGTGGCCATATACCAACCGGTCTTACGGGGAGTTGCTAACCACTCCGGTCTTCTTCATGTCCGCTATCATCTAACCCACCGACTGTTACGGAGTTCAAGGAAGTGTAATAGAGGGAGGGCCAGGGAACTACTTTCGAGTCTCAACCGTGGACTTGGGGTACCGGTAGACAGAACTGTACTTCTTCTGGCCTCACCAATCGTTGAGGGGCATTCTGGCCAACCATATACCGGTGAAGGTTCTGTTGGCTACCTGAGGAAGGTGTTTCCCTTGTGAGTATAGCTGGTTCACCTCGACCACGTCCTCTCCTTCCAACAGGAGGTTCACCAACACCAGCAACACCAGCAGCACCAGCATCACCAGCAGCACCATGACCACGACCCTTATTTGCTCTCCTCATTGGGCCCGCAAATGTATTACGTAGCCCTATGCAAGTATTTATTAATACCAATTAATACCTTTTTTTTTTAAAACCACCAACATAGCTGGACTTTTTAGTTTGGTGCAAGAAATGCACTGCTCACACCAACAGCTGGAAACTCTCCCTTTAGAACTAGGAGATGATTTTTGAAAAATAATGTGTCACTTACAGCAACAGCTGGCCCTATAGGAGTAGGCAATGGACTTGGAACAAGAATCTGTCCCTCTAAGCAACACCTGGGAACTCTCCCCTTTGAACTAGGAGATGATTTTTGAACAATAATGTGTCACTTACAGCAACAGCTGGCCCTATAGAACTAGGCAATGGTTTTTGAACAAGAATATGTCCCTCAAAGCAGAAGCCTCTACCTAGTGCAGTCAGATCACTCAAAGCAGCAGTATGTGAAATCTGAAATTACTCCCACAATCTGATCGTTGTGTACGATCCCACAATCTGATCGTTGTGAACGAACGTACGATCGTTTCGTTAGACAGAGTTTAATCTGCAATCTCCAACTCTAAGCAGCGGTATGTGAAATCTCTAATTTCTGCTATCTGTCTTCAGAGCAACAGCACAGACAGCAGCAGTAAAGTAATCTATCTCAGGATGCAGGATCAGGTCTTAAAATGTCTCAAATCTGTCCCTCACACTCTCAGCTTCCTTTCCCTACACTAACCCAAGGAGCATGTGACTGCAGCACTGTGACTCCAGCTTATAAAGAGGCTGGGTCACATGATGCACTGGCCAATCACAGCCATGCCCTTAGTAGGCATGGCTGTGATGGCTTCTAAGGGCAAACCAGTGAAACACTTGTTGATTGGCTGCCCTGCAGCTTCTCAACACGTGGAGTAAAATAGCAGAACCCCGGACCGAACCCGAACAATTTTTGAAATGTCCGGGTCCGTGCCACGGACACCCGAAAGTTCTGTACGGACCCGAACGTTACAGTCCGGGTTCGCTCAACACTAGTTGTGACTCTAAAAATAAAAGTTAATTTTGCAATTGCAGGAAAAGATCCACAGGACGCAACCTCTGTGTTTAAAATGTCCGTTCTGACAAGATTTATTATTACATGATATTTTATACATAGATAAGAAAGGGGTGGTGTGAATTGTTATTAGAAACTAACAAATAGAAATATATTATTAGAAAATAACAAATAGAAATATATTATTAAAAGCTAGCGAATAGAACAATTGTAAAAGTAAAACATAGAGAGGGGAGGGGGGAGTAGAGAGAGAGAGAGAGCTTCTAGGTGAAAGTGTATCTGTGTGATAAGTGAAGGCCACAGAACACATTGCAGCAGTGAGAACAACATGGAGTCTCTTGTGCTTAAATGAACAATAGAGTGAAAGTCCATGTCATTTCCCTCCTTTTGTTTATTTGACACCATTCTTCTCCGCGTTACATTCAGCCAATTGCTGGTAGCTCCTGCTACATTGGCGCAGAGAGACGGCGTCCTGTTCAGCTCTCTCCTAGTTTTCTCAGAATAATGGGTTCATCAGGGCTGGTGGACCATCTATTTATACAGTGGGTGATCACACAGGGGCACAGCCTGATGAGGAAGTAAATAACAAGTATGAGAAACAGGAACATCACAATGTAAACATCTAATTTCTGTAACCATGTTGCTATGCCATATAAAAAATCACCAAAATCTCCTAATCCCTTAAAGGGGTTCCATCCATCTTTAGCAATATCTCTGGCCTCATTCTGTAGTTCTCTTATCTTTAATAATGTCCTCACTATCAGAAATGTATATACAACAGTCCGTGTGAATGACCTTACACATCCCACCTCGAGCTGCAGTGAGATAATTTAATGTTAATCTATGCTCTAATACTACTTATCTAAGCTGAGCCATTCCGTCACTTAATAAATCTATATCAGTGGTAGTAAGGTTAATAATTTCATCTACAATTCTAGTGTAATTGTTTATTCTTTTCATTGCTTCAATTCCCCATCCTGTCCAGGAAGAGAACCATGACCATGCCATGTCACCTTTAGTGAAAAGTTCTCTTTTGAACACTAAAGGGTATTCTGGACTGTGACCGGGTCGCACTGTCTTTGTGAACAGCCAAAGCAGGCAATGACTTCCCAATATAACATGTACCTGTAACATTAGTAGGTAATAACTTCCTAATATAACATGTACCTGTAACATTAGTAGGAAGCCAGGCGAAAGCTTTATCTCCACATATAAAATATAACCCTCTATGTATGGATGGTATCCCTGCTCCTAAAACACTAGATGCAATAACATTGAATCCCAGGTAACCGATATTTCCCCATATTGGGAACTGTGTGCAATTTGTTTTATAAAGGGTTCTATTTAGTTCTGGATTTGGGATATAAAAATACTGACCAGGGTTTCCTCCATAAACTGTCATTTTTGCTGCGGTGCAATCTGAATTGCCCAGCCTTGTACATTTAGTGTTAGTAGAAGAGAAAGGATAGCACCTGGAACTTTATAGGTACCGTAGAACATATCCTTCACAGGAGTCAATAATTATAAAAAATATATTTTATTATAATTGAAAAATTCTCTTTTTTATAAAAAACACATACATTGAGTACATGCTACAAAAATTGTCTATAGAAAGAGCATCCAAATGGAGGCATATAAAACCTACTCATGCCCTTGAAATCCCTCATGAGGAGTGGGTCCTACTATGCCTAAGGTTGTGATCATAGTATATATACCAATCAATATCTCACAGTGGTTTTGGGGGAACCAACAATTCAGCCAAAACAGTATACAAAGATAACCTCATACATAATGTCACTGGAGAAAATTAAATAAAGGATTTGTCATAATGTACTGCTACTGATACAGTCAGGCACATGGACCCACAGTCATGTCTCGGGAATTTCTCTTTACATGTTTCGCATTTCTTAATTGCACGCTTCTTCAGAAGATTAGGGTAAGTAGGTATACTCTGTAATAGATACACAATTAGAGTTACAAACCAGGTTTTTTACACTGTGAATTATTTCATATATTTATATTTCAACTTACTCAAATGATCCTAGATCAGTGAACCAAGTGTCTTCCAGGTCTACTCACTCATTGTCCCTCCAGATGTCATATACGCATACAACCAATACTACACAACAACAGAAAAATTCAACTAGTAGAAATACACCACCCAATACACAGGGGGGTTCTTTACCAGGATCCCTGCCCCACACGTCCGGGCGGCAGGGAACACTGGATCCACATGTTACCCGCACCACACCACCCATGGAAGAGTCAGATCAGGAACTCAATTCACCTCCCAACAACAGCCAGACGAACTCAATATAATAAATCTGACCCCATATGTCCTATCAAAAGAAGAGACACAGGTCCTTAAATTGGGCCTAAGTTTCTGCCCCTCACATAGTATAGATAAATACACAACTATTAAAGACCTACACCTTTTCTGCAGGAACCTTACATACAAATTTATGTTTGACCCTGAAAGACAAAGACAGAAACGTGACAAGGAGCTTACTGAAAGCATGAGAGACTTCACAATGCAGGACTTTCGAGTCCTAAGAGACTTAATCTTCCTCCTTGAGGAAAATGAAACAGGCCAAGAAGACAGCCATGTACCCCCTAAAAATAGAGAAGACACCAGGCCCAACAAATTTAAAAACAAATCTCAGCGTTTTCCAGAATTGACTACGAATCCATTCATTTGGGCCTTCCTTACCTCGGTGGTGGGGGAAATCAAGAAACATCAATTTAACGATAAGACCCCACAAAATCTCACACGTTCCCAACGAGTAGGACTGCAGTCCCTTAAACAGAGGGTAGATATTGTGATCAAGCCCTCGGATAAGGGGGGGAATATAGTGTTAATGACACGCGACCATTATGAACAAATGTGTAAGAAAATACTTTCGAATAAGAACTGGTATACCATAATCAGCCCCGAAACATCAGTACAATATATAAAAGAATATAAGGAATTAATCGGCTTAGCCTCTGCTCAGTCTTTGATCGATAAAGAAACATATGACTACTTAAATGTACAGTTTCCAAGACTGGCAACATTTTATGCACTCCCTAAAGTGCACAAAGATCTAGCCCAACCACCAGGACGACCTATTGTGTCGGAAATAGGAGCCCTGTGTGAGAATGCCAGCAGACTGGTCGATTTTTTTTCTGATGCAACATGTCATCAGCCTCCCTTCGTATGTTAAAGATACCTTAGATTTACTAAAACATATCGAGAGCCTCGAGATACCTATGGGGTCCCTCTTGGTAACTCTCGACGTAGAGGCACTCTATTCAAGTATTCCCCACGAAAAAGGAATAGAGACGGTACGTATGTTTCTTATGGAAACACCCAATACCCAATGGGACTTCAATGAGTTCCTTTTGGATCTGTTATGGTTTATTTTAACCCATAACTGGTTCACATTTGACAATACCCACTACCTCCAGGTGCAGGGCGTGGCCATGGGCACTTGTTGCGCACCGGCCTACGCCAATCTGTACCTGGGGGGGTGGGAGAGGGAGGTATGGCAGTTGGATAGGTTGGAGGGGTTTGTACAGCATATATTATGCTGGTACAGATATATAGACGATATCTTCTTTATCTGGACAGGACCTGAGACCAAACTTGTCCAATTTGTACAGGCGCTTAACAAAAACCCCTTCAACCTAACCCTCACACTGACATACCATCCCTCCACCATCAGTTTCCTGGACCTTGAGATTTTTTTGGACAAGGCAGGCTGTCTGGCGACGGATTTGTTCCGGAAGCCCACAGCCGGAAACACCATCCTTCACGCGAATAGTGCACATCAATCGACGCTTATACGAAGCATACCATATGCCCAGTACATACGATTAAAACTGAATTGTACACATACAGAGGATTTTAAGCAACAAGCAGCAGGGCTTCGCCAAAGACTGCTACGGAGAGGCTATTCAAAAACCCTCCTGCGGAAAGCATATAATAAAGCACTACGACAAGATCGACAGTCCCTACTATATAGAACAAAGACATGTCCACAACAGAACACAGTCAAATTTGTTACCCAGTTCTCATCTCAACATTATGAACTCAGACAAATTCTGGGGAAGCACTGGCATACTCTGAGACAGGATCCCATTGTCTCGAAGTATGTCAGGGACACCCCAGATCTAGTATTTCGGAGGGCACCATCTATTCGTAGCCAGCTAACAGCAAGCCACTACCAAGGGAAACCCAAGATTCAGTCACCCAGACGGGGAACATTTAAATGTGGTAAATGTGATATCTGTCCATGGGTTCAGGAAAGTACTAAATACTTATTACCAAACGGTCAAACATTCTATCCCGGATTTCACGCAAATTGCGAAACAGAAGGGGTTATATACCTCATGAAGTGCCTTTGTGGCGCATTTTATATAGGGAAAACATTCAGAGCATTCAAGAAACGAATACAGGATCATATATATTATTCGTCAGGAGGTAAAATGATTACACCAGTAAGTCGGCATCTGGACCTGTATCATAAATACGATACAAGCTGCGCCTCCTTTGTGGTCCTGGAATCGGTCCCACGGGACCCCAGAGGAGGAAACTGGGATAGAAGAATCCTACAAAATGAAACCCTCTGGATCGAACGTTTAAATGCTACCCACCCCCCAGGGTTGAACGAGATATGCTCGTATAAACCATTTCTATGACTTGGCTCCCTTAAGCCTGCCAGGGTGGGTCTAAATCCGGAATGGTATTTCCTGCCCCAACCCCTAAAGGTTCATATTAGTCCCCAGCCAGCAACACACATATGCTATCACCCACATTATGATTACTAAACATGCATAAGCCCTAGGGGCTAAATAGGATGTATGCTTGAATGATTGTTTATTCTTCATTGTTTTTTCTGATAATGGTTACGATCACACTTTGATGTGTTTTTATGATCCTTCAGTGAACTGGTGCTGGTCTTTCTCCTTTTTGACCACCGGATGTCGCCCTTCCTGCCAGCTGAATCCTCCTACTCCCATAGGTCAGGATTTAGCAGGGGGGATTCATGGGGTGTGCGGCTGAAAGCGCCGTACACCCCAGCCCCCCAATGTCGCCCTCTGGGACCTCTGGGAGGGGTGTAGTGTGCGGCGCCCCTCAATCTTGGCCCACGGCTGGGAGATCAGTGAGGGAATTCCCCAAGTTATGACGCTGCGCAGTTCGCGCATGCGCCCTAACTAGGGATTTAGCCGGGCTTAGAAGACGCCTGCAGAGGAGAGTCTCCCTGTGATGACGTCATGGCCGAGACATTTTTGTTTTGAGACCATCAAAGTTACTGATCGGTGCTCATTAGCTGTGGAAACAATGTATGAGCCATTTATTCTGGTCCTGTTAAGATCAGTGAAATTGAGAGGCATTGCTATCATGGGTATTGTTCCCGTTTGGGGATATAAGTGAGAACACACCCAGTAGTTACTAGCGTTGCTATGGGTTGCATACAATTTTAACATTTGGATGAAAGGGTTATTTTTCCATGTCAGTGATGACCGAGCACCGCTGGAGCGCTTCCTTCTAAGATAAGTATTTCATAATGTGGTAGCATGTGATGCATACTAGCACATTATGCTGTTGTCTTGCAGGTGTTTTTTTTAAACTGCTGCAGTTTACTATCGCTTTAAGGCTGCTTTCCCACAGACGTTCTGATTGAGTCTGCCTGTCTGTTTTTCAGGTGGACTCGATTGGCCCATGCATTCTCTATGGAGAGGTGGATGTAAATGGACATGTGTGCATTTACTGCCTGCATCCAATCTGATCTGCTAAACACAGATGGCTGGGGATCCATTCCTCATCCGTCTAGCGGATCAGATTGGGTGAAAATTGGATGTAAACAGACATGAGGTCCATTTATATCCAACCGCCCATAGAGGAGAGCAAGCTGTGTCCGTGTCTGCTCTGTACAGGGGAATAGACACAGACCGCTCATCCACCTGATCAATGGGGATCAGCGGAGGGATTTCCTGCTGAACAGGAGGATTTGATGCGGAGTCTGCCTGTGTGAAGGGGGACTCATAGTACTTCTCATTATACATCACATCTGTAGATGGACTATTGAGCTGCAGGAAAGGACGGGGGCTGTGGATTCCATACAATCTATCATGACAACAAACATCTCCTGGAGCAGGGAGAGCTCAGAGCCCAGAGTTTGTGTGAAGGGAAGCTGGGGATGCCATGTTCTATCCTCCAGCACACAGCAGACAGAAGACAGTGACTCACCCCAGTGTTCTGCCCAAATGTTCAACTCCTCACCCCGCGTCACTTCCGGGTGCATTAAACAATGATAACTTACTGCTTGTGAGGAATTTCTGTACAAAACACAGGCAATGGCCTAGAGTCCGATACCGGGAGATATTGCTGTTTTATGAGCACAGCAGCTAACGGGGACAAACTTGTCGCTGCCTCGGAGGCGGCCATTTTCTTGGTTGGTATAAATCTCCGCTCATATACCATACACCGGACTCTAGTCCATTGCCGGTGTTTTTTAACCAATAGAGATCTGCACTATAGCTGAAAGATGGCTACAGCCTGGATCTCACTTGCTGGGGGGATGTCCATGGACGTCCGCCCCTTTGCACGCTCCCAGTGCACACCCACAGGCATGCCCGCGGGTCAGGCAAACTCAATGTGCGCTCGTGACCCGCAATCGCCTGTTAGAGCAGCAGAACAGGGAGCCGCTGATGTAAACATGGCGGTTCTCCATTCTGTGAAGGGGGACATAACAGATCTACTAATCCTTGGCACTGAGATCAGTGAGATCTGTTATGTCCCTGCCAGCCCCGCCCCCTCACAGTTAGAACACATACAGGGAACACATTTAACCCATTCACTGCCCCCCTTAGTATTAACCCCTTCACTGCCAGTGACATGTATATATATACAGTAATCGGTGGACATTTACATTTCTGATCGCTGAATAAATGTCAATGATCCCAAAAAAGTGTCAAAAATGTCCGACACGTCTGCCCCAATATCGCAGGCCCGATAAAAATCGCAGATTGCCGCCATTACTTGTAAAAAAAAATAAAAACAACATAAATCAATTCCCATAGTTTGTAGACACGATAACTTTTGCACAAACCAATTAATATACGCTGATTGCAATTTTTTTACCAAAAATAGGTAGAAGAATATCAGCCAAACCCGATGAATAATTTTTTTTATATATTTTTTGGATATGTATTGGAGCAAAAAGTAAAAAACCTCCACCAAATATGGGGTCAGAGTAACCTCAAAGTGCTTATAAAACTCGGCTGTCAATCCATCTGGCCCAGGCGACTTCTTAATGGCAGCTCATCAATAACCTTAACCACCTCATCTGCAGTGATGTCCTCTGTTAAACTCGCAAGAGAACTGCTATTTCCCAGTCCTGGAATAGAATCCAGAAAACATGACCTGCCTGCCCGATCGAGGTCCCCCCTGCCCAGGAGGTCAGCATAATATGACCTGGCAGTTCCCAGGATCCCCGACTTGGACTTTGTCAAGGAACCCGTACTGTCAACCAGGCCTACAACTGACTTAACTGCTCTACCTTGTTTGCAATTCTGGTAAGGGTTGGGCAAGTGATATTTCCCATAATCCCTTTCCAGAACCAAAGAGGCATGCCTGTCATATTGATACTCCCTGAGCAAGAGTTTAACCTCAGAGCTCATCCCTGGATCTCCACTATTCGACACAAGTCTATCAAGCTTTCTCTGCAGACGCTGGTAGGTGACATACTTATCAGGTTGTTTTTTTCCTTCTTATGGCCTTGAAAAACCCAATGATCCTTCGTTTTGTGAGGGCCACCAAGTCCATGATCGATATCTGTGTCTGAAAGAAGTCCTCAAAGGAGTGACTCACCTTCACATCGTCCAGGAGTGCCGAATTCAGCTTCCAGGTACCCCTCCCCCTAGGTGGTGTGTTGGGGCTATTCAGAGTCACAGACAGAATACAGTGGTCGGAAAACTCCACCGCCTGACACACTGGTGCCGAGAAGGTGGAGTTCCCCTTTAAAAAAAACTATCTATTCTACTCTGAATATTACCTCGCTAAAAAGTGAATCTCATGTTGTCTGGGCAGCAATGAATGTGCGCATCAACCAGACCGGCCTCTCTAGCTATTTTGTTTAAAAAAAGCCGTCACCGTCCAGCCTGGCCCCGGTACCTTTCCTGTCCTTAGTCCTGGTGACGGTGTTGAAATCACCACCAAAGACAACTTGCTGGGCTGTAAAAAGAAAAGGCATTTCCTGTCCCACTTTGTCTGGGGCCCAAAGATGTTGATCAGGTGCAGGTCCTGCCCCCCCATGGAGACGTGAAGACCATGCATCTTCTCATCTCTACCTCAATAATCTGCTGACAGGTTACCATGTGGAAAAAAAGTACTGCAACTCCAGTGTAAGGCTCGGCCGCAAGAGACCAGAAAGTGGGGCCGCGCCTTCGCTCCTTCTTTGCCGGATGAACATCGACCAAACTAGACAACTGGGTCTCTCGCAAAAAGAAAATATCAGCATCAAACCTGCTGGGCAAAAATAAGGCCGTGTTACGAACACTTACTGATTTAATACTGGAGACATTAATGGTCGCCACCTTCAGTGGAGTGGTGACCGCCATCAGGATGATTGAGGTAAATGTTTCTTAGCCTGCTTACCCCCTTCCCTACTTGGAGACCCTACATGCTTCAGTGTTCCATGTGATTCCTCCTCCATAGAAATCACAGACTCATCACCAGAACTTCCACCTCAGAAAGCACCTCAAAAGCATTTGCCACCTCCACCCTTCCAGGTTCAGGAGCGCAGGTATCCTTCCTCCTTTTCTGCCTCTTACTCTTTTTCCTTTTAGCCTCCAACCATTCCATATCCTCGTTCGACAATCCTGATGGCAGAACTCTGTCGCCTCTGCCCCCAGGACATCATCAGCCAAAACCCCCCATTAACCCCTCCCCCACATCATTTCCCCCAACTTCCACATCTTTCATGCCGACCTCCACATCATTTACCTTGCATTCTGCACCAGCCACTCTCATTCCCTTCCCCTTCCCACCATCATCCAATGCATCATTCACTCCACCCCATTGGTAGTCCTAACAGCTTGCTCCTATACCTTACCAACCTCCGATTTTCCTTTTTCTCATTCTCCGTCTTTTCCTCCTTCCTATGGACGCGAGGACTTGGACCTTCCCACCTCCACCGTTTACGAAAACTCCACGAAAGACTCCACCTTCAAGACCACTACTCAGACACTAAAGATACCTCCTCCTTAGTGTACCTTGTGACTTCGTACATCCCAGAGGTTCATCCCTTCCCCCATTCGTCCGAT
>BLSH010013981.1:35336-57278 GCA_018402905.1 Glandirana rugosa | reverse complement strand
CAGTTACCAATAAAATTTCTTGATATTATTGGCCTGTGTGACCCAGCACGAGTTCTTTGGTGTCTCTACCAGTTTTTTTGTTACACTTTTCCCTTTAGCAGTCCTTTCAAATGTAGTCAAAAATACTTCAGGATTATCCTCCCCAGTCATTTTTGGCAGTAAACGACTCACACAAAAGAATGGTGTATTACTGGAACCACTGACCTCACTGGTCTGCGGACGCTGCTGCATTACTATGTCCATTCGCTGTTGGAGTCTCTGCTCTTGCTTCTGTAACAGGTCAATTAAGCAAGCCTTAGATTGCTGCTGGGCTCATTGCTGTGCTTCCAGACTCTGCTGGTGAGCTTGATGCTGAGCTTCCGGACTTCACTGCTGAGCTTCCGGACTTCGCTGCTGAGCTTCCGGACTTCGCTGCTGAGCTTGCTGCTGAGCTTCTAGACTCTGCTACACCTGTTCATGCCTTTGCTCAAGGTTCGCTTGTTGTTGATTAGCATTTGCTACCGCAAGCTGTCTTAGCAACTCTTCCATGCTGGCCTTTATTTAAAAAAAACTGCCCCTGGCTTCTTCCACCAACTGTAAGGGGGTTTGCTTGGCAGCGGTTGTGTGTGACCCCCTGGAAGAGTTCACTACACACAATTAGGCACAGCGAAACAGCATTGCAGACGAAAAACAAAAGTGTGGTTTATTTACACTATGTACAATGGAGAAATAACAGCAAAACAAAAAGAAACATCAAAATAAATCCTTGCCAACACCTTGCTACACCCAGCACCTATCTCCCTGCTTTAGAAATTAGCCACACAGGCTTTGTCTCACTGCATAAGACAGGTATCCAGCTCCCCATCCTATACACACAGAACTGGTTCCAGGATGGAGAAACTCCCTAAGCATGCTGGGAATTTGTGTAGAGGTCTTAATGAGCCAGCTCAACTCAGCTGGGCTCATTACCTCTACCCCTGCAAGACTCTTAGCACTTCCCCTTAGTGGTAGAAATCTGCATAAAGTCTAAACCTGCCATCCTGATGATGATGCAAACAGGTGATTTTACCTGCCTGCTGTCACAGTATGAATGTGAGTTGGGGACCTTAGATTGTAAGCTCCTTGAGGGCAGAAACTGATGTGAATGCACAATATACACTATATTACCAAAAGTATTGGGACGCTTCCTTTACAGGCATATGAACTTTAATGGTATCCCAGTCTTAGTCCGTAGGGTTCAATATTGAGTTGGCTCACCCTTTGCAGCTATAACAGCTTCAACTCTTCTGGGAAGGCTGTCCACAAAGTTTAGGAGTGTCTATGGGAATGTTTGACCATTCTTCCAGAAATGGATTTGTGAGGTCAGGCGCTGATGTAGATGAGAAGTCCTGGCTTGCAGTCTCTGCTCTAATTCATCCCAAAGGTGTTCTATTGGGTTGAGATCAGGACTCTGTGCAGGCCAGTCAAGTTCCTCCAGCCAAAACTCACTCATCCATATCTTTATTGACCTTGCTTTGTGCACTGGTCCAAATCATTTGGTGGAGGGGTTGATTATGGTGTGGGGTTGTTTTTCAGGCTTTGGACCTGGCCCCTTAGTTCCAGTGAAGGGAACTCTTAAGGTGTCAGTATACCAAAACATCTTGGACAATTTCATGCTCCCAACTTTGTTGGAACAGTTTGGGGATGATCCCTTCCCGTTCCAACATGACTGCACAGCAGTGCACAAAGCAAGGTCAATAAGGACATATATGAGTGAGTTTGGGGTGGAGGAACTTGGCTGGGTCCTGACCTCAACCTTGACCTCAGTTCTGGAAGAATAGTCACACATTCCCATAGACACACTCCTAAACCTTGTGGACAGCCTTCCCTGAAGAGATGAAGCTGTTATAGCTGAAAAGGGTGGGCCAACTCAATATTGAACCCTAAGGACTAAGACTGGGGTGCCATTTAAGTTCATGTGTGTGTAAAGGCAGGTGTCCCAATACTTTTGGTAATGTAGAGTATATGTAAAGCAATGTGTACATTGATGACGCTATATAAGTACCTGTAATAAATAAGTAGCAGTAACAAAATATAACTGGGTAGGGCTGATACCATTTGATCTAATTTCAGTCCATAAAGTCCTGTGTGCAGTCAGCCAACAACAGGACTTAGGAGATAAATACATTTCTGGCAGGATCAACAGGTATCTTTCTCTACTTGCAGGAACCTTTAAAGTGATAAAACGTGTGGAAATGTGTACAAACTCTACCTGAAATGTTGGAGATCTCTCCTGCTGGACACGCGACACACTCATAGCAGCATTTATAAATGGAAGATGAAAACTTTTTTCTGCTGCCAGGTAAACAGCGATCTGAGCACCGAGATACTGGAACCTGAAATCATATATTATTATCATTATTAGAATGTAAATCTCCATCATTTCTCATGAGGCTACACAAACTGTGTTACAAATAGGAATGGGTTTAAAGCGGTTATATCCCCGTGTAAAAAAATAAATTAAAAAAAAACACCTGCAAGGCAAAGGCATAATGAGCTAGTATCTTCCTGTGCACGACAATGCCCGACGTAATGTAGTGAGTGTATGCAGCCAGTTCCTGGAGGATGAAGGAATTCATACCATTTAATGGCCCCCATGCTCGCCTGACTTAAAACTAATAGAACACCTCTGGGACATTATGTTTTGGTCCATCCGACACAGTTAGGTTGCACCTCAGTCTTTTCAGGAGCTCAGTCATGCCGTGGTCCAGATCTGGGAGGAAATACCCCAGGACACCATCCGCCGTCTTATTAGGAGTTTGCCCCGACCTTGTCAGGCATGCATACAAGCACGTGGCATGGACTGTTTTATGGTGGATATGGCACCACTCTATTCAGGATGTTGTTATTAATTTTGATGTGCCTTCTTATAGCCAAGATGTGTTGTCTGCGTTCCACTGCTAATTACCGGAAGTGACATAAGACGTATGGCGCCTGCTACGCGTTTCGTCATTGGACGTCTACTGGAGAGGTCAGTAGACATCCATTGACGAAATGCACCTCTCCAGTAGACGTCCAATGACGAAACGCATAGGGCGGCGCCATACGTCTTACGTCACTTCTAGTAATCAGCAGTGGAAAGCAGACAACACAGCGGACTGACCCAGGAAGCTGGGGAACCATTGTAATAACACACGCTCGTTAATATATTCATAAATGTGAGTGGATTTTAATTGTTTACTATATTAAAGTATTCTAATATACTACACAAGATAGCGGCTCCTTTTTTTCATGTACGTTTTTGGGAGAGATGCCTGGATTGTGAAGGAAACAGGAATATTTGAGATATTCATGCTGGCACCCCCTGGTGGGGATTGTTGTCTGGTGAGTTTTCTAATAATTGGGGAGCACGGAGCAGACTCACCTGACACACATGATTGAAGTGAAGCGAACACTCATGCACTACTATTCAAGAGGTGTTTTTTTTCACATTTTATTTGGACTTTATTTGAATTGCTGAGCACGGTTCACACCACTGGTGGATCACAATATATAAATACATTCATTTATTTATTTATGTATTTATTTTTTCAGCACTTTATGTATTTGTAACAATAAGGATATTTTGTGTCACCTGGTTATACATGACCACGATTTGTGTATAACTATTCATTTGTATTTATTAATTTTTATATATATTTTGAATTTAAATGTTTATTTAACCACTTGCCGACCGCCAACCGCAGGTTGACGGCGACAAGGTGGCTCAATATCGCAAATTGATAGCTGCGAGATCGTGCACTGTGAGCGCGCGCCGCCGGAGGCGTGCTCGCGCACTCATTGTGTTCAGGGGGGGAGCCAAGGAGCGGGTAGGGTGGACTCGATCTCCGCCAGCTACCCGCGATGCCCCCCCGCAGTGAAAGAACGGAGGTCCGTGTAAGTAAGCACGGATCACTGTTCTGTGAGAGGAGGAAGGGCTGTGATCACAGCCTTCCTCTATAGGGAAGCCGTGATCACGCCCCTTCCCCTGCCAGTCAAACACTGACACAGTTAGAACACACCCAGGGAACACAGTTAACCCTTAGAGCGCCCCCCCAGGTTAACCCCTTCACTGCCAATGGCATTTACACAGTCATCAGTGCATTTTTATAGCACTGATCGCTGTATAAATGCCAATGGTCCCAAAAAAGTGTCAAAATGGTCCAACATGTCCGCCGCAATATAGCAGTACCGCTAAAAATCGCAGATCACCGCCATTACTAGTAAAAATAAAACCCAGAAATGAATTCTCATCATCCTTAACCTGTAGAGATCCACGCTATAGATGAAAGACGTCTACAGTGCGGATCTGAATCTCCGGGAGGATGTCTATAGACGTCCGCCCCTTAACATGCCCCCTGCGCACACTCACAAGCTGCGGCGGCGCGCCACCGCACGCTGCGTGGGCGTGCCCGCGGGTCGGGCGGACTCGATGTCCGCTCCTGACCCGCGATTGCCTTACAGAGCTGTAGAACGGGGAACCGCCGATGTAAACACGGCGGTTCCCCGTTCTGTGAGAGGGGGACAAGCAGATCTACTGATCCCTGTCACTGGGATCAGTTAGATCTGTTATGTCCCGGCCAACCCCGCCCCCCCACAGTTAGAACACACCCAGGGAACATATTTAACCCCTTCACTGCCCCCTGCAGGTTAACCCCTTCACTGCCAATGACATTTATACAGTAATCAGTGGACATTTAAATTTCTGATCGCTGTATAAATGTCATTGGTCCCAAAAAAGTGTCAAAAATGTCCGACATGTCCACCCCAATATCGCAGTCCCAATAAAAATCGCAGATCGCCGCCATTACTAGTAAAAAAAAAATAATAATAAAAACGCCATAAATCAATTCCCATAGTTTGTAGATGCGATAACTTTTGCGCAAACCAATCAATAAACGCCGAGTGCGATTTTTTTTACCAAAAATATGTAGAAGAATATAAATCAGCCAAAACCGATGAATAATTGTTTTTTTTATTTTTTATTTTTGGATATTTATTATAGCAAAAAGTAAAAAATATTGTTCTTTTTTCAAAATCGTCGCTCTTTGTTTGTTTATGGCGCAAAAAATAAAAACCGCAGAGGTGATCAAATACCACCAAAAGAAAATTCTATTTGTGGGAAAAAAAGGACATCAATTTTATTTGGGTACAACGTCGCACGACCGCGCAATTGTCATTCAAAATGCAACAGCGCTGAAACCTGAAAATTGGTCTGGGCAGGAGGGGGGTTTAAGTGCCCAGTAAGGAAGTGGTTAAATGCGGCAACTTTTGTGCAAACCAATCAATAAATGGCGATTGCGATTTTTTTATCACAAATATGAGGAAGAATATAAATCAGCCAAAGCCGTTGAAAAAAAATGTTTTTTATATATTTTTTTTGGATTTGTATTTTAGCAAAAAGTAAGAAATTTTTTTGCAAAATTGTCGCTCTTCTTTTGTTTATAGCGGCGATCCGAAATGACACAGCGGTGATCAAATACCACCAAAAGGATGCAAATTTAGTTTGGGTACAACGTCGCACGACCTCGCAATTGTCAGTTAAAATGACGCAGTGCCGAATCGCAAAAAGTGCTCTGGTCCTAAAGCGTGAAATCCTTCCGGGGGCTGAAGTGGTTAAAAAGTTTTTATATTTTGATATTGATGAATTTACATTTATTGGGCATTAATACAATTTTGGGAGAATTTTGAGTCAACCCATATGGGACATATTAGCACCTTATGAAATCTGCGCATGCACTTTTACTTATTTAATATAAAAAACGTAATAGGAATTTACCTCAATATTTATCCACTAACATTTATAGACAGAGAATTCAGTGTTTTTTCTGCCCACATCCATCTATTCCTTGATGCATTTAAGTGGATATAGCTGGCCATAGTTATTTACATCTTGGCTATAAGAAGGCACATCAAAATTAATAGCAACGTCCTGAATAGAGTGGCGCCATATCCACCATAAAACAGTCCATTTTTAACTACACCTAGGTGAAGTTACGGTGGGGGCTGCAGCTCTAAGAGTAAATTTGTTATCCGTCTGCGTGGAACACATACATTTAACCAGTTCCACACCGCTTACCGCATATTTACTGCGGCAGTGTGGACGCTGGCCGCGAATCGCCGTAAAAAGACGGCGATCTGTGAATGGCCGCTAGGGGGCGCACGCCCGCCGCACTCCTGAGGAGTGTGCCCGCAGCTTGGGCGGACCCGATGTCTGCCGGCGAGCCGCGATGAGCGGCCACAGGCAAAGAACGGGGAACCGCCGATGTAAACACGGCAGTTCCCCATACTGACAGTGCAGGCATAGGAGATCTACTGATCCCTGTCACTGGGATCAGTTAGATCTCTCATGCCTATGGTAGCCCAACCCTCTCACAGTTAGAAAACGCCCAGGGAACACAGTTATCCCCTAGATCTCCCCCTGCAGGTTAACCCCTTCCCTGCCAATGACATTTATACAGTAATCAGTGGACATTTAAATTTCTGATCGCTGAATAAATGACATTGGTCCCAAAAAAGTGTCAAAAATGTCTGACATGTCCGCTGCAATATCGCAGTACCGCTAAAAATCGCAGATCGCCAACATTACTAGTAAAAAATAAATAAATAAATAAAAACCCCAGAAATGAATTCTCACCATCCGTAAACGCGGCCATTTTTGCGCAAACCAATCAATAAACGCCGATTGCAATTTTTTTTATCACAAATTCGAGGAAGAATATAAATCGGCCAAAACTGGTGAAAAAAAATGTTTTTTTATATATATTTTTTTGGATTTGAATTTTAGCAAAAAGTAATAAATGTGTTTTTTTTTTTTTTTTGCAAAATTGTCGCTCTTCTTTTGTTTATAGCGGTGATCAGAAATGACGCAGCGGTGATCAAATACCACCAAAAGAAAGCTCTATTTGTGGGAAAAAAAGGACACAAATCTTGTTTGGGTACAACGTCGCACGACTGCGCAATTGTCAGTTAAAGCCACGCAGTGCCGAATCGCAAAAAGTGCTCTGGTCCTAAACTGGGAAATTCTTCCGGAGGTGAAGTGGTTAATCAAGCACGTGGCATCCTTTCGTTCCGAACACATGACCCAGTCCAAATCAGTATAGATATCCAGCATGATATTTTCCCCATTGAGATCTGATGTGTTTTCAAAATGTTCCTTTCATTTTTTTGAGCAGTGTATATTGTGTTAGATAAATAGAAAGCTTTTTTTTTTATTTCTGCAAAAGAAGTACATTAATGGTATATTGGTACATAGGGGAGCTGGAATTTAGGGGAAAAAAAAGTGAACTTAAACTTTATTTTTTCAAGTGTAGCCTGACACCAAAAAGAGTTGAGAGTTTTGGTTTCAGGGGATGTTTTAGCGTTGAACCTAAATCCCCTCCCATTATCCGCACTCCCTATCCTCATAGAGAAAATAAAAGGTAGGCTGCCTACAGAATGTTAGTTAAGGTAGATTGCTGGCCCAGGCTGGGGAAGGAGTTAACAACTACCAATATATATGGTTATCTAAGGATGAAGATGGTACTGCGCAGCCTTTACCAGTGTGTAAGTAAAAGAACCTTGCCCCTAGTGGTTCTAGGATGTATTGCCACACTATTTCACTGTAAGTAGTTAAATAGGTAAAAAACGAAGTGTACAATGCACCTTGCTGATTTTGCCTGGGCGATACTAGACAGGTGTATACATACTCATGATGATAAAACAAGGATATAATATAATATTACCGAGATAAAAAGTAGTAAATGCAAAATTCAATAAAATCTGAATGACTGTGATATTGTGATAAGATAAATAAATTATAGCAAGATAGTGAATAAAAATAAATATCAAGTGGAAAATCAAATATAGTCCTTTATAATAGAGTGGTAAAAGTGACAAATGAGTGACTTGTGCTCCAAAGTTCATAAAACGATTAGTGCTCCAAACACTGGTGTGGGAAGCCTCTTTGTGCAGGGGGGTGGTTAATCACCCCAAAAAGGATTCCATTTCTAAAGTGCTTCAACTGGATCTGTGCTCTCAGAACTCTCACCTGAGCAGGTAAGGACCTGTGCGCATCAAGGTATCTTTAGCGGGAGATGTCCTTCCAATATGGGGTGCGTTTTTTTTTCTCCCACTCTCAATCCTCCCGTGTGGTCACACCGTACGACCCACCGGTCGTTGGACTCCTTGATTCCGATCCTTACTCCAAAAATCAGGCATGCAGGAAGAGACAAACGGATTCCATAGTGTAGTATATCAAAAATATGTTTATTTTATCCAAAAATGTATTTCCAGGAACAAAGAAAAAAAATTCTTTAAAATGATACAGCGGCGTCAGGGCACCTCTCACTTAGTATCCAGCACTCTAGGTAACAGCCTACGCGCGTTACGTCGTATCACATGACTTCATCAGGGCTCCACTGATCTGTGGAGACTTTCATCTGATTTCAGACCCAAAAATGGACACCACTAAGAGCAAACCCAAGGGCACGACATCCCTGCATACTTTACTCCACACAGAGGATTTATTCGATATATGGAGGTGCCTCCATGCCATTGAAAAGAACTACACTTTTTTCTCGAATAGACACATCTCATATTCCCGTATACACATGTTTTTGATGGACAAGTCTCTTCTACAACAAATAACAAGCCCTTACATTCACAACATTAGGGGTCGGTCCATGCTGTAATATCTCTGTCTATTATAGAACAGAGTGTTTCCTCTTCCTCCCCCATCTGACGCTGCAATGTTAAATTACTACAAGAACCCCAAACCCACACAACACTCTCTCAGCATCTCCAGAATTTCTTCCTAAACAATGATCAACTGCAATTGACCCAAATACTCTATGGAATGCTCATAAGGCATTTATGAGGAGCATATTTACAACTAGGGGCCAAAGAGAAAAAATGTTACGCAGCCAAACTTAATGCCTCACTATCTGAAATTCACACTGCAGAAACTCAAAACAAAGAGTCACCTACAGCTCCACTATCCAATACACTTTCCAAACTCAGGAGAAAATCTAAGAGAACGTCTCTCCCAACAATATGACAAAGACCTTAGACACCTACAACTAAACTACTACACCAATGCCAACAGAGCAGGTAAATACTTGGCCACTAGAATTAAGGCAGCATGCACCAAATCCAGAATAACACACCTGACACATCCTACTTCAAACCACAAAATCATGAATCCACAAGACATAGCGATACAACCTAAATAATGACACCTCAACATCACAGCCAACCACAGAAAAAAATCTGCAATTCTTACAGAACATAAAAAATCCCATCTCTTTCCAAGGCACCATTAAAAGAACTTAATGCACCATTTACAACCCAGGAAATAGAATTAGTTATAACTACATTACCGAATGGCAAATCACCAAGACCAGACGTTTTTTTCTAATTCATTTTTCAAAACATTTAGAAGCATATTGTCACTATACATGCGATCAGTCTTTACAAAAGCTGCAGAATCATCATCTTTCCCAAAGGAGATGCTAACAGCACACATAGTAACCCTACCCTTCCAGTGTCATGTGACTCGTTAGTGTTACAAGGTCTCAGTTGTGAATGGGGAGAAGGTGTGTTAAATTTGGAGTTATCACTCACACTCTCTCATACTTGACCCTGGAAGTTCAACATGGCACCTCATGGTAAAGAACTCTCTCAGGATCTGAAAAAAAGTAAAAAATAAAAAAAAGTGTTGCTCTACATAAAGATGGCCTAGGCTATAGTAAGATTGCTAAGACCCTGAAACTGAGCTGCAGCACGGTGGCCAAGACCATACGGTGATTTAACAGGACAGGTTCCACAGGTCTCGCCATGGTCCACCGAAGAGGTTGAGTGCATGTGCTCAGTGTCATATCCAGAGGATGTTAACCAAATCAAAACTGCTATTAGTACTGTCAGGCTTCATGGAGGGGAGACTTATCACGGGCGGTGACTTTAACATCCCTATGGATCCATTGTTGGATACATCTACATCTAAATCATTAGTGTCATTCTCTAAACTAAAAGAGCGAAAGCGTACCTTTTACAATATTCATTTTATCGATGTCTGGAGGATATTGCACCCTAAATCTAGAAAATACAGGTACTTTTCCCCGACCCCCCATTCGTATAGCCATATCGACTACTTTTTTGTTGCTCATAATTGTTTAAACTGGTCGCCAACCAGTGCCATCGATATTAGGGTTTGGTCAGACCATTCAACTTTTTTTTGACATTTAAGATTCCTCTGACCCCATACGTTTGACGATAAACTTGCATTACATCAATATAAATTTAGTGATAAATGTGGTAAGTCATTGGCTCGCTCTTTACATCCACAACAGACCTCCACCTTCATACCTCTACAGGAGGTACTGGAATCAAACGGAGAGATGATAACTTCTCCATCATCAATTATGAAGGTGTTCCATTACTTCTATCAATCTCTTTACAATGTATCCCCTCAACAACCTATAAACTCCATCACAGCTAGAAAAACCATCCAGACACACTTTATAGCAAATACCCCACTAATAATTCTAGATACAGATACATTTGCAAATTTGGAAAATGTATTCACTGAGGAAGAGGTCGCTAGGGCCATTGCTAACACACCAGCAGGTAAAAACCCAATCCCTGATGGATTTTTACGCCTAAATTATATAAACTTCAAAATCAATCCTTACTCCATTCTTGACTAGGGTATTTAACTCTATAGCAAAAGGTTCCATCTTTCCTACACAAACCCTGTAAGCACATATTTCATTTATCCTGAAACCTGAAAAAGACACCTCCCTTTGTGCAAATTATAGACCAATATCCTTAATAGTAATTGACCTAAAATATTTGCCATGGTTCTGGCTTGCAGAACACAACCATTATTACCTCAATTATTACATCTTGATCAAATGGGCTCTGTCAGTGGATGAGAGGCTAGAGATAACACAATTAAAGCTTTCCTGCTAACGGATTTTGCCCGCACACGTGATATTCCTTTCTGAATTTTAGTCTTTGATGCTGAAAAGGCATTTGTAAATATGGAGTTTCTTCTACTCTCTCTCCAACAGATCGGACTAGGCCCCATATACTTACATGGATAATGTCTCTTTACTTATCACCTTCAGCTAGAATTAAGGTAAATGGTTCCCTGTCCCCTGTGTTCCATATTTTTAATGGAACACATCAGGGGGGCCCCTTATCTCCTCTTCTATATGTTTTTACAATGGAACATTTGGCAATTGCTTTACGTCAGAACTCAAATATCACAGGCATTCCTGTGGGTCCCCTCCATGCAAAGATGGTACTATTTGCAGATGATCTACTTTTATTTGTAACACAACCACATACTTCTCTCCCTGCCATATGTAAGGAGTTCCAAAGATTTGGAGACGCCAGTAATTTTAAGGTTAACTAAAACAAAACAAAACTTCTAAATGTCTCCTTACCAAAAAAGACTATGACTAGAGTTGAGCGGACACCTGGATGTTCGGGTTCGGCCGAACTTCGCGAAAAAGTTTGAGTGCGGGCCCGAACTTGACCCCGAACCCCATTGAAGTCAATGGTGACCAGGACTTTTGGGCACAAAAATGGCTCTAAAAAAGTCCTGGAAAGGGCTAGAGGGCTGCAAAAGGAAGCAAAATGGGGGTAAGAGTAGGACAAGTGCCCTGCAAACAAATGTGCATAGGGAAATAACTTAAAATCACATAAAAAAATGGAGGAGGTGGATGTGGAGTAGGAGATTGAGGAGGCGGTGACCGTGGCGGGGTAGGTGGTGGAAGTGGCAGTGGAGGAGGAGGAGGAGGTAGCCAACACTGTTTTTTGTTTGTTTTTGTTTTTTCTTCTAATTGGGGTAGCCCCCAAATTATTGAGACATATTAAAAAAAAAAAAGGATACGTTCTCTTAAGTGTACCAATGGCTGTGTGAGGCGGGTATAAATGGCTATTCTGCACAAGGTACAGACAAGTCTTGTGGGATTCATGCCTGGTTCATTTTAATAAAGGTTAGCTTGTCCACATTGGCTGTGGACAGGAGGCTGCGCTTGTCTGTGATAACGCCCCTGCCATGCTAAACACACGTTCAGACAATACACTGGCTGCAGGGCAGGCCAGCACCTCCAAGGCATAAAGGGCAAGCTCAGGCCATGTGCCCAATTTGGAGACCCAGAAGTTGAATGAGGCAGACCCATCAGTCAGTACGTGTAGGAGTGTGCACACATACTGTTCCATCATGTTGCTGAAATGCTGTCTCCTGCTAAGATGTTGCCTATCAGCTGGTGGTGCTGTTTGTTGTGGCGTGCTGCTGACAAAGCTTTTCCACATTTCGGCCATGCTAACCCTTCCTTCTGAGGTGTTGGCAGTGCCACAGCTGCATTGGTGACCTCTTCCTCCTCCTCTGCCTTCACCTTGTGCTTCCACTGAGCCCCCGGTGTCATTTGGGAATGCCCTCAGCAGCGCGTCTACCAGCGTGGCCACCAATTAATGAGCACAAGTTACAATGTGGGCAACTCGGCTGTCGTTGCGCAGGCACTGCAGCATGTAGTCGCTCATGTGTGCCAGGCTGCCCAGAGGCAAAGACAAGCTGTCATCTGTGGGAGGTGTATCATCTGTGTCCTCCGTATTCCCCCA
Organism: Glandirana rugosa; assembly: GCA_018402905.1. Classification (NCBI taxonomy): domain Eukaryota; kingdom Metazoa; phylum Chordata; class Amphibia; order Anura; family Ranidae; genus Glandirana; species Glandirana rugosa. The sequence continues at coordinate 44,672 of BLSH010013981.1, read as the reverse complement.
GCCATGCTCCAGTGATGCCCACGAGCTGTGTTGGGTGCCACCCTACTATGCACACAGTTCCTCCTCCACCTCCTCCTCATCATCATCCTCGTCCTCCTCATCCTCCAGAACTGTGCCCTGGCTTGAAAATTTTTTTACCTGGCCTATGCTGGTGCAGGAACCCACCCTCCGAGCCACTTGTGAATGACTGGCCTGATAACCGTGGAAATGACCCCTCTTCCTCCTCCTCCTGTGCCACATCCTCTTCCATCATCGCCCAAAGTGTTTTTTCAAGGAGACATAGAAGTGGGATAGTAACGCTGAGAATAGTGTCATCGGCACTGGCCATGTTGGTGGAGTACTCGAAACACCGCAATATGGTACACAGGTCTCACATGGAGGCCCACTCGTTGGTGGTGAAGTGGTGCTGTTCCGCAGAGCGTCTGACCCGTGCGTGCTGCAGATGAAACTCCACTATTGCCTGCTGCTGCTCGCACAGTCTCTCCAGCACGTGCAAGGTGGAGTTCCACCTTGTGGACATGTCGCATAGGAGGCGGTGAGCGGGAACACCGAAGTTCAGCTGCAGCGCAGACAGGCGGGCAGCAGCAGGGTGAGAACACCGAAAGTGCGCACAGACGGCCCGCACTTTCTGCAGCAGCTCTGACATATCCGGGTAGTTTTTTAGAAATTTCTGCACCACCAAATTCAGCACATGCGCAAGGCAAGAGATGTGCGTCAAGCCGGCTAGGCCCAGAGCTGCTACGAGATTTCACCCGTTATCGCACACCACCAGGCTGGGCTTGAGGCTCAGTGGCAACAACCACTCATCGGTCTGATGTTCAATGCCCATCCACAGCTCCTGCACAGTGTGGGGTTTATCCCCCAAACATATCAGTTTTAAAACAGCCTGCTGTTGTTTCCCCCTGGATGTGCTGAAGTTGGTGGTGAAGATGTTACGCTGAGCGGATGAGGAGGAGGTAGAAGAGGAGGAAGCGGAGTAGGAGGCAACAGGAGGCAAAGAGAAATGCCCTGCAATCCTCGGTGGCGGAAGGACATGCGCCAAACGGCTATCCGCCTCAGGCCCACCCGCCACTACATTTGTCCAGTGTGCAGTTAGCAATATATAGTGTCCCTGCCCGTGCTTACTGGTCCACGTATCAGTGGTTATGTGGACCTTGCCACAGATGGCGTTGCGCAGTGCACACTTGATCTTGTCCCAAACTTTATCGTGCAGGGAAGGGATGGCTCGCCTGGAAAAGTAGTGGCGGCTGGGAACTACGTACTGTGGGACAGCCACCGCCATCAGGTTTTTAAAACTGACCATGTCCACCAGATGGAATGACAGCATTTCAAAGGCCAGGAATTTTGAAATGCTTGCATTCAGGGCCAGGGATCATGAGTGGGTAGGGGGGTACTTCCTCTTTCTCTCCAGTGTTTGGGAGATGGACAGCTGTAAGCTTCCATGGGACCATGGTGTGGTAATGCTTGGGGACGGTGGCGGACATGGTTGCGTTGGTGTCACATCGTCTGTTTGCTGGGTGGCAGGTGACACTGGCACTGTAGAGGTGGAGGAAGAGGCTGAGGCAGCAGCAGAAGAGGAAGCAGGAGGAGGCCGAGACCTTTCTTGGATTTTGAGGTGCTTATTCCACTGCAGCTTGTGCTTTGCATGTAGATGCCTGGTCATGCAGATTGTGCTCAGGTTTAGAACATTTATGCCTAGCTTCAGGCTCTGATTGCACAGCGCGCAAACCTGTCGTCAGCACATTGTCTGAAGAACTGCCACGCCAGGGAACTCCTTTGAGCTGCCTTTGGTGTGCTAGGTCCCTGGGTGCGATGGGTAGTAGCAGGCGTACTGTCTAGGGGACGGTCGCTCCGCTTTTGTAACCTGCTTCCTCTTTTGCTGTGCTGGTGTCTCTGTGCGACCACCACCTCTTCCTCCAAACTGCACACGTCACTCGCATGACCTTCATTCCATGTGGGGTCTAGGACCTCATCATCCTCCACATCATCTTCTACACACCCTTCACCACTGCCCTCCTTGTCAGTCTGCATACTGTAGAAAGCCGCAGCAGTTTCGTCATCATCAGAGTTATGCTGCGGTGGTGTTTCCATGTCCTCATCCTGAAACAGAAGTGGTTGGGCATCGGTGCACTCAATGTCTTCCATTTCTGGTGCAGGGCTATGCGGATGGCCCACGGAATGCACACCAGCAGAGTCATCAAAAAGCATAAGAGACTGCTGCATGACTTGGGGCTCAGACTGCTTGGCTGATTTACAAGGGGCTGAGGTGAAAAACAGATGGCCATGGGGTTCAGGTGCCAACTTTGAGCTTTCAGAAAGGGACCGGGTGGGAGACAATGTGAAGGAACTGGAGGCATTGTCTACCACCCAATCTGCTATCACCTGTACTTGTTCTGGTCTCACCATTCGTTGAGCGGCATTCGGGCCTACCATATAACGTTGAAGGTTCTGTCGGCTACTCGCACCTGAGGAAGGTGTTTCACTTGTGCGTGTAGCTGACACAAATCGACCACGTCCTCTCCTTGCAACAGGAGCTTCACCAACACCAGCAGCACCACGATCACGTCCCTTATTTGACGCTCTCCTCATTCTGGACGCAAATGTACTATTTAGCACAAATTTATAATATTTTTTATAACGCTAATCTGTCCCTCACACCAGCAGCAGGATCCTCTCCCTACACTAGTATGAGATGACTTTATAACGGTAATCTGTCCCTCACACCAGCAGCAGGAACCTCTCCCTACACCAGTATGAGATGATTTTATAACGGTAATCTGTCCCTCACACCAGCAGCAGGAACCTCTCCCTACACCAGTATGAGATAATTTTATAACGGTAATATGTCCCTCACACCAGCAGCAGGAACCTCTCCCTACACTAGCATGAGATAATTTTATAATGGCAATCTGTCCCTCACACCAGCAGCAGGAACCTCTCCCTACACTAGCATGAGATGATTTTATAACGGTAATCTGTCCCTCACACCAGCAGCAGGAACCTCTCCCTACACTAGTATGAGATGATTTTATAACGGTAATCTGTCCCTCACACCAGCAGCAGGAACCTCTCCCTATACTAGTATGAGATGATTTTATAACACTAATCTATCCCTCACACCAGCAGCAGGAACCTCTCCCTATACTAGTATGAGATGATTTTATAACGGTAATCGGTCCCTCACACCAGCAGCAGGTACCTCTCCCTATACCAGTATGAGATGATTTTATAACTCTAATCTGTCCCTCATACCAGCAGCAGGAACCTCTCCCTATACAAGTATAAGATGATTTTATAACGGTAATCTGTCCCTCACACCAGCAGCAGGAACCTCTCCCTACACCAGTATGAGATGATTTTATAACGGTAATCTGTCCCTCACACCAGCAGCAGGAACCTCTCCCTATACTAGTATGAGATGATTTTATAAAGCTAATCTGTCCCTCACACCAGTGGCAGTAACCTCTCCCTATACTAGTATGAGATGATTTTATAAAGCTAATCTGTCCCTCACTGCGGCGGCAGCATCCTCTCCCTACACTAGTCTGAGAGCATGTGACATGCAGCGCTACATGACTCCAGCTCATATCGAGGCTGGGTCACACGATGCACTGGCCAATCACAGCCTTGCCATTAGTAGGCATGGCTGTGATGGCTTCTAAGGGCAAACGAGTGAAACGCTTGTTGATTGACTGCCCTGCAGCTATTCAAAAGGCGCAAAAAAATACCCAAACCCCGAACCCGAACCCAAATTTTTTCTCAAATGTCCGGGTTCGGGACACGAACACCCTAAAGTCCGGTAAGATCCTGAACTTTAAATTTCGGGTTCGCTCAACTCTAACTATGACAAGACTTTCAAGCAACTTTCCTTTTAAGACCTGTTCTTCTTCAATTAGGTATTTAGGAATTCAGATACCAGCTTTGGTATCACAATCGTATCCCCTGAACTTTTTGTCCGTACTTCAGAAAATTCAAAAGGATTTGAATTCTTATGATTATTAGAAACTTTCATGGTTTGGCAGAATTAATAGTCTCAAGATGGATATTCTTCTATGGCTTCTATATTTGTTTCAAACAATTCTAATCCATATCCCTGCATCGTATCTCCACAAAATCCACCAGATGTTTTCCAAATTTGTTTGGAACGCAGCATGCCCTATTATTAATTTTGGAACATTATTGCTACCAAAACATTGAGGAGGATCAGGGGTACCTGATATTGCTCTCTATCATAAAGCAGCCATACTCACACGTATTGTTGATCGGATACACCATAAACTGTCTAAGATGTGGGTACAATTGGAGAGCCGTATGAAGCCTATAGATCTTTCTGCCCTTCCATGGACTCTACTGACTCTTCGCAAAAGCCCCCTAATACCTGTTGAACTTACTAGACATTACTAGACAAACACTCCAAATGTGGGACTGAGCAATATCCACTCTTGGTCTATCTAAATACCTAGGCCCCATGACCCCTTTTTTTGGAAATCCAGAGTTTTTGCCAGCCTTGCAGTCAACTGAGTTTTGGCCCCTGGAATAAACAGGAACATAGGAGATTGTCACAAATCTTCCTTCAGATGCCACACTACCGGCACCTTCTATGCCTGCACTGACCTTAGGTGACCCTACACACTGGTTACAGAGAAATCAGGCTTTGTCTTATATACGCTCTATTCCAACACCTCTAGACATTTTTACTGAACCAACTGATTTGGAACATTCGCTTATTCAGAGGGATCCACCTGCTCACACAGTATCTCTATTGTACTCAATACTCATGACGTTGACACATCCAGACCTTCCTTTGTTTACACAGAAATGGGGAAAAGACCTTCAAGAGACTATCTCTCCTTCGGAATGGCAAAAATGTTTTACTTTTACTCATAAAATTTCACTTGCTATGAAAAGTCAGGAAAAGGGGTATAAACGGATATCCATATGGTATAGGTGTCCCACTGACTTACATAATTTTAACCATGATATATCAGAAACATGTTGGAGATGCCTTACAGCTAAAGGAAACTCGCTCCATATTTGGTGGAAATGCCCACTTCTGCGAATGTTTTGGAATCAAATTTTCGATTTATATCATAAACTTACTGTTACCTTTATTCAACCATCGCCCAGGGTGGTTCTCCTCTCCATGATGCCTAGTTCTCCTCAGGTAGCAAAAAAAGATATTCTCACACACTTTTTAAATGCAGCCAGGGCAGTTATCCCTCGACATTGGAAATTGATCTCTGTACCATTCCCGGGGGAATGGGAAATCGAATTAGAAAACTAGAATGGCTGTTAACACAAGAATTGGGAGAGAAAGAACATTTTGCCCATAACTGGAATAACTGGGTCAGGTTTCGAGAATCACCTGACCTGGGTCAAAAGAAACCCAAACATGGGAAATGACAAGCCATAATGAAGGATTTAGGAGAATTAACTGTTGTCAAATTTGGTTTATACTTACCCTCCAACCAAGTAACTTTCCCCCTACCTTTTTTTTTCTCTCTTCCTTTTCTTTTTATTCTCCCTCCTTCTATGGTTAATGTGTAATGTATTTTATGAGCATCATACAAAGTGAACTTTACTAAATCCCTAATCCTTAATATAGTACAGCCAACCATCTAGCGCATCCTACAAAAAAAGGCTCCCATATACTTGGAGCACTAAAAGTATCACGTACCTAGGAATTACGTTGACCAACTCAACTTATTCCCTAGCGAATCAACATCAAACCATTGATGGCCAAACTGGAAACCCGACTTTAAGAAATATCAAAAAAGGAAATATCTTGGTTAGGCAAAATAGCGGCCTTCAAAATGTCAATTTTACCACAAATACTATATACAGTATATTCCATACCTTGCCAATCCACATACCACACCACTATTTTAAAGCTTTGACAAATCTCATTTGGAAATATATTTGTAATGGTAAAAAAGCCAGATGCTCCCTGAATAATCTCATCTCACGTAAAAAAGTAGGAGGAGTGGGATTATCATACTTAAATGATTACCTATGGGCAGTTAGATTAGACCATTTTAAACACTGGTTTCAACTATCCACTGTGGGTAGACATAGAAAAAAAACGAAATCTCCCACTATTGACTTAAAAGCATTCCTCATTGGCGACATATGGAATAAGTAGGATATGCAGAATCCACCACCCCCAATGCAGGTGTCAATACAGGCATGGAGATACCTTTTAAACCAACACCATACTGATATATGTAAAGTAGATTACAAACTGCCAACTGCCAATTGGCCTCCTAGAGGCTAAAATCCCCATGTTATCAGTAAAAGCACTCCCAACCCAGGGAATCCTACACGTATCATTCCTATACAGACGTGAGCCCAAATCAGCAGAAGAACTAATAACTATAGATAACTTGCCGACCAATATGTTATTCTCGTGTGTTCGCAGTTCCCATTTCCCGGAAATAATTTCCTATCCCAAAAATAAGATTGCCAGCCAAAGTTTGGCAATTTTACACAACACCTAAAAACAACAAAAAGTATATCTCTATTCTATAATCTCATCCATGACAAACTAACATTCCAAAAAAACGCAACAATCCGGAAATGGGAAACAGAATTAGGTAACAGCTATACAGATGAACAATGGCAATATGCCTTCAGAGAAATACATAAATCCTCACATTGTGTTAAACACTGGGAATTGACGTTCAAAATTAAAAAAAAATAGATGGCATTATACACCATACAGACTGGCAAAATATTTCCAGAAATATCACCCTTATGTTGGAGGAACTGCGGCCAAATAGGGAACCTCCTACATTCGTTCTCGGACTGTCCGACCATAAAGAGCGTGTGGAACCAGATTTGCCAACTGATTTCCTCAATCACAGGCATCATAACCCTTCCAAACCCTGCTAGGAGTGGAAAAGTTTCCCCCATGTGTTTATGCCAGTTGTAACCCACATTCTCTTAGAGACCCGCTTCCTAATACTCCGTAATTGGAAAGACAGCCCATCTATAAATATATCTGACGTGTTAAAAGAGGTTCATCGTAACCATACCTTTGAACACCTCATAGTAATTAACTCTATGCAATGCAGAATGTTTGCTAAACACTGGTCAATATGGAAAGAAAAGTATAATACTAATCTGTGATCTATACTGATTGTTAACGATTTTATTTTTGTCAACGCATGAACAGCAAACCATATTGCGTGTATCAAAATGTTTTTTTGTTTTATTGATTTCTCAATATCTGTAAAATTCAATAAAAACCTATTGAAAGAAAAAAGAAACAGCTGGTTGCTAAGGAGCGGGCCAGGAAGCTGCCATCATCAGCTGTCAGCGGGGCAAAAGAATTGCCGGCTAAAAAAGAAAAAAGCTGGGCAAAAGAATTGCTGGCTAAAAAATTTGTATAAAAAAAACAGCGTGGCCCCCCCCCCTAAATCTATACAAGTCCCATTCAGGTCTGGTATGGATTTGAAGGGGACCCCACACCATTTTTTTTCAAGTTTGCCGTGGGGTCCCCCTTAAATCCATACCAGAACCTTATCCGAGCATGCAGCCCGACAGGTCACTGGATGGCCCCGTCCCATAACTATTTAGAAAATGTCAGATGATGGGGCAGGCAGACCGTGAAGCATTCATGGTGAGCAAAGCTATTTTTATAGTTTTTCGGGTCCAGCTGAGGCGGCGGCGTTGTGATTGATGATATATCTAAATGGAGGTGTTGTGTAATATTTCATATACATATACACATAGGTATTTACTGTATTTACAAGCTGCATTACATATCAAAGGCCCACAGTTGCTTGCATGGGGGTTGTGGAATGTAGAAAGAAGGAACAAAAGTATTTGTTGATGCTAATTAGCCTTGAGGGGGTTCATTGTGGCTTGTTTATCTGGTAAACACTAATGGGAGGTTAGGAGAAACCTCCCCCCCCCCCAGTGTAAGACTAACACTTAAGTGGACATTCAAGCTAGCAGCCCCTCCCTGTCAGTTCACTTTCTCTCCATGAGCATGAGGGCACAGTTGGAATGGGACTCTGAATATGTAATATTTACTCTGTTGGATTTTGATCATCTGGTGCAAGTATTATGAAATCTGTCTGTCTGAAGTCAAATAAATGTCTCTCTGGAAGAACCGATTGGGTGCTGCGGAAAAATTAATCATCATAATAATAATATTCGTTCATCTATCATTCATTCATCCATCATTCATCAACAACTACATCACTACATTGGTGCCGTGCAAGTGACCAGAAGTGCATTTCGGACTTAGTAACAGAAGTCGTGGTGACAACAATCCTGTGAGGTGGACAGAAGTCTGGTGGAGACCCAAGAGCTGTGCTGTGACTCCAATGTCTGGTTGTGACATAAGAGTCTGATCTACAAAATTGAACACGTTTGGAACCCCAGAAATATTCTCTGGAGATTGAAAAGTGAACCAAAAGACTGTGCTGTGTAACCAGAAGACCTGAGCTGGAAGCTGAAAAAGTAACTTCAAGGTGGAGCTTCAAATGCGGTGAGAAAAATATTTATTCTTTTTTTAATTGCTAGTAATATAGTCAGAATACTTACTCAGTGTGAAGCTAGTGTCAGTTCTGATAAAGTTAACAGATGGGTATTAAAATGTATTAAGCGTCATGGCGGTCCTTATGAAATTCCAGAAAAATGTAAGCAGACATGGACTTTGATGAAGGAATTTTTAGAGAAAAATGTTTTTGATAGCAAAATTTCCTAAAGTAAAAGAAAAGGTTGTATTATGCAGGGCTTGTTATCTTGCTGTTTAACTATGGAAAGTTCTTTGAGGGGTAAGGTTGAGGAAACTGCCCAGTTACAGAATGCAGTTGATAATAGCAACAAGGTTTGTGAGAGGTTACAAAACCAAATCAGAAACTGAGACTGTCAATTTAAAGTTGCATGCAGTTACCATTGGGGAAGCTTTGCTTGAGAAATCTAAACATTGTGATGAATTATCAGAGGAAAATGAGAGATTGAGAGAAGAGATTAAGGTATTAAGAATTAAAGTTAGAGAGTAAAAGGAGACTATTAAGTAGTGTTACAAATCTAAAGAGTTCGTTTCGAAGGGGTTACCATTGACGTACGTTGAAATTTAACTGTCAGAGTCAAAGACTAAACCAAAACATTGGAGAGTGTTTGGAACAACGATAATAGTTGACGTAAGACATTGACCCGTCAAAGGAGTTGGAATGGGGAGTTTCTTGAAAGGTATCAATTTGTCGTTCTATTGTTCGGGACGTATTATGTTGGAAAAGAAAATGAAATCCTTTAAAACGATAGTTTTTGTAAAAAGAGATTTTTAAGGAAGTAGTTTCAGGTACAGACGAATGTAAAAAGACC
>BLSH010013981.1:12466-31716 GCA_018402905.1 Glandirana rugosa | reverse complement strand
GCCGTCAGTAAATCAAGTGTGATCAATTTTCAGTGATTGGCACCATAGCTTGCAGACTCTATAACTTTCACAAAGACCAAATAATATACACTAATGTTTTTTTTTTTTTACCAAAGATAGGTAGCAGTATAAATTTTGGCCAAAATTTATGAAGAAAAATTACTAATTTGCAAAATTTTATAACAGAAACGAAGAAAAATTCATTTTTTTACAAAATTTTCGGTCTTTTTTTAATTATAGCGCAAAAAATAAAAAACCCAGAGATGATTAAATACCACCAAAAGAAAGCTCTATTTGTGTGAAAAAAAGGACGCAAATTTCATATGGGTGCAGTGTTGCATGACTGAGTAATTGTCATTCAAAGTGTGAGAGCGCTGAAAGCTGAAAATTGGTCTGGTTGTTAAGGGGGTTTAAGTGCCCAGTTGTCAAGTGGTTAATATGCAAAATAATAATAAGAAAAGGTCCAAGACCTGGATACCATTCTCTCAGTTAAAACAACAATATGACCACCTGAAAATTGAGTATGACAAGATCAGAGTAGAACGCGACACCTTATTGGAAAAATTCAGGAGATTACAGAATACCGGAGGAATAGAGACCGCAGGAGGATTACATTCTCCAGATCTGTTTTTATAATGCAAATTACACCCCTAAAGCAATGGGGTGAGTTGGATGGGAACTTCTAAAATAAAGTGTTAGCTTCACAAACAGTTGAAGAGGTCAAGGAGTGTCATAAATGTGGACAGAAGGTGGGGTCCTTCAAATCTGTCTTTGAAGTTACACTTCTCTGTAGCAGTGGGGGTCATTTAGAAGATAACTGTGAGCATGTAAATAGTGCTTTGTTTTAACTTCAAACAATGTTTAAGGACTTTGCTAATTAATTTTGTCGAGATATTTTGTCTTTCAGATATTGCTGGTGAGACTCGTTTGCATGTGAATAGCGGAAGCTGAGATTGCTGACCAGTGGGGGAGGAAATCTGAATAGACAATTTACAAGGAATTATAAAGAATTCATGGACTCTCTCAATATTCATCAAGCGATGGACCTTTTTTTTTTTTTTTCTTTCTTCAAACACCCTAATTTTCTTTTTTTTTGTTTTTTTTTCTTTTCAATTGACTTTTTTCTTTGCCCTAATTTTTTCTCTTTCCCTGATCTATGTTTTATCTGTATTTTAAAACCAGAGAGAAGCATTTAAACCTAAACGAATTTTCATAACATCTGTACATATTACATAATGCATATTGATATCAATATATTCGACGTCTAAGGTAAAATGCTGCACAATGGCTTGGCATAAATTTTTTTTTTTAACTGAGAATTTGTACACTTAGACTGGGTAGAATAATTTAAGTTTAGGGTATAGTACATTGGGTGTTTTTCCCTAAATTTATAAGAGGGGTGAGTAAAATTTATCACTCTAACCATGATTTGAACTTTGTTGAATCAGTTGTTAATAATATGCTGAAGGCTATGACATATATGGATATGGACATATAAGGATGTGAATGACTATACCTTTCTTGGCAAACATACTGGCAAGAATTTGCACTGCTGCTTTGTCTGGACAAATGATCTAAGAAGCACTGATGTCAAGCTGATACTATCTAAACCATGTGATGCTCCCATTCAGTGGACTGAAAGATTCAAGTAACTGCTCTATTGAAGGCAATATGGGGTCGCCCTACAGCAAGTTGCAAATTGAGGCTGGCAGAAGTTTCATGTTGGACTGGTGATGAAGATTACTAAAACTGAACAATTCATCTTTAAAAATGAAACCCTTGAGCCTGGAGATAAGCAAATCCTGGACTTGTGTGGATTGGAGCTCCTAGACTAGAGCATACTTCCAAACTTTACTTTCAGTGAAAGGGTGAGAGATGTCATAACATCAAACCGGAGAATGGACTGTGACGTCAGCTTGTCTTTGCACAATATTCAAGATCTCGATGTGACATACTGAAGAAGCTACAAACTTTGAAATGAGGCCTAACAGCTATACGGGTCACAAATGTTTACCAAATCCTTTCCCAGTCATGGCCTAAAGCTATATTATCTAATAACTGTTTCATGGGGATATTTTAGAGGCTGGTGAAGAGAGATGTAACCAGTTTTCAATTACATATTTTATATGAGCCATTGTAAAGCATTCAGTACCTAAAATTGTAATGATATGTTTGTTGGTTGCTGTTGGCATCATGGGTCTGTTCTAAGAATTAGAACAGACCCAAGTGGGGGAATGTTGTGTAATATTTCATATACATATACACATAGGTATTTACTGTATTTACAAGCTGCATTACACATCAAAGGCCCACAGTTGCTTGCATGGGGGTTGTGGAATGTAGAAAGAAGGAACAAAAGTATTTGTTGATGCTAATTAGCCTTGAGGGGGTTCATTGTGGCTTGTTTATCTGGTAAACACTAATGGGAGGTTAGGAGAAACCCCCCCCCCCCCAGTGTGAGACGAACACTTAAGTGGACATTCAAGCTAGCAGCCCCTCCCTGTCAATTCACTTTCTCTCCATGAGCATGAGGGCACAGTTGGAATGGGACTCTGAATATGTAATATTTACTCTGTTGGATTTTGATCATCTGGTGCAAGTATTATGAAATCTGTCTGTCTGAAGTCAAATAAATGTCACTCTCTGGAAGAACCGATTGGGTGCTGCGGAAAAATTAATCATCATAATAATAACAACTCAATAATAATATTCGTTCATCCATCATTCATTCATCCATCATTCATCAACAACTACATCACTACAGGAGGCATATTATTTTTTATTTTTTTATAAAGGAATTGTCAAAACTGACTCATGTCTTCAGTCACTTTTACTCTTTTTTGGTGAATGGGTAAGGGTACTATGTACCCCATACTTATACAAATAGGGCGGGGCTGGGATCTGGGGGCCCCCTGGTTAAAAGAGCTTCCAGATGATGATACGCCTGCAGATCCCCACAACCATCACCCAGGGCTGTGGGGAAGATGCCCTAGTCCCCATCAACATGGTGACAAGGTACTTTGGGGTGGGGGGTAGAGCCACCCTGCCCCAAAGCAACCCCCATGTTGAGGGCATGTGGCCTGGTATGGTTCGGGGGGGGGCATGCTCGCTCGTCCCCTTCCTTTCCTGACCAGCCAGGCTGCATCCTTGGATAAGGACCTGGTATGGATTTGGGGGGACTCCACGCCATTTTTTTCACGACAATTCTTTTTTTTACATTCAACTGTCAGCAGGAAACCCTGCTGACAGCTGATGACTCATCAGTTGTTAAGGATGCAGTGGCCAGCTTTCCAGCCTGCTCCTTAGCAACCAGCTATATATGGTGTTTTTAAAGGGAAAAACAAACACAAAACACAAACTGCAAGCAAAGCTGCATCAAAAATGAGGGTTTAAAAATGCAAAACACACCACAATAGAGCTGGAAAAAGCAGCCTGCATAGATGTGAACCTAGACTAAATGTATCTTCAGAGAGGATTCTGGCTGCAGGGCATCAGCTTACATAGTTAGTCAGGTTGAAAAAAGACACAAGTCCATCCAGTTCAACCAAAAAAAAAACCAAAAAACACTTATATATATACACACACATATACATACATATATATACATATATACATACACATACAAACATACACATACAAACATACACATATACATACACATACACACAACCAAATAATCCCATATACAATCCTTCACCTACAGTTGATCTAGAGGAAGGCAAAAAACCCCAGCAAAGCGTGATCCAATTTGCTACGGGGGAAAAAATTCCTTCCTGATTCCCCGAGAGGCAATCGGATTCACCCTGGATCAACTTTACCTAAAAATGTTAGTACCCAGTTATATTATTTACATTAAGGAAAGAATCCAGGCCTTTTTTAAAGTAATCAACCGTGCTGGCCAAAACCACCTCTGGAGGGAGTCTATTCCACATTTTCACAGCTCTTACTGTGAAGAAACCTTTCCGTATTTGTAGATGAAATCTTTTTTCCTCTAGACATAAAGAGTGCCCCCTTGTCCTTTGTGATGACCTTAAAGTAAATAACTCAACACCAAGTTCACTATATGGACCACTTATATACTTGTACATGTTGATCATATCCCCCCTTAATCTCCTCTTCTCAAGAGAGAATAAATTCAGATCCTCTAATCTTTCCTCATAGCTGAGCTCCTCCATGCCTCTTATTAGTTTGGTTGCCCTTCTCTGCACTTTCTCCAGTTCCCCGATATCCTTTTTGAGAACTGGTGCCCAAAACGGAACTGCATATTCCAGATGAGGTCTTACTAATGATTTGTACAGGGGCAAAATAATGTCTCTATCTCTGGAGTCCATACCTCTCTTAATACAAGAAAGGATTTTGCTTGCTTTGGAAACCGCAGCTTGGCATTGCATGCCATTATTAAGCTTATGATCTACCAAAACCCCCAGATCCTTCTCCACTATGTGCAGACAGCACAAACTCTGGCCAGTGTTCCATCTTTGTTACCCAATAATCAAAGGAGTGGCATGATAGAAGGATGTCAATATCCTCACTTGACCCCATATAATCTCCCACCATATTATATGCACTGCCAGTGGATAGCCCCAGGCACTGGGTAGAGAAAAATGTTTTGAATGTCGCAACCAATGATCCTCTTTAAAATGACAGAAAGATCCAAACGACACCATCCATGGTACGCTACTATCCTCTGGAAAGAAGATTAACAGGTTCTTCCACAGTGCTCCGTCCAGGTGTTATATATTTTGCTCCCTCTGGGAGGATAGGATGAGCTCTGCAACTTTCCCCTTGAAATGCAGGGGAGGTTGCCAACCAGTAATCATCCATTTCCTTGATGCCACAAATCCTAGGGTCCTTTGGCAGGCTGTGGAGTATGAATGAACCCATCTGCCACAAGTTACCTGAATTTGAGGAATCTGAGTTCTTGGGGTTACTGAGGATGACATGTATGTTAAAGCGGAGTTCCATCCAAAAGTGGAACTTCCGCTGGTTGAATTCCTCACCCCCTCAGGTGTCACATTTGGCACTTTTCAGGGGGGAGGGGGAAGAGGACACCTGTCTTTAGATAGGTGTCCTTTTCCACACATCCGGGAGCTCTGGCCGGCCACCGCGGCCGCTGACGTCAGGAGCCTGGCTCCCTGCTCACTCTGCTTCTGGCCGCATGCGCAGTAAGGCGTGAAGCTGTAATGCTACACGTCCGGGCTCCCTTACCCACAATGGACGCTGCTGCACTCGACCCCCGATCCGAAGGTCGGTGGCGGGTGCTGACATCGCTGGACTCCAGGACAGGTAAGTGTCCTATTATTCAAAGTCAGCAGCTACTGTATGTGTAGCTGCTGACTTTTAATTTTTTTTCCCTGGCGGACCTCCGCTTTAACTTTCCCTGTGTGTGCTGCGGGGACAGCATTGTCACACACTGACAGAATCTCCTCGCCAGTGTGGCTCCTATCTCCTAGGAACAAGCTACGGCCCAGCATGGCATTGTTTTGCTTAGGCAGTTGCATAGTATCTTTGAACACTTGTAGAGGACCTGTGGTACATTGGAAGACTCATCCTAAGCAGGCATTAAAAGGTGCAGGAGATGAAGGTGACTGAACTGTCCCCGGTCCTGTGACGACGTGCATGCGCACAAAATGCATAGGGAAGAGCACTACACACTGATGTCACGCAGCTGCATCTGGGCTCCAGAGTGGCAGCCATCTTGGTATGTCCAGCCGGCTTGTGTATTATTGTCTCCACATGGATATTTATGCTCTATATTTTACTTAACTTCCAATAAATACTACACGAGTGTACTACTTTTGGGCTCCTTGTGGTGAGCTCTTCTTTTCTTAAGACGTGTCACCTATGTACATCTGATTGACTTACGGCCTGGCCTCACCCCTGATTGGCTTACTGACTTTGATTGACAGCCACAGAAGCCAATGGCACAGCTGCTGTGTTTCAGCCAAACAGGAGGAGTGTCTGGAGTGCCTAAGGCACTCGTGGACATCGCTGGAGAATGATGGGGCTCAGGTAAATAATTAGGAGGTGCTGGGGATTCTACTACACACAGAAGGTTTTTTTTATTCAAAAATAAATTCAACAAATTTTCAGATCTCTCTATAAATTCTAATGTTTGGACTTTCCTCATCGCTATGGTGAGTGATATCAAAATACTTTTGCAGGCTTTGCAGTCCCTTAAGAGATTTCCTGATATTGTTATTAAGAATTCGGATAAAGGAGGGAATGTGGTCATCATGACCCAATCCCAATATGTGTATACACATAATGCAGAACAGGAAATGATATCGCCCCTTACCTATATCCAAAATCACAGGATTTATAGTTGAATACAAGACCCTGATTCTGGATGCATTTCACAAAGGTTTGATTGACCAGAATACTTATGATTTTCTAAATGTTAAGGACCCTAAAGAAGCAACTTTTTATGCGCTACCCAAAGTCCATAAAAGGCTTGATAGGCCTCCTGGGAGACCGATTATTTCTGGAGTGGGCTCTCTTGGAGAATGCCAGTGCCTTAGTTGACACGTGCTTGCTACCACATGTTTTGACTCTACCTTCGTATATCAGAGACATGATGGACCTCCTCACTCACATTGAGGGGATGTCTGTGCCGCCGGGTTCCCTTCTCGTAATTTTGGATGTGGTGGCCTTATACTCCAGCATCCCTCACGAGAGGGGAGTCGAGGTGGCACAGACATTCCTGAGAGAGGTGGACCATAACTTGTGGAAGTATGGCGATTTTGCTATACAGTTGTTAAAATTCATCCTTACGCACAATTGGTTCTGTTTCTTGGACACCCACTACCTCCAGGTACAGGGGGTTGCAAAGGGGACTCGTTGCGCATCCTCATACGCTAATCTGTACCTGGGGGGGCGAGAACAGGACATTTTTGCGAATGAGAGTCTTGGGCCCTTCACTGACCAGGTCCTCTGCTGGTACCGGTTCATAGATGACATTTTTGTAGTCTGGACCGGTGCAGCCGAGGACCTGGTCATGTTTATTGACCGTCTTAATGTCAATACATATAATCTCAGATTCACTCTAAATTTCCATACCCAAACCATTACATTTTTGCATTTATCTATTTTCATAGATGATAACTGCTGTTTAGCCATGGGTCTCTACCGCAAGGAGGCGGCAGGCAATACCATCCTGCAGGCTTGTAGTGCACACCCCATGCAATCCCAGGCGCACCATTGGAACTCCCTCTAGGGGGGTTACCCAATGTGGTGCCTGTGACATGTGCCCTTTGGTTCTGGAAGGCAATCGCTTCAGATTGCCCAACAGCGAGATCTTTCGCCCCAGATTCGCGGCCAATTGTAACACACAGGGGCTTGTTTACTTGATGCTCTGCAAGTGTGGAGCATTCTATGTCGGTAAAACGATACAACAGTTACATCAGCGCATAGGAGATCACATTTACTATTCAGGAAATGGCAAAATGATTACACCAGTTAGTCGCCATTTAGACCTATACCACAGGTTTGACACACAGGTGGTCAAATTTCTGGTATTAGAAACGGTCCCAGTAAACCCAAGGGGAGGCCCCTGGGATAAAATTATTCTTCAAAGAGAAACAATATGGATCGAGCACCTTGAGGCCACTAAAGCCCCAGGCCTCAATGAGGTTCTTACTTACAAGCCTTTCTTGTGAATGCAATTTAAAAGGGCATGATGTATGCATGTATGTATCTACCTCCAGACATTACCACTCTACTGTGCTCACTGGAGAGGTTAATAACAGCATTTGTAACACATTAGCCCCTATGTGCATGCTCACATGCACGTATTTACTGCTCTGCTTCACATTATGGTAAGGTAATTTTTAATAAGTCTGTATGTCTGTCTGCAATTGGTGGGTTCCTTTGTTGTGCGTTGTTCTTTGGGTATTTTTGAGAACTTCTGCCATGTGTCCTAACCGGCCTCTACGACACCCATATGCCTCTGGATTATACACTTTCTCTGCGCGGCTTCCCTAGATAGAAAATTTATGTTCAGTTGTTTTATAAGTCAATTCAGCAATTATATTATATGTAATTTTTCCATGCATCATATGTAAAAATTTGATATGAGTGTCATATCCAGCTGCACATAATGTTCCCAGAGCCAGGCTCACCCATCAGTGGCTACCCTCGTTTTGGGGCGTTCCTTCCTCACACTTTTGGATCCCGGGAGCGAGCGTTTCCTGGGCAGGTATGCGGCTCAAAGCGCCACAAGTACCGGCCCTGACTGGTCCCCATGGTCCTAGTTGGGGCATTGGTGCTGCGGCGTGGGAGGTGTCCACTAGAGGGAACCCTCTGGAGACCCTCCCTGCCTTCTCCGTGCAGCCACTCTTCCCCTTGTGCTGGTGCTTGTCTGCATCACAATTTGCGATGTGGCTTTGTACTGCACAGGTGCGGGGTTTGGCATGCGCATGTATGGAGGCAATACGTCGGATCGGTGACATTGGCGCAGACCCCACTGATTGGGGCCGTGTTCCTTAATAAGGTGGCTAGTCTCTATTGAGACTTTATGGCAGCAGCATGTATGGGAGAACACATGCTTACCTGTACCAACTTTAGGTAAGCCGAATCCCTAGCTTCACAATGGTTACTTCCATAGACTTTTTGTCTTTTGGTATTCAATATGCATTTTTTTGAACCCAACTTATTTTTATTTATTTATTTTTTTTCCATTGCAAAATTTTTATTGTTTTAACAAGCAAGGTATACAGGTCATACAAGTCAGTAAAATATACATTTCACAAGAATATAAGTAGAACGTACGTGTCAATCTCTTCATATAAATCAGCAGTTACAATTGAGCCCATTGAATGGGAACAGATGAGATGTCTTGACCCAATCTGCTAGTAATTGCGGGTCGTTTGTCGGTATGAGGCAGTGGGAGTGAGAGTAAAGCAGCCCACTGTTGTGTTTAGCAGGCAACTCTATGTCGTAGAGCGGGGGGGGGGGGCAAACCGGGTGACACCTGCCACCAGGTGACACCCCATGTGGGAGCATTCTGTGTCACAAGGTGGGGGACCGCCCTATCCCCCAACTTATTTTTATTATCATCTTTATTTTTTTATTCAGATATATGTTTCTGTACTGTACCTTTGACATGTATATATATATTTATTTCCAACAGACCATCATTATCAGCTCCAGATGAAGCGCAAAATCTTGATGCGCGAAACTAGTTGAGCTTCATCTGTGTACCTGTCTCTGGGACCTACAAGTGGCATGAACCCTACCTTCACATCATACATATATATTGCAGTACTTATTGGTATTATATATTGCATGTATTAGGGTTTCACATTACCACTAGATATCCCAGATGATGTAATATAATAACTGTTTGGTTCCCGCTAGTTCTGGTTCACCTACCTAGTGACCAAGACCTGTGGTGACCCATGGTGGCTAACAGCTACCTTGATTACATGTCTTTTTTGTAACTAATTTTAAGGTTTTATACATGTAATGTGTTTTAGACACCTTTTGTGCCTTATGTAACAAATAAAGTTTATGTATTTTTCTACCCGGCATGCCTATAAAGTCCATTTTTCTCCCAGTTTTTTCTATATATTGTGTGAAATAAATGATATAAGTTTCATTTGTGTACAGTGTTTCATGACTGAGAAATCACCAGTTAAAGTAGAGCAGTGCTATATTGCAAAAAAATGCTCTGGACATGAAGGGGGTTAAACCTTCTGGAGGTCAAGTGGTTCATACCAGACTTTTTCATGGTGTGGGCATTTTTATTTCTTTGTCAATGTATAATAAGTGATATTATGTAGTCATTCACCCACAGGGGCTGGAATTGTCAGGAAATGCAGCCTGAAGATCCTTGCAGAATAGCTGTTTGTCTGCGCAGGGGCCAAGCAACACATTTAAACTGGACGGCACCATGTAACCAGTGCTGTCCATTCTACAGCATGTACTGTGTCCCCAGCAATCTGAATCTGAGTAGTTCCTGTTCCTGTGACCCGGGCTTGACTCCCGACTGTGCCTGCTTTCTGCCTGCACTAAGCCCGGCTTGTCCACAACCACTCTTCTGTCTGCTCCCTGTGTGCTACGCTGCCCACCTCCTGAACAACCTGGTCTGTACCCGACTTTTCTCCGCCTGCTCCTCTTGTTGCCGACCCAGCTTGTACCACCATTCTACAAACTCTGCACGAGCCTTGGAAGGACTCTACTCTGCCTACATATGTGACCCAGTCAGGCCCTCATGCCATCCTGTACTCCCGAGCCACCTGTTTACACTACCAGGGGTTCCTGAATCAGGATCGTAAGAGAGGTTGTTCCCTGCATAAACCAGACTCCACCACCAGGTGTATGACAGTAACTGGCAGCCATGACAGAGTCTGTGCAGGGACCCTCTCCCATGGAACTTTGCCAGCACTTGGCCGGCCTCACACAGGCCGTTAAAAACCTACAAGAAGGCTATACCCAGCTTGAAGAGCACGTCCAGGAGCTCTCTTCAACCACCTCACCAGGGGCCTGACAAGCTTCTGCTCACACCATTGTGGTGCTATCTTCTGTGCCCAAGGTCCCCACAGCTAAACCCTTCTCCGGAGACCGCATTAAGTTCCGGGCGTTCCGTAAGGCCTGCAAGCTCTACTTTTTTCTTCAGCCCAGCACGTTCTCACTGGAGACAACCAAGGTGGGCTTCATGATTTCCCTCCTGCTCAGAGAACCGCGGACCTGGGCTCACCACCTCCTGGAGCAAAAGGAAGCCAGCTGTATGAGGACTCGCATCAGACCGCTACTGCCGAGGCTGCATTACATGCCCTGCAATAGGGCCGCCAGATGGCATAGGATTATGCTGCTGAGTTTGTAATGCCTGTCTGTAATGCTGACACTAACTGAAAATGACATGGCCCTCTGTCACCAGTTTCATCTGGGCCTGGCTGCCCCTGAAAGATGACCTAGCGTGAGTCGGAGTGCCCCTTCCCTTGAACACCTTCACCAATCTCGCCATTAAAATCAACTGGCGCCTCCGAGGAACACAGGCTGAGAATCAGCGGGCTCACCACGCCCTACATGGATGTTACCCTGGGCACCGAGTTACCCCAGTCCAGTTCCAAGTGCTCCAGCAGCACCTCCTCCCTTGTATCCATCAGAGCCCATGCAGCTGGGGCTCCTCTGTCCATCTCTCACCTCCGAGGAAAAGCAGCACCGCAGGTATAACAACCTGTGCCTCTACTGCGGGGAACACGAAAACTATGTCAGAGCCTGTCCGGTTAAGCTCCGTAAGTGCCTCCCCATTACCTCTAATTCGTTGTCAGTTCTACCGAATAATGCTTCTTATCTGGCTCTTCCTATTTCTCTACAGCTTCCCGGAATACCCCGTTTCATGTGATTATTGATTCTGAAGCCTGTAGCTGTGTTGTGGACCAAGCCTTCACAGACCAACACCAAATTCCATCATCCCGCTGCCCGTAGCCATGGCCAACAGACACCAAGAGTTTTTGCATGTGGACATGATTGCATTTCCCCTGTTTCCCGTTATCCTAGGCCTGCCCTAGCTCCAGGTGCAAAACCCCAGCATAAACTGGGTCACTGGTGAAGTCAAGTTCCAGTCTCTGTACTGCGCCCAACACTGCCTGCTAAAGACCCCCGAAGCTGATACCAGTCAGTTCGTTCCCCCAGCATACCATGCCTTTCTAGACGTCTTTAGCAAAAAAGGGGCCAAGAACCTGCCACCCCATAGACCCTACTATTGCCCTATCAAACTCTTTCCCGGGGCAGAAGTTCCTTTTGGGCAGATCTTTCCCCTAACTGAGTTTGAGTTGACCACATCACTGGCAGGAACAGGCATCTTTTTTGTGAAAAAAAAGACCACACCCTGCGGCCGTGCATCGATTATAGAGAGCTCAATAAGATCACGGTGAATAACCGCTATCCTTTGCCCCTGGTACCCAAACTCTTCCAAAGGCTAGGGGCGGCCAACATATTCACTAAATTGGATCTCCGAGGTACATATAATCTTGTCCGCATCTGGGTGGAAGACTGCTTTTCGTACTCGCTTTGGGCACTTCGAGTACCTGGTCATGCCCTTTGGACTTTGTAACGCTCCCGCAACATTACAACATTTCGTGAATCATATCTTTAGGAAGTATCTGGATCTGTTTGTCATCATCTACTTGGATGACATCCTGATTTTCTCCGCCTCCCTGGATGACTACCGTCAGCATGTTGCAAGGGTACTGAGCCGCCTCCGGCAGCATGGCTCTACACCAATGCAGAAAAGTGTATCTTTGAATGCACAAGTATCCCATTCCTGGGAATAATTATATCAGTTACGGGCATCACCATGGACCCGCAAAAGGTCTCTGCTATTTTTTGAATGGCCCGTGCTGGTGGACAAGAAGGGTGTCCAACACTTCATTGGCTTTGCCAACTTCTACCTGGAGTTTATAAAAGGGTTTTCAGCCATAATCTCCGTGATTATCCAATTAGCCAAAAAAACTCCTGATTTCATTGGACCACCAAGGTGTGGGCAGCCTTTCAAACATTAAAGAACCTGTTTATATCCGCACCTGTCTTAAGACATCCTGATCCGGCTCTACCCTACGTCCTTAAAGTGGATGCTTCAGAAACTGCAGTGGGGGCAGTCCTCTCACAAAGACAAGGCCCCAAAGCGTTGCATCCTGTAGCGTTCTTCTCCCACAAACTCTCGGCACCAGAGGAGAACTACGATGTGGGGGACAAGGAGCTTTTGGCCATTAAGTCTGCACTAGAAGACTGGTGCTATCTCCGAGAAGGGGCGGCACATCCCATCCTAATCTATACTGACCACAAAAATCTGGAGTATTTGAGAACAGCAAAAAGACTGAGACCACTCCAGGCCCGGTGGGCACTCTTTTTCTCCAGGTTCGCCTTCCACCTTACATACAGACCAGGGTCGAAGAACACTAAACCAGACGCCCTGTCCCAGATGTTCTGCGACCCTGAGAGCTCCACATCCCCTGACAATTCTTCGGCCTGGAAACTTCTTGTTGACACAGGAAGATCTTCTGTCTCAGATCCGATGGTCCATAGCCAGGACCACCAGTCCTCCAGATCACAGGCTGCTAATGAAAGATGGTTTGCTGTGGAACAATAACAAGGCATTCATACAAGAAGGCCTACGACTATCCGTTCTAGAGATCTGCCATGATCACAAGTTGGCCGGGCACTTTGGTACACGGAAAACATCAGAGCTCCTACAATGCTCCTTCTGGTGGCCACAGGTGGATGTAGACTGCAAAAAATATGTTAACTCCTGCTTCACGTGCACTAGAAACAAAACTAACAAAACCAGGGCCTGGGGTCTGTTAAACCCACTCCTGATACCAGAGAAGCCGTGGGCCAGGATTTCCATGGACTTCATTGTGGAATTACCCTCATCGGAGGAGTACTCTACCATCTTCGTGGTGGTGGACAGACTGACTAAGATGGCCCAGAAGGGCACATCTTCTGCTCCCGAAACTGTGGAGGTTTTAGTTTGAGAAGTCGTCAGGCAGCACAGGATCCCAATGAGTACTGTATCTGACCGCAGGGTGCAATTCACCTCCAGATTCTGGAGGGCCCTGTGTGTCTCCCTAGGCATTGAGCTGTCTCTCTCTTCATCCTACCACCTTCAGACCAATGGTCAAACAGAAAGTACCGATCAGACCTTAGAAGAATATCTGCACTGCTTCTCCTCCTTTCCACAAGACAACTAGGTCTCACTGTTACCGCTCGCCAAGTTCGCATACAATAACACCATTCACTCGGCCACGGGGCAATCCCCGTTCTTCATGAACTATGGCTTCCATCCGTCCTTTGTGCCCAGTTTAATTCCTGCAAGCCGGGTACCAGCCATACAGAGGACAATGAAGTTCTTTGAGGACAACAGTAGGCTTCTGACAATAGACAATGGCCAAGACCCAGGAACACTATAAGGAAGACTTTGATAGGGGGGAACTGAACCTAGAACCCGATGAGCGGGTCTGGTGGGCCACAACCAATTTGAAGATGGCTTGCCCATCTAAGAAGCTGGGTCCTAGATTTATGCCGGTCAAAAGGAAGCTTAATAGGGTGACCTATGAGCATGCACTTTCCCAGTTATTACGAATCCACCCTGTTTTCCATGTGATCCTATTGAAGCCTGTAACCCTGGACCCCTTAACCGGGTGGAGGACTGGTCCACCAAAATTGACATTAGTAAACGGGGAGGAGGAATTTGAGGTGGAATCCATTCTGGACTGCAGGAAGAGGGGTAACTGCATTCAGTACCTAATTAAATGGAGGGGTTACGGCCCAGAAGAGAATTCCTTGGAGTCTGAAGGCAACATTCATGCTGAGGAGCTTGTCGAATCATTCTGGAGGAGCCACCCTGTCAAGATGGCCCATCTGGGCATCTGGAGACTGCCTCTTGGGGGGGGCAATGTCAGGAAAAGCAGCCAGAAGATTCTTGCAGAATAGCATGCGCAACGGCCCTGGCGCCAAACAACACATTTAAACTGGACAGCACCACGTGCTGCCCGTTCTACAGTGTGTACCATGTCCCCAGCGATCTGAATCTGAATCTGAGTAAGTCCTGTTCCTTTGACCCCAGCTGGACTCCCGACTGTTCCTGCTTTCTGCCTGCACTGACCCCGGCTTGTCCACAACCACTCTTCTGACTGCTCCCACACTGCCTGCCTTCTGAACGACCCGGCCTGTACCCGACTATTCTCTGTCTGCTATTCCTGTGTTGCCGACCAAGCTTATACCACCATGCTACAAACTCTGCACGAGCCATGGAATGACTCTACTATGTCTGCATTTGTGACCCAGTCAGGCCCTTTGTGTCATCCTGCACTCCTGGGCCACCTGTTCACACTACCAGGGGTTCCCAAATCAGGAATGTAAGAGAGGTAGTTCCCTGTATAAACCAAACTCCACCACCAGGTGCGTGGCAGGAAGGTTTCGGAAGCCCCGTATTCTTAAGTGAGCAATCAAATTCTAATAAGTGCAACTGCAAACCCCCACATCCTATTTGGGGCGCAGGATGTAAGATGAATTCCTTGCCTACCAACATAAGCACAGGGTACATTGTAAGCGGTGGGAGATGTGGTCTTTTATGGTTAAGAAAGGGTGCTGAATACTTGAAAAAATCAAAATAGACCCTAATCCATGCATTCACCGTGGGCCACCAGGAAAGGGAGGGCAGCAAATGTGTAGCCCTCCTCTCTGGCCTTGTCCAGCTCGAGCTTCTCTGCACCTGTTGTGTCACTGATCTTCCTATAGTGCCATATTCTGCTCATTTCTTGAAGACTCTCACTGTTGGTGGCAGGGCCGCTGATAGGGCAGTGCAGACAGCCCTGTTGTACCGGGCCCGGCCCCAGCAGCTCCACAGGGGGGCCCGGGCAGCTTTACAGTTAATATCTGGCTAAAAAATAGAGCGTTCTAAACTTCACCCCCGCTACTACTTGCTTAGGGAAGGGGGGTGTAATGACATTTTCCTGGGACCCCTCAGGTTATCAGAGGGGCCCAGGAGGTGAGTTTAGTGGTCGGACTATTTCCTCTTTTTCGCGCGCATGTACATAGACCGCGCTGTATATTGCTCTGCTATTTAATTAGTCCCGCACTGTCGCTGATCACTGCCTTCCCTGGTGGAGTGATACTTTGATGCTCCGCTCAGCTCCACCTCCCGTCTTCAGGTGCCGACTGCCGAGACTGATGTGAGGCGACAAGCGGCTCTGTGGCTGACAGGGAGCAAGCGCCAGGAGAACAGCATGGCTGCACTGCACACAGTGAGTGGAGCACAGAGGACAGAATCCTCACTGTGTTTTACACACAGCATGGCAAGTTATGATTATTAGCACTATGTTAATCACGCAGGCAGCACAGTCAGCATGTGCTCTGTCATGGATCTACCACAGTGTGTCATATTGCTGTTGGGTGCTTACTTTGTTATGGCTGTACTGGGTTATCGTTTGTAACACACAGTACAGCCATAAATTAACAAAGTCAGCACCCAAAAGCCATGCCACAATGTGACAGATCTATGACAGAGCACACGCTGACTGTGCTGCCTGTGCTGCCTGTGTGATTTTCATAATCTTGAAAAAAAGTGCAGCGCTCAAAAAGTGAAATCAAACTATACATAAGATACTGAAAAAGTGCCACAACAATATCTATATAGTCCAAAGTTCTCCAGTGTATAAATAGTGAGTGAGTGAATAACCCTTTGAGAATGGGCTTTGCACCCGAAACGCGTCAGTGTATGTTTTTATGACTTTTTATACTTTATAAGGTCTGCACTTATGTTTACATATGTTATCTTTTACCTGTATGGATTGTATGGATTTTAACTTTAATTAATAGTACGGTATCACGCTATGAGGGTCTTTTTCTTTATTCGTGGGAAAATGATGCTGAAATATATGTGACTCACACATCCCCTGCACCGATCGGGAATATCCTAGTGGGATTCGATCAAATGCTGGAAGGATTGCCTTTTCCTGGGTCCCATTTGATGTGATGTGATATGCATACCACCCATTTATGTCTGGTGAGTTGTTAGGACAGTCGGTGGTTGGATAAGTCATCGTGGTGCCTATTCATTACTAGTGTGACCTAATTGATGTGAGATGCCTTCTACTCACAGATATCTGGTGAGTTGCTAGCACATATGGTGGCTGGACTAGTCGTTTCATGGTGTTCTTTATTCAATCACTTCAATCACTTATATAGTGGTGATGGTTCTCTCACTATCCTACTTGATATAGAGTATGAGCTTACTGCACTATTATTTTCTTAATATTTTTTACATATACCACAGAGACACGGAGGGGAGAGATGGCCATCAGAAGGTCCGGTTCCATTCACCATAATTCATGCGTGCTTTGCTGTACTCTTAAGTGAGGCAGCAACTGGATCTGGTGAGTTGCCACCTTGACCTTTCCATGTACATTTCAGTTTTAAGAAACGTTAGATACAGAGCTTGGGCACTTTTTCTGGAACTCACTATCTATACACTGCTGAACTTAGGACTATATAGATGTTGTGGCACTTTTTCAGTACCTTATGTATAGTTTGATTTCATTTTTTGAGCGCTGCACTTTTGTTCAAGATTTTTTGGTGGAGTTGTTGGATTCTCTGTTTGCGTTGCTGCTCTCTATATATAATTTTTGTCGCTGATTATTCACTTTATTGTTTTTCGTGATTTTCATAATGCTGATGAAGACCCAGTGAGAAGCAGCTTTACCTATACTTTTTTTACTTTACTTGCGTTGGAAGCATGTGCCCCTCAACATTCAGTACCTGGGACACAGTGAGTGGAACTGATGTTGTTCCTCCCACTGTGTGATGTCAGAAACCAAAAGCAATTACCAGCTTTAACAAGCATCTGATCAAACCAATCTTGGTTTGATCAGATTCTTTGGAGGCCAGAGGATAGATATGGGGTCTAATAGACCCCAGATCTCTCCATAAAGGGGACCTGTCACTGCCCCATGCTATCACTAGGGATGTTGTTCATCCCTTCTGATAGCAATAGAAGATATGCAAAAAAATGAAAGATACAGTGTAAACAGTTTTTGTTAATAAGATAAAATTGAAAAAAAATGTAAGCTGTCTCTGTCCCCCTGTACTGATAAGCCATAATAAACACGGATGCGTATGTAAACGTTGACAAATCTGCAGAGGTGTGGTCAGGGGAGGGGCCTAGGGTGGGGTTGAGGGCGCCATTCATCCAGGAGACACCTCTAGGAGCCATGTGGGTTCCTACGAGATTTATGTTGACCAGCAAAACGAAAAACACAATGGGACACCCAATTAGAATTCTTTTCTTTCCATTTATATTTCTTTTATGTATTTCAAGAAGTGCTAAAAACATGTAAGAACATCATGCACTTCTTGAGGGCCCCACTGGATGTATTACTGATAATCTCTTGATTTCAGTGCTACTCTTTCTCTTTAATAATCTCTCATAATAAGATAACTCTCATGTCACATATTCCAAAGATTTATGGCCCCTGTTACCTTCTATGCCAACTTTATTTCATAACACATCTATACACATCTACATCCACAAAATTACCACAATCAACAATTTTCACTGACTCCAAAAATGACCCTTTCATGGACATGCACATTTTCTAGTATATCTTATAAAAAAGCTGAAAAGATCCCTATAAATCCAAATTATGGACCTCCTCAGCAAACAATATAAACAGAAAACATCAAGTCATTTCTTACTTTGCCGGTTTTCCAGAAGCGGAGATCACTCATATTGCGAAATGTTTTAGGCACAAAGTCTGGGCCTCGAAGAGTGAAAATTCTGTTAGGAAAATAACCTGAACTGATATCAAAAAGCCAGTTTTCTAAAATAAGATCAACTGGAAGTTCTTTCCTCTCATTAAACTGGATCTTGGCTCCGGTTGGGTCCATAAAATTAACATTTCTCACATATTTGTGAAGCTTTTCATAGAAGACAGAAATACACACGTTATCATATACAGTTATACAAAGTCTGATATAAAATACTAAGTAGTCAGATTCAATGTACTAGGTGACAATAATATAGAGCAAATGTGAATAGAAATCAATGAATCAGGAGAATCACTCATTGTTTTTTATTTAATTATCCTGCAATGTCTCCATGTCTCTCTGATATGAAAAGAATCCTCCAACCCACTAATCCTGAGAATCATCAATCATTTGTTTTATTTTTAGATTGGATCATTTTGTATATATATATAGTTACATAGTTACATAGTTACATAGTTAGTCAGGTTGAAAAAAGACACAAGTCCATCCAGTTCAACCAAAAAAAAAAAAATATATACACATATATATACATATATATATATATATACATATATACACATACAACCAAATAATCCCATATACAATACTTCACCCACAGTTGATCCAGAGGATACATTGATACATTGATACATTGATATATATATATGTTTTACTAGGTTAGATTTTTATTTTGTTTACTAACTACTAAGAGTCCTAATCACCCAACCTCCTAAGAAAAGTATAGTCTCTCTGTACCTCTGTAACGTCCTATTAATTTATTTTTTGTTACTCACTAAGAGGACTAAGTAACTAAAGATAAGTGTAAACGAGATATAATAACAGTGGATCATGTAACTTAGACTGATGAATCATAAAATATAGTCTGAAACATATTGACATATACTATTGCACACATAAAGACAGAAGATACTTTTCGAAGTGTTTATACACTCTTTACAATTAAAATACCTGGGTTGGCCTCGGTTCTAGGTCAAATTACT
>BLSH010013870.1:85383-101575 GCA_018402905.1 Glandirana rugosa | reverse complement strand
TCTTTATGTGTCGTTCCACGTTTACATGATACATCGTGATAAAAAAAAAAATTGGTGAAGGAATGACCCGTGAATTTGGGGGGAGGACGGGTCTGGTTAAAAATCGAAAGTCACGCGAGTGTGAAACTTACTGTTAATGAGTCAGTACGTTGTGACATGGGTATACTTTAAACGCAGGAAAAAAGTGTGTTTATCTCGAAAGAAAACCACCATAAATAAGTGGCGACCCAAAAAATAAAAAACGAGATATTAATTTTTTTCTGGCTAATTTCATATGGGTACAGTGTTGCATGACTGAGTAATTGTCATTCAAAGTGTGAGCGCACTGAAAGCTAAAAATTGGTCTGGGCAGGAGGGGGGTTTAAGTGCCCAGTAAGGAAGTGGTTAAAAAAAAAAATAGTGCTACATAGTACATTTGCACCTTGCTGTGTATTTCTTGCACAAAATTAAAAAGTGCGTCTACATTGCCGGTTTAAAAAATAATATCAATTTGTGCTAAATAGTACATTTGCGTCCAGAATGAGGAGAGCGTCAAATAAGGGATGTGGTCATGTTGCTGCTGGTGCTGCTGGTGTTGGTGGTGTAGCTCCTGTTGCAAGGAGAGGACGTGGTTGATCTGTGCCAGCTACACACACAAGTGAAACACCTTCCTCAGGTGAGAGTAGCCGACAGAACCTTCAACGTTATATGGTAGGCCCGAATGCCGCTCAACGAATGGTGAGGCCAGAACAAGTACAGGCGATAGTAGATTGGGTGGCTGACAATGCCTCCAGTTCCTTCACATTGTCTCCCACCCGGTCCCTTGCTGAAAGCTCAGAGTTGGCACCTGAACCCCATGGCCATCTGTCTTTCACCTCAGCCCCTTGTAAATCAGCCAAGCAGTCTGAGCCCCAAGTCATGCAGCAGTCTCTTATGCTTTTTCATGACTCTGCTGGTGTGCTTTCCGTGGGTCTTTATTGGAATTTGTAACAGGAGAAACATGAAAAATAAACCATGGTACATTTTATATGGAAAAAGTGAACCCGTGCTCTCTGGTTTTGCCTGCAGATAATATAATGATCTTTTTTTTTTTTTAATATGTCTCAATATTTTGGGGGCTACCCCAATTAAAAAAAACAAACAAACAAAAAACAGTGTTGGCTACCTCCTCTTCCTCCATCGCCACTTCTGCCTACACCACCACGGTCACCGCCTCCTCAACCTCTTACTCCACATCCACCTCCTCCTCCATTTTTTATTTTTTTAATGTGATTTTAAGTTATTTCCCTATCCACATTTGTTTGCAGGGCACTTGTCCTACTCTTACCCCCATTTTGCTTCCTTTTGCAGCCCTCTAGCCCTTTCCAGGACTTTTTTAGAGCCATTTTAGTGCGCAAAAGTTCGGGTCACCATTAACTTCAATGGGGTTCGGGGTCAAGTTCGAGTCAAGTTCGGGGCCGAACTCAAACTTTTTTGCGAAATTCGGCTGAACCCGAACATCCAGGTGTCCGCTCAACTCTAGTAAACAGTGCTGTCTAGAACATCTGGAGGAATAATCCTCCTGTAGAATATACTCAACCTTTTCGTGTTCTTGTCAGAGTCGCATGCATCCTTGCATCCGTGTACTCTCTATAGTCCCTATATTCTTGTTTCTGTGTTCCCTGCATTCTCCTAGTGAAACTGCTCCAGGACCTCAGCGCTGTATAGACTCTCTCAGACCCAGCATTTTTTTTAATTCAGTACTGCTACTGTCTCACTTACCATGAGCCTGTCCATCCTGAGCCCTGTGCTACAAGTGACTCTCATTACTGCTTCCTGCTTACGTTGTGTACTCATATATTCTTCAATATTCAGTGAGCTATGTCTGCACAACCTAGGAACTGTCCTGCAGTGAAACCCATCTCCCCTTAAATACCATCCTCCCTAAATACCAGGTGCTGCTTAAACTCTGTAGCTCTACCACTCCTTCACTAAACACTTTGGGGTTGATTTACTAAAGCTGGAGAGTGCAAAAAATGATGCAGCTGTGCATGCTAGCCAATCAGCTTCTAACCTCAGCTTGTTCAATCAAGCTTTGACAATAAAACCTTGAAGCTGATTGGTTTCTGTGCAGAGCTGCACCACATTTTGCACTTTCAAGCTTTAGTAAATCAACGTCTTTGTGTCTTCAGCCTCAAGAATCCTCAAAGACGCCAATTGCTTCCACTCCCTGTGAATATGGACCTTGTGAGCCCCATACTACAGCTAGCAGCCAGAAAAATGTATATATATCTAGCAATGGCAGAGAAAATTGTTTACATAACACTCACACTGTGCCAGTTCCCATAAACAAGTCATTTACGATTATGGGTAGAAAAGTCTGGGTATAATGAAACCTGATCATTTTCATTGGATAGTTGGCCTTTGAACCTAGATTGACTTAAAATGAGGTCTCTATCCCTGTAATTTAGTGCCACGTACCTTGTGGCAGAGCCTGACGCGTAGAAGATGACCTCTTGTACAGTGGCTCAGGGGCCACTGGTAGAGTTGAGCAGACACCTAGATGTTCGGGTTCGGCAGGTCCGGCCAAACTTCGCAAAAAAGTTCAGGTTCGGTACCGAACTTGACCCAAACTTTACCACGGACCCTGAACTTTTCGGCACAAAAATGGCTGTAAAAAAGTCCTGGCAAGTGCTAGAGAGCTGCAAAAGCAGTAGGCGATGATTTTAGAATAATCTGTCCCTTACAGAAACAGCAGGAACCTGACCCTATAGGAGTAGGCGATGATTTTAGAACAATAATCTGTCCCTTACAGCAACATCAGGAACCTGACCCTATAGAACTAGGAGATGATTTTAGAACAATAATCTGTCCCTCAAAGCAGTAGATTCTACCTAGTCCAGAATCAGTTCTGTAATGCAGGATGAGATCTGCAATCTTTCCCTCAAAGCAGTAGTAGTAATCTCTACCTAGTCTAGAATCAGATTGTTCTGTAATGTAGGATGAGATGTTATTAATATCTGCAATCTGTCCCTCACAGCGCCTGCAGCATCCTCTCCCTAGACTAGCCTGAGAGCATGTGACATGCAGCACTACATGACTCCAGCTTATACAGAGGCTGGGTCACATGATGCACTGAGCAATCACAGCCATGCCATTAGTAGGCATGGCTGTGACGGCTTCTAAGGGCAAACCAGTGAAACCCTTGTTGATTGGCTGCCCTGCAGCTATTCAACATGTGTGATCAAATACCAGAACCCAGAACCCAAACCCAAACTTTTTTCAAATGCCCGGGTTCAGGTCAGGGTCACGGACACCCCAAAGTTCGGTATGGACCCGAACTTCAAGGTTCGGGTTCGCTCAACTCTAGCCACTGGTGTTGTGACAGTGGCCACAAAAGCACGGTGAGGTAAAAGTGCCTGCAAGAGCTTCTGTTAGTTTGTGTGTGGCAGGTGTGTCACCTGAGCTGGATGGCTGAAGCAGCGGATGGCAACAAGAACAGCAGATGCAGTCACACAGCAGATGTAGGACCAGCATCACCAGGCGCTATATGCAGAGCAGGACAGACTGATACCTGGATGCAGGGTTATACAAGCAAGGTTAGCAATGGAGGATCAGATATGAGCATAAACAACAGGCAGAAAATGGTCAAGATGCTGTCAGAGGTTGGCAAAAGGATATTAGGCAAATGGAAGATATAATAAAGTCTTTAAAGCAAGTTGAGGTCAGGATAGGTGGAGAACAGCGTGGTCAGGATAAGCCGGGTCAAACACAGGAATCAAGCACAGATCAGAGGAACAGGTATATGGGTAAAGTTTCAGGTTAGACAGCACTGCACTTATGCAGCTGCTGCCCTTATATAGTTAAATTTGGTGTCAGCATTAATGGCTAACACGTGTTCATATTTTCGCACATGCGCATAGGCGTTAGCCTATGCCTGGCCAGACGGGCACCTGCAGGAGCGCTTCTGTGCATGTGTATCTGCCGCCACCTAGGAGCTTCTGCTGTGTTATGGTCAACACGTCACTGATCCTGGCCAATCCTGTCTGAGCAGAAGACCGCCTTCACTAATTCATACCTTTACTCTGTTCTGCATATCGGGTAAACCCCAGACACTTCGTTTTTGGTATTTACTGCACCAAGTTCTTTAGAAAATATGTGACAGACAGAAAATGAAAAGCTATCAAGGACACAATATTGACCTTGAAAAAAGACTTTGTCATAATGCATATAAATAGTCAGCCTTATTATTATTATTATACAGGATTTATATAGCGCCAACAGTTTGTGCAGCGCTTTACAATAAAGAAGGGACACAGTACAATTGCAATTCAGTTCAATACAGAAGGAATAGGAGGGCCCTGCTTGTAGAGCTTACAATCTAAATGGAGAAAGTAGATAGCAACAACTCAGAGAAATAACTGGAATGTTGGCTCCTTGGTGAGCTCTGTAAGCCCAATCTCTCACAAAGCTTCACTATTGAAAGGGCCCCTTAAATACAGGAGGTCAAAAGGCACTACCCAAGTCATTCCTCAGTTAACACCTTGCCACTCCAGAGATCCCTCCAGGTCGGGTTAGGATGTGAAAGTAAACTCCACAGGAGACATAGAGAAGTATTTCATAGTGTAGTAGGTTTACTGAATGTTTAAAAACATATACCAAATGTAACAGTGCCTGTATCCCCGCACTGGAGAGGTACAGCATGTGCAGATGGGCCTGTCAGTTGGACGTTGGCATGCGATCCATGCTTCAATCTCAAGACTAGGCCTACTGGGTAGTCACATGGGACCTGGAAGTGACGAATCCCCCGATCCGACGTACATTTCGCTGTGTTTTGCGTCTTCAGGAAGTGGTGTTGTTTGGTGTTGGGATATATACAATGGACTTTTATTCAATGCAATATTTTTAATTGTGTTCAGTATGGATTGCACTATATCCACTTTATTGCCTAAGTATTTATTTTATGCATAGGTCACTTTATTCAGTTTGTGAGTGCCAATTTCCTTTCTTACTTATAAGTATAAGCATGAGTGTTCTTTTTGTTCTGGTTTGCATCCAGTGACAAGATGTTTTAAAAGAACCAGAGCAGCTATGCTTCAGCGAGGAAAAAATTCCTAACATTCACACACCAGTGAAAGTGGAAAATATGCAGCCTTGGCTGGCCCTGTATCCAAACCAGGAGATATCACAATTCCTAACTGAAGGGTTTTTACATGATTTTAGAATGAGGTTTTGATAACATTATTCATTATTTGGATGATTTTTTTATTTGTTGGTCCTGCGGATTCCTCGGTTTGTTTTGATTCTTTACCCTTATAGAGCATTTTGGGGTTCCTTTAGCTGAGGAAAAAAAAATTATCCCTCATCATCGGTCGCATTTCTGGGAATCCTTATATGTACTCATTTAATGGAGTTTAGTCTTCCATTAATTAAGACTGCTAAGGCCAAATCTTTATTTTATTTTCTCATTAGGAAGAAAAACATTTTATTGGTGAAGCTGCCTTCAATCTCTTTTTGGTATTTTGGCATTTGCCTGTAGGATAATGCCAGCTGGCAGTATCTTTTCCAGGAGGTTCTACATAGCCACCCGGACTTAAATCTCCTTTCTCCCACATAAGGTTAAATACTAACTTGAGGGAGGATTTACTCGTTTTGCCAGCTTATTAGACCCATATAATGGTAGGGCCTTTTTTCAAGATGATTTTGTTTCGGCGGCCGAGATTAAGTTATTCACAGATTCTGCCAGTTCTCATGGTTTTTCAACAATTTGGCAAATGCACCGATGTTGCGGTCGTTGGCCAAGTTCCTGATTTTCATGAAATCTTGCTAAAAACATTGTACTTTTAAAACTTTATCCCGTTGTAGTGCCATTTAAAATTTGGGGCAAATTTTTTGTTAACAAGTTTATCATTATTATTAAATGGACAACAAAGGGGTGGTCTTTGTGGTTAGCTTCCCCTTAATCCCCTCCCATCATTAAACTAATACTTAATTTTGTTTACTTTGTTTTTCTGTCTTTGAAATTAAATGTTTGGGTAAATGCTCATTATGTGCTTGGGATTGACAATGATGTAGTGGATGCTTTATCTCACTTTCAAATAATTCGTTTCCGCAGTCTTCTCCCAGGCGTAGATTTGGTAAGCTTCCCCTGCCCGGATTTAGTTTGAATCACGTTGCCATTGCAGTCAAGAATTCTATTGTTCCCAAAACATGGGCTGATTGCTCAGCTGCATGGGATAAATGGGTGTCCTTTAGCAATAGTGTAGGTTTTCCTTTTGACTCACCCTCGTAGACTTTGATTTTGGCTTTTCTGTGCAGTTTATTTGAAGAAAGGGTCTCCTATAGTCACTTAGTTAAAGTTTAGGCAGGTGTCTCTTTTTTCTTTAAAATCATACGTTTTCTGGCTTGTAGTAGTTTTTTCCTAGTTAAACAAGCGGTTAAAGGCTATAAGTGTTTTCATTTTGTACCAGATGATCGGAGCCTATAGCGATCAATGTCCTAATCAACCTGTCTCATGCGGTTTACTCAGTATGTTTTTCCTCAAATTAGGCTCTTCTTTTTTAAGTTGTATTATTGCCTTTTTTTAGCCCTATATCGTATATTGTCCCGAGCAGTAAGAAGGGCGAGTTGGGTTTAATGTTTCATTTATTTGTTTTTTGTGATTCGAGTTTCAGATTATATGTTCAGAAATCTAAGACAGTCCAGGGGTCCTTGATTTCATTTCTTGCCCGGTCAGGGCTATTTGTCCTGTTTCAGTTATTAGAAATTATCTGAATGTAAGACCCAAAAGCATGGGTACTTTATTTATACACATGAACGGCTCCCCTGTTACAAAATGTCAATTCTTATCAGTGCTAAAGAAGTGTTTGAAGTGTTTGGGTTTACAAAAATATAATTTTACCCCGTATAGGAGCTGCAACTGAGGCAGCTAGGTTGGGTCTTGACGAAGCGGTAATTAGGAAGTTAGGTAGGTGGGAGTCTAAATGGTATGGTATTCATGTTTGGCCTAATCTTTCTGTTTATTTTTAGGGTTCAAAACTATATATTTTGATCATCGGTCATTCATTTGTCTTTTGAACATATAAGAGGGTATCTTTACGCTGCTACTCGGAAAATCTGAATTTTGATCTGGAACACATCACCATATTGTGGAAAGGATATATACAAAATAAACACCCATGCCCCTGTGTCTTGTGTGAACTAAATTAAATGAAATTCAAGCGTAATTAACAGACGTTTCGTAATTTTCTTTTGTTATTGTGGAAAGGAGTTAGAGGCATCCAGTGGTCTAATCTTATTATCTTTCTTGTTTGTTTTTAATTTGGCCTTCTCCATCTGTGTTGATTGTGCATTAGATGTAATATATGTGATAAAAAATTATAAAGAAAATCAACCATTCTATTGAGAAACATATGTCCATCATTGGTGGAATCTCTTTTCATCACATAGACTTGGAAGGTGGGACACCTGGCCTTTATCATCAAGACTTAAGCCTCGTATACACGATGTGAATTTCTGACGACAATCATTTTTGTTGAATGATTGTCTCATGTCGAAAGTAAAGAGCGTACTAACAATATGAAAATTTTCATACCACCGAATTCAATGTCAGAAGTGACGTAATGTGTTGAATAGTTTTATATGTATTTTTTCGTTTCTGAACATGTGTAGTCGTGATCTTACTAATGATACAAAAATCGGACGTTGAGTTGCCATACGAAAAAAAAATTATAGCCTGCACAACCAGCTTTTGTCTTACAAAAAATCAAATCCGCTGTTGAAAGGAGTATACTTTCAAACGATCGGCCGTTGACTGAAAATTCCCATCCAAAAGTCGTATTATGTGTACGGGCCTTTAGTCTACCTTCCTGATATTGGGCTACATGTTTTAAATGTTGGGTTTACAACAGAGTTTCGAATTTGACTCTGGTCTTTGTCTACATCAAAGCCCCGGCTTTTTGGGGACTTTATTATATAGAAGTAATGTATTTGCATGAGTGATTACGGCCAAGCATTGTTTGAAGTGTTATATGCTGATTTAATTAATTTATTATGTTATTTTCTGATGATAAAAATTTCTTTGAAACCAATAAATCTGACAAGGCCAAATTATGCCAACTTGGTTGTTTGTGTCTTTTTTGTAATATTTAATGGTTGTATTTGGAGTTTTTTGGGTGAATAGTGCAGAGTGCAATCCCATGCTTCTTGAATAATGTCCAGCTTCAGATATATGACCTAATCATAATTATATCTTTTTATACATAAGCTATTTAAGATACTCAAAGTGCAATAGGCATCATTTGACCATCATTTAGTCTTTGTTCTGTGTAAATCACAAAATGTTACCAATGGATCAGTTTAAATGTGACAATTTTCACATATTTTCTATGATGCATCCAACACATATTAAACTTCATACCACCAAAGGATCATATTTCAGTTTATCCCAGCCATTATAAAATGTGCAACGGGCCCCCTATTTATCCTCTTTGGTCCCAGGTATATGATATCACTGCCGTAATATAGAGGTATGAGACTTACTCAGTGGGCAAGCATTTAATAAAGGGCTTCCCACTACCAATTGACGACCAGCCCATGGTAAAAATATGTCATAACTTTGACATTAAAAACCAGGGTTATGGCAGCAGCTAGCTGCCATAACCCCGGTATTTTTTTTTACTATGGCCAATTCTCTTTCCAATAAAAGTGGTCCCCGGATTCGCAGCAGGATCACTTTTATAAACCCCCCCTCCTGCTGCTTGCTGGTCATTCTCTGGCTTACCTGACCCATCAGTGAAGCCCGGGAACAATCGGATACTGTCGGTAGCTGGGTATGGAGAAGAGTGAGCCAAGATGGCTGCCACTTGTCTCTATGCCCTTGGAGGACCAGAGCAACGTTTTACATCACTTCTGGTTCCTGGGCCACAGCAAATATATAAATATATATATATTTTTTTTAAAGCAAAATTTTAACATATATTTATATATTTTAATATTTTGCTTTTAAAAGTAAATGAGAGATTTGGGGTCTTTTTGACCCCAGATATCTCAATAAAAAGGACCTGTATATTTCTATTACAAGGGATGTTTACATTCTTTGTAATAGGAATAAAAGTAAACAAAAAATAAATAAATAAAAAAAGAAAAATAAATAAGAAAAAAAAATAAATGCCCCATCCCTCCATGCTTACATGCAGAAGTGAACGCTTACCTAAGCCACGCAAGCATATGTAAACAGTGTTCAAACCATACATATGAAGTATCCCCATAATCGTTAGAGTGAGAGCAATAATTCTAGCACAAGACCTCCTCTGTAACTCTAAACAGGCAACCTGTAAAAATGTTTAAAATGTCGCCTATTAAGGTTTTTAAGTACCCTAGTTTGTCGCCATTCCATTCCATGTGCAATTTTAAAGCATGCCATGTTAGGTATCTTTTTACGCGGCGTAACATCATCTTTCATAGTATACTAAAATATTGGGGTAAATATTATGTTTGGGTAATTTTTTTTATTAAACTGTATTTTTTCCAAAAAAATGCATTTGAAAGACCGCTGTGCAAATACTGTGTGGCATAAAATATTGCAACCATCGCAACCAATCTTTGGGGGTTCTAAGAAATTTTCTAGCATTATAATTAAAAATTACTGATTTAAACATTTAAACAAAACGTTCCAGAAAAGGCCTGGTCTTCAAATGATTAAATAGGAAAAGCCACCATGTTTTTAGTGATTATTATGAAAAAGACATGTAAACATCAAACTTAAAAGTCCACCTGTCAGAAGAGATATATGTGGCAGCCATAGCTGCCCTCTCCTAAAATATTTGTGGCTTGGATATTATGTTTCTGCTTTAGTTTCAATATTTTTTATGAACAATTATAAAGATAGCAATAATTCCATGTGGATACTCCATCCTCAGGGCAACTGATATGGTGCAGTAAATTGATTTATACTACCAGAAAAGTGTTGTTAGGACTTTCATAAATTCCCCAAATTGTATTTTCTGTGGTTCCATTGTACTACATGCTAGCTCCAGGTCCAGGACCTGTCAGAGACCCGCTCTCCTCTATGGGGAGATGGGATGAAAACGGACTGCCTTTTCATCCGATCCCATCCGATCGCATCCTCCAGACAATCCTGTCTACCACCATTTGGCAGACAGGATCAGACTGTATAGTGACGGGTGTCAGCGGAAATGTCACCGCTGACATCCGCTGCTCCATAGGGCTGAATGGAGCTTCCGAACAGGTCAGCCTGAAAAACTGACAGGCAGACCTGATCGGAAAGTCAGTGTGAAAGAGGCCTTAGACAATTGGGTTGATAAAACTAGACAGTGCCAAATCTGGTGTAGCTGTGCTTGGTAGCCAATCACTTTCTAACTTCAGCTTGTTCAATTGAACTTTGACAAAAAAAAAACCTGGAAGGTGATTGATTTCCAAGCAGAGCTGTACCAGATTTTGCACTCCCCAGTTTTAGTAACTCAACCCCAATGTCTGCATGCTACGATATTTTTAAAGTTGTGTTTCAACAATTCCAGGAAACTGAGATAAAGTGAAAATGTAAAATAATGCTGTTTGTGATGTCATGGCATTTGGTTCACACACAATCTTCAATTCATAAAATTGACTTATAAAGTGATAAACCTTAGCACTCCTACATATATTTACACCATGATCTTTAAACAAAAAATACAATTAAAAGTCACTGACTGAACAGGATGAACAAAGCCTCTATCTTACTCAATATCCTGTTTTTTATAACCTTTCTCATTAAATGGCTTATAATGAGGAAGCAGAAACAGATGGTAATCTAAAAGCTATAAGCAGAGCAGCAGGAAACTTGAAATAAAGCTGTATCAACTTGCATCTTCTATGTCTACTTAAGGTAGAGTTAATTGGAAATAAACTATGCTTTTGTGTTTTATACAATAGTATTTTATTTTGTACTACAGTTTGTTTAAAGTTGCTACTTGAAATATAATATGGGTCAACACTTATGCTTTACTAAAACTTCACTACATACAGTATATACTATATATGAAACTGTTAAAGCATGTAGAGCAGCCTCACCATGTGACAAAAGATAAGCAATATCATCTTCTTTTTATAGATACTGACTGATTAAGCTTGCAGACTGATGATTTAAGTAAATTACTCCACATTTCTAGTATTATTGAAGAGTGCATTATTGGCCCATCATTCAGTAAAGCAGGAAATATTTATCTTACTACAACCATTCAGTTTTTTATTTATGACTTTTGGAACACAAGCCAAGATATTTTAGCCAGTTTCCACATCAGCACATAAATATCCATGTCCCAGGTATATAATGTATACACAAACCATTGGGAGAGGAAACTTCTCCACAAAATGTAGAAAAGGGACTTTTAAGGATGTTGTTGATATTAATGTGAGCAACCCATTAATAGATAATATAATAAATACATTTTATTGATACAATTCTTATTTTAAAAATAACTTTTTTAAATAGGTATCATAATTGTGTGACACCAATGACATTGTTGTAATCAATTATTCAATTGAATGTGCTTGGAGTTTACCCTGAAGAAGCAGTTATTTGCCTGCAAAAATGTTGGAATGCTCCATGTATCAACTTCTCAGTCAATCATCACCAAGCTATGTACTAAGTGTCACTTGCCTTTGATGATTTTTTTACATGTTTTAAAAAAATGTTTGTTTCAATAAAATGCATTTTTTATATTATCTATTAATGGGTTGCTCACCTTATTATCAACAACATCCTTAAAAGTCCCTTTTCTACATTTAGTGGAGAGGTTTCCTTTCCAAATGGTTTGTTTATACAGTTTTGGAACACAATCATTTTTTGTACCTTAACTCCTTCATGAGATCATTCATTCCTAATTAAAGTGTTTGTTACCCCAACATTTCATATTCCTGATCTGTGCCTGTTGTACTATGAACTTATATTAAAAAGTATCCTGCTTTATTTGTATTGCTTCCTTTGTGGGAAATCCCTGGTGTTCCTGCCAGTCCCTCTGCTTTCCTTTTAAAAACTGACTGTACTAAGCAGGAGAACACGCCATGGTCAGTTCTGTAGCTATGCTCTGCCTCCAATGATCAGACTTGTCTTGACACGCCCCCCCCGGACAGCCTTTCACTGGGAAGATCAGTGTACTGTTTCTGCTACCCCCCACCCCCCCAACTCTTATGCAGCTGAGAACAGAGGGAACACAGGGAATGTGATCACTTATAAAAAAGGGGAAAAAAAGTATTGATATTTTTTTTAATAATCTATACACAAATGGTTTGCCTTTCATTTCCTTTTTAAACTGAATGGATTGTTTTACAAGGTGATCGATTACAATCACTTTAATGAATGTGAGCAAAGGAAAGAAAAAGTATTGGTAAGGTAGTATGTGTTAAAATTAGTGGCTATTTGCTATGAAACTTAAAATACTGTAGATCTAAAAATCTAACTGAATGGCACTTTGTTGACTAAAGCACTACATATCATTAACTCATTTCAGGGATTGTTTATCATAAAAATACTGTGCGTTTGAGAGTGGTGATTATATAAAAGAGTTGGGGGGGGGCAACTTTTTTTTATAGATGTCTCTAATAACTTAGTTTCGGCACCAATAACCAATTGTGCTGATAACTGATTGTGACAGGTAGACATGTGGGTTTGTTTCATTCTGAATTAAAATTTGGACAAATTTTCATTTTTTGGAAATTCGGGTGTATCTGAATTTCTGAATTACAATAGTACTGAATTTAACCACCTCAATACTGGGTACTTAAACCCCCTTCCTGCCCAGGCCATTTTTCAGCTTTCAGCGCTATTACACTTTGAATGACAATTACTCTCTCATGCTACACTGTACCCATATGAACTTTGTGTCCTTTTTTCACACAAATAGAGCTTTCTTTTGGTGGTATTTAATCACTAGTGGGTTTTTTTATTTTTTGTGCTATAAATAAAAAAAAGACAGAATACTTTGTGAAAAAATGCCTTTTTCTTTGTTTGCAAAGCAGTAATTTTTCTTCATAAATGTTGGCCAAAATGTATGCTGCTACATATCTTTGGTAAAAATAACCCGAATTGGTGTATATTATTTGGTCCTTGTGTAAGTTATAGAGTCTACAAACTATGGTGCCAATCATTGAAAACTGATCATACCTGATCACACCTGAAGGCCTATCTAATTTCTTCAGACACTAACTAGTCAAGAAAGCACAAATACCCCCCAAATGACCCCATTTTGGAAAGTAGACATTCCAAGGTATTTAGTAAGTTGCATGGTGAGTTCTCTGAAGTTGTCATTTTTTCCCACAATTCTTTGCAAAATAAAGATTATTATTATTATTTACAAAATTGTCATATTAAAAAGTTATTTCTCACACATGGCGTATGCATACTTGCGACTATACCCCAAAACACATTCTGCTACTCCTCCTGAGTATGACAATATCACATGTCTGAGACTTTTTCCCAGCCTAGCCACATACAGAGGCCAAACATGCAGGGAGCACCATCAGGTATTCTAGGGACATAAATTACACATCTAATGTTATGAGGACCTATCCCAATTTGAAGGCCCTGGAGCACCAGGAAAATTGAATTTCCCACAAAATGACCCCATTTTGAAAAGCAAACACCCCAATGTATAATCTATGAGGCATAATGAGTCTTTTGAACAGTTCATTTTTTTCCAGAAGTTTTTGAAAAACGTGGGAAAAAAATGAAAAAGCATTTTTTTTTTACACAAAGTTGTCCATTTGTAAGATATTTCCAACACATAGCATGTACAAAAATGAAACCCCAAAATACATTCTGCTACTCCTCCTGAGTATGGCAATACCACATGTGTGAGACCTTTACACAGGCTGGTCACATACAGAGGCCCAACATTAAACTAGCTCCTTTAAGTGTTCTACAAGCATAAATTGCACATCTCATTTCTCAACCACCTATTTCAATTTTGAAGGTCCTGGAGCACCAGGACAATGGAATTGCCCGCAAAATGACCCCATTTTGGAAAGCAAACACCCCAACGTATAATCAGCGAGGCATAATGTATCTTTTGAACATGTCATTTTTTTCCAGAAGTTTTTGGAATATGTGGAAAAAAAATGAAAACGCATTTTTTTTACACAAAGTTGTCAATTTATAAGATATTTCCAACACATAGCATGAACATAACAAAAATGACACCCCAAAATACAATCTGCTACTCCTCCTGAGTATGGCAATACCACATGTGAGACTTTTACACAACCTGGCCACATACAGGGGCCCAACATCCAAGTAGTACTATCAGGCATTCTGGGAGCATAAATTACACATAACATTTCCTGACAACCTATCATTTTTGAAGGCCCTTCATATTTTTAACACATAGCATGTACATACCAAGAATTACACTCCAAAATAAAATCTATTGACGAAAGGGTACAAAAAAGTATTACCTGTGGTTTTAGTAGTGTCCACCGAGGAGAGCATTGGTCCAGGCAGCAGGTAGGGGTGTACTTAGCAATAGCAATAATAATTATCCAGGCAGCAGGCAGGAATATTGTCTATAGTCAGTACAAGGATATTGCCAGCACAGCCAAAGCATTTGTCCATAGGAATTGTCCAGGCAGAGACAGCCAGCACAGCCATAATATTGTTGTACACTGTTACCTGCTGTTATTCATTGTACAGTTCTCCAGCCCTTCATAAGCATATTGCCTCTTGCTACAGCTAATTACTTCCATAGTCCAGGAAGCAGGCAGAGGTGTGGTCAGTTCATGCG
Organism: Glandirana rugosa; assembly: GCA_018402905.1. Taxonomy (NCBI): domain Eukaryota; kingdom Metazoa; phylum Chordata; class Amphibia; order Anura; family Ranidae; genus Glandirana; species Glandirana rugosa. Next base: position 86,840 of record BLSH010013870.1, on the reverse strand, counting down.
TCAGGCAGAGGCATGATGGCAATAAGGCAGCAGCAGGCTGAGGGCCTCAGTCAGGTAAGACCCGTGCACAGGGGCACAAGGGTAGAGGCTTCTCCCACCCAAATCACTTTGAAGCCTTCAGGCAACCAGACCCTAATCCGGAGGTTACAAATCCAGGAGAAAACAAAAAATTATTTTTCTCCATCCAGAAAAACAATTGTGGTGCCCCACATATGTGAGACCCCTGTGTACTACCGTAGCAGGGTAACAGGTCAGTCCAAGCGGTAGGCAAAAGCATTATCGGTAAAAGAGGCCAGGGTCGGTTCACGTGCAAGCAGTCCAAACGGTGGCCAGAAGCGTAGCTGATAAAGCAGGCCAGGGTCAGTTCACGTGCAAGCAGCCCAAATGGTAGGCAGAAGCATATTAGAAAAACAGGCCAAGGTCAGTTCATGTGGAAGGAAGTGGCATGGTTATTTGGGGAAGCATGGAAAATGGTCAGCGCTGATGATGAAAATGGGTAAATATATGGGCTAATATTTTAGGGATGTGTGGTAAAGTCAGAACCATTCACTAATGCAAAGGCCAGGTTTGGAGGGACACTGGGGACAATGGTAGCTGGTATCTCTGCGGAATGCTCTTTTGCTGCATACGCAGCATCTTTTTTGGTGTCTTCAGCCTGTTTCAGAAGGTGGAATGTTGTCTGGGAAGTGGCACTTATGAAGTCGGCTAACCGATTCAGAGTGAAGGTTTTCTGGAGGGGGCTTTGTTGATAAATGAGGGATGTGACAACTTCTTTGATGAAGCTTAGGAAGGGGCGGGGCTTTCCATGGATTTGGTGAAGATTATATAAGCTTTATGCATGGCCAAATGGATAAGATAAATTGCTACTTTCTTGTACCAGAACCGGGACCTCCTTAATGCCAAATAGGGATGAATCATTTGGTCGCTGAAATCCACCCCCCCATGTAGAGATTGTAACCTTGAACACGTTTTGGCTTTTGGATGGTGGACATCATGTGCACATTTCTGTTATACTTCCACCTCAATGTGGTGGATGTGGTTGGTGGACCAATAGGCATGTCCTTCGTTTTTTTTTGTAAGCCCCAAGTTTATGGTGAGGTCCATAAACAACTTAAATCCTTCCAAGGTCAAATCTCTCCTCGGTTTTGCACAAGTTCCAATGTTAGAGATGTACCCCCCCACCTAAAGTCGCTGGTTTACTAAGTAGGGATAAACCGTAATTCCTCCAGGGCCAAGACCATGTTCTTTCATCGTTAAATAGAATAGGTAAACCGGTACGTATTTCGAATATATTAGAAGTGGTTTAGGTACCTTTCGGGGCGGGGAAGGATTCGAAGTAGTTTCTTCAACAGTGTAGGGAGTAAATAGTTGTTTCGGGGGAGGTCTTTTGGAAGTGAGACTTAGTCAATCGGCTGAAGTATTCACGGTGAAGGGTCTGTTGTAAGGTGGAAGACTTT
>BLSH010013870.1:7482-21202 GCA_018402905.1 Glandirana rugosa | reverse complement strand
GATTACAGTGGGGAGGTATACGATTACGCAAATACGTGTACTAACTTCTTCCAAAAAAATATGGTAACGTTTAACAAAGGCCTGTTGACGTGGATAACCACGTCTAAACACCTGCTACACAAACGTCACACCTCCCCGCTGTAACTCAGTGACTACGAGAAACTGTGTATGAACTTAAAAAAATTAAGGTCCTGAAGCAAAACTGTACGTAATACCGTTTTGAGAAAATAGGTAAGTCGTACTATTCTAGCAATCACTAGATATATCTTTCGGGTGTCTGACGTTGGTCAACAATGTGGTATGATTTTATAATTTTATAAATACAATTAGAAAAATTATTAAATTGCGAAACAAGAAGGTATTCTTGGATGATGTATTTTTTCTTTTCTATTATCTATATAACAACGTGCTTTGTATACCTCTTTCCTGGGGTAGCTTCGTTCACATAATCTGTCCTCCATTTCTTTTAGTCTATTCTGTCGTTTCCCAGGGTCATTAACAATCCTGGAAATCCTAGCCACCTGGCTCTTAGGGATGGATTTGAACACCCCAGGGGGGTGGAAGCTAGTATGGTGTAACAACTGGTTGCAGTCTGTGGGCTTTCTATATAGATCACTAACGATCTTATCATGCTGAATGGATAAAAGAGTTTTGCCATAATGCATGTCAAAACGAAGTCCTGGAATTAAAAAAATTCAAGTATGTGTCAAAGAGCATCAGTGACTCAATGTCGCCCCTCCACACTGCAAACACATCGTCCACAAATCTGCACCAATAGGTGCAGTTGTCCGGAAACAATTTGCAATGGTATAAAAAAACCTTCTTCAATCATGTGCATAAACGCATTAGCATATGGAGGGGTGACATTAGAGCCCATAGTTGTGCCTGCCACTTGTAGATAATAAGATTCCTTAAAAAGGAAAAAAAATTCTTCCAGTAAAATCAACAAAAGTTTCAATAGTAATTCTGTCTCATTGGTGGTGTATCTCTGGGCATGCACCAACAGTCATCGGGACGCTTCCAAACCTAATTTATGTGGAATGTTATTATATAGACTGACTACATCCCATGTCACCAGCAGGAAGTCAGGACCACATGAAACATCCCTGATTTTTTCTAAAAAATGTTGTGTGTCCCTTATACATGAGGGGGTTTGAGTAATCAATGGTGATAGACATTTATCAAGAAATTTAGCAATAGGTGTGGTGACTGACTCCATGCTGGAGACAATGGGAAGCCCTGGAGGATTGAGGGGATCTTTGTGTATTTTTGGCAATATATAAATGACTGGTGTCCCTGGAAATTCCTGCATGAGAAATGTTTGTGTGTCTTGATCGATTACGCCTGCAGATACTGCCTATGTGACCACTTTTTTGATTCTCCTGATAACTCTAGGTGTAGGGTCAAATTCAAGTTTCTTATATGTTTTAATGTCAGATAATTGTCTGCATATCTCCCCTTCATAATTAATTGTGTCCATTATCATGACTGAACCCCTTTATCAGCGGGCTTGATCGTGATATCCTGCCTTTTAGAGAGGTCAGCCAAAGCTGATCTCTCTGATTTACTAAGGTTATTAGGGATATGATCCCTTTTGGTTTGGTCCTGTAAAAAAGTGTGATATCTTCCTCTACTTTAGTAATATACAATTCAGCTGCTGCATACGAAGTTGGAGGGACACATGTACTCTTAATTAGAGTTGAGCGAACTTCTAGAAGTCCGGGTTCTGCTGGTTCGGCCGAACTTCGGGACAAAGTCTGGGTTCGGGTCCGGACAGAACCCGAACTTTGTCCCGGACCCCGAACATCATTTAAATCAATAGGGACACGGACTTTTAGGCACAAAAATGGCTGTAAAATAGTCCTGGAAAGTCCTAGAGGTCTGCAAAAGGAAGGAAATGGGGGTAAGGGTGGGACAAGTGCACTACAAAGTAATGGGGACAGGGAAATAACTAAAAGCATTTTAAAAAAAATAAAAACATAAAAAAAGCAAAAATGGAGGTGGATGTGGACCATCTTCAAACTGGGTCTGAAAAGTATTAATTAACGGTAGAAGCCATATAACTGTTCTAAAATCATCTTCAAACTGTGTCAAAAAAGTATAAATAAGCCGGGAGAACCCATATCACTGTTCTGCAAACATCTGGAAACTGTGTGTGTCACTTTAAATAAAACCGGGACTAACTGAACTACTGTTCTGCAAACATCTGCAAAGTCTGTGTGTCACTTTAAATGAAACCGGGACTAACCTAACTACTGTTCTGCAAACATCTGGAAACAGACTTTCCAGATGTTTGCAGAACAGTAGTTCAGTTAGTCCCACCCTTACCCCCATTTCCCTTCCTTTTGCAGACCTCTAGGACTTTCCTGGACTTTTTTACAGCAATTTTCAGAACTTTTGGTAAAATTACCAGAACCCCGGACCCGAACCTGGACTTTTTTTGAAAAGTCGGGGTTCGGGTCCGGGTCCCGGACACCCCAAAGTTTGGTACGGACCCAAACTTTACAGTCCGGGTTCGCTCAACTCTACTCTTAATCTTTAAACCCAGGTTTTTTACAGACAAAGACAAAGAGTTCTCATTAGTAACAATGGGTTTGGATGAAAAGTGTGCTTTCAAACCAAATTGTCTATAATACAGGTAAAGATCTTTTTTTAACACAAAAGTGTCCAGTTTGTCTTTAAAAAGCCCAAACCCTTATTTAATAAGTTCAACTGTAAAGGTGACAAAACAGCAGAAGAAATGTTATGCACCCCATACTTGGTCACATCCTTTGTCTGGTCCTGGCATGGGTGGTTATCACCTTGGTGATGACATTTTCTATTCCTCTTCCCTCCTCTCCTGGTTTTTGGCTTGCCATGTGTTCTAAAAAAGAAACACCAGCTGAGTTCATTGACGAACCTGAAGATGCCATTGAGGAAGATGAAGCAGACAGTTGCTGGTTCCGTTTGGCGTGTTGGAATCTTGTGCGAAAACGATTGGTATCAGTTCAATTATATACTCTTTTGTTCATGATCTCTGTCCATTTTGATCCTTTAGCGAGTTTCAATATTGGACCTAAAAGTTTTTAATTTGTCAGTCAGTGTTTTTTTCATGTTGATCAGCTCTTCCTGTTTCATTAGTTCAGTGAATTGTGTCTTTATGTCCGTGACCTGCTGTGCAATCAACACAAATTCTTCGTTCTTCCTGAAGAAATTGTACTGTGAGTGTAATCATCATTTTGAGCAAAAAGTGTGGGCACAATTCGTACTCTTGGTCCTCTTGGGATTAGCTGGGACTTGTGGTTCTCCGCCAGCATAATCTCATGAAGTTCAGTAGAAATCAATTTTTGAGATAGCTTCTCCAATTTTCGTGATAGGTGGGGGGTAGAGCTATCCGTAAGAAATTCTCTGAACCCCACTGTCCCTTGGTAGATGTGAGTGATATCTTCATCTGTATGGGAGAAAGAGCCTCCCGTGGCCATTGCTGCAGTTGTTCCACTGTGAATACCAATGCTCTCTTACAAGGGATAATGATAAGACCAATAGCAGGTGAGGTGCACTCAGGTATAAGGCAGTGCATGCAATCAAGCCTTCCCACAGGCCATATGTAGAAAAGGATATAGTCAGGATTGCTGCACTTAAAATTTATTGGACATCAAAAATCCAAAATGTTACAAATATAGTCCATAGTTACAGCCCATAGTATGCTGGGACAGTTTTGGGCTACTAGTCCGTTAGCACGCTTCTTCAAACCAGAATGCATACCCATTTACAGACCCACATATATAGTAGTACTATCAAGATGTTAACAATATAATAACAACAGGTGGAACCCATCATCCAATTAATGTGTTTACCAAGTCAAATCTATTCAATCGATGGAATATTGAAGCTGTGTGGAGACAAGAAGCGATCAAATCCCCTGGTACTTTTAAACATGTCATCAGAACAAATGTTTTTGCCTATGTAATATAGGTAAAAAGGAGGTTGCTTATACATGGGTGATGTTTTGTCTTATACAGAAATGTCTCCATTTGTTCTAACCCCTGCAGATTAACCCCTTCCCTATCAGTGGCATTTGTACAGTAATAAGTGGCTATTTAAACTTCTGATTGCTGTATAAATGGCATTGGTCCCAAAAAAGTGTCAAAAAGGTCAGTCTAGTCCAATATCGCAGTCCCGATAAAAATCCCAGATCGCCACCATTACCAGTAAAACAAAAAAAAAAGTAAAAAGCCATAAATTAATTCTCATGGTTTGTAAACACTGTAACTTTTGTGCAAACCAATCAATATACGCCGATTGCGATTTTTTTTTTACCACAAATATGTAGAAGAATATATATCAGCCAAAACTGATGAATACATTTGTTTTTTTATATTTTTTTGGACATTTATTATAGCAAAAAGTAAAAAATATTGTTTTTTTTTTTCAAAATTGCCGCTCTTTTTTTGTTTATAGCAGTGATCAGAAGTGATGCAGAGGTGACCAAATACCACCAAAAGAAAGCTCTATTTGTAGGAAAAAAAGGACGCCAATTTTGTTTGGGTACAACGTCGCGCGCCCACGCAATTGTCAGTTAAACGACGCAGTGCCGAATCACAAAAAAGTGCTTTGATCATAATGTGGGAAATCCTTGCGGGGCTGAAGTGGTTAAAAAAAACAAATCAGCAGTTGCAAGTCCCATATTTCTATCTTGACAGGTTTCCTTTAAGATTGTGGGGGAAATATGTATAGGAAATGTTGCTCATAGCAACCATTTGATTATTCAAATGAAATAAAAAAATGTCACTGCTGCTAAAATGAACTGTTTAATTTCAGAGTTTTTGTTCCATTTTCATAAAACATGCTAGACTGTATTCCTAAGTCATTCTAATAATGTTACATTCTCATATACAGTGTTTATACCATGATTGTTTTTCCTTCTTTAGAGATTTGCGCTGTGCTCCTTCCCCATAGAACAGACTCATCAGTTCTGTCAGTATGAAAATATGGTATTTGTGCTCCTCTATTATCAACACCATATGTTAAAAGTGCTTATTTTATACTGCATAAATCTTTTTTCATACTCATAAAAACATCCAGAATAACTTTAATTTTATATATGCTAAAAGCACTCCTGCTTAATAAATATTATGATAATTTTGTTCATGTTTCAAAAAATATTTTGTTCTGAGCACTCCTAGTCGGTGTCTCGCGTTGAAGCAGACAGAATTTTAATAAGATCTTGTATTGTTATTTAAAAACAGTATTTTTTTTAAGTTAAGACTTAGAAAAGAAAGACCAGTTATCATGATAATCTGACCCATTGGAACTACATTACAATAAAATGCATGATTTTTTTTTCACTGCATGTTGACTAACAGTATTTCAAAATCAAATCATAAACCCAAACATGTAGAAAATTAGATCTTTCCATAACAATTTATGCTTATATGTCTAAGAATAATAGCTATATATTTGCATATCATATTTGCATGTTTTCTTTTTCATGTAAACCAGTGTCAAATCAAATGCAAAAGGCAATGTGCAAAGTGTGGCACCTCCAAGGCAGTCAGTCAGCAAGTATCAGTAAGGATTGGTTCAAAAAAGTCCCCACAATAGAATGCAGCATATGACAGTGTGACATATGAGCGTTTTCGTTTTTTTTTTGTTTTGTTTTTTCCATTTTCTTTTTTTTTTTACTTTTTTTTCCATTTTTCAGATTTTTTGTTATGATCAAAATTTGTTATTTTCAAATAAATTCGTACATTTGGAAACATTCAAATTCGGTTTGTTCCATTAGTATAGATGAGGTATTCATTATTATCAGTAATTCAGGAATGCGGAAAAATTAGAATTTGGTTAGTTTCATTCATATAGATGTGGTATTCGTTATTTTCGCTAATTTGTGAATTTGGAAACATTCAAATTCAGTTTGTTACATTCGAATAGATGCAGTATTCGTTATTAACAGTAATTTGTGAATTTGGGAACCTTCAAATTTGGTTTGTTCCATTATAAATGCGGTATTCGTTATTATCGGTAATTCGGAAAAATTTGTTCACTAACAGGCAGACAAACTTGAAAGGAAATTCCAATACCTAACAAATTTAATAGTTTATAACTATTATTACAGTTTTTATTATTATTATTATTTATTATTATTTAGTAGTAATAATAATAATAATATATATAATAATGGTTAATAATTCATTACGTTCACTAACAGCCGAATTTGAAAGGAAATTCCAATACCTACCTACCTACAATTTAATAGTATAACTATTATTATAGTTTTTATCAACATTATTATTATTATGATTATTAATAATAATCATAATAATAATAATAAATAATAATAATGATACACTATAATATATCAAGAAGCGCTAACGCGAATATATCACAGAAATAGAAATTAAAATAAAAGTAAAAATAAAAATAAAAATAGTCCGCAGCAAGTTCTCAGTCCACACACAGTTCATGAATGTGAAAAAAAGAGAGAGAGAAGGGGGTCTTGCGATCTTAATGCATCCTATTAAGTGTCCAATGCTGCTCAGTGTGCCACCTCCACCACACCGCGTGAAAACCCGGGGTTTCCCCCTATATGGAGAGACTCACCAAATACAAATATCAAAATTCAGTGCATAAGACAACTCTTTGTTTGCTCCCTCCACACTGCTAAGCTGCGGGTCATCAGATGGTAGTGCAAGATCCCAGTATATCACAAGGGGTGTCCTTGAACAAATGGGGCTCAGAATAGTGCAATAACCTTGAAACATTATTAAGACCATGCATAGCAAGCCCCCCCTTTAGGGAATGCACTTACACAAAAAATGATGATTAAAACACAGCATAAACTCCTTGCATATAACAGCACAACTACGGCTCATACATCGCCTTCCCACCACCCCTGAGATGTCCTCCTTGGCAGCGTTCCCGGGTGAAGGCTCTGTACCGCCGTCAATCACAATAGCCGTGTGGCTGTGCCCTGATGCGTTTCGTCATCACTTTGTCAGAGGGTGAGGCCACACGGCACGGCTCATCACTTATATGGGCAGGCCCATCAAGGTCCTTAACCCTTACCATTCTATACTTCTGCATCCAATAGCAGCGCCTCCAAGCAATTGTCAGCTGTCAATGTCCATAGGTACCTGTGTATTTCTCACAATAAACGATCCACCCCCACTCGGATTGTACTGAGTATGGTCACCCAGAATCATAATCAATAAGAGACAACAATACCTAAAATTGCACAAACACTGTGCAAGCAGGTGGTGTATAATAACCCATCACATCTATTGCTTCCCGCGCCAATGCTAAAACAGATCGCAGCGGCATAGTATTGTACCCATACATTTAATTGGGAACAGAGATCAAAGACCTTCACTGACACACAACAGACAATTACTTCTTAATATATAGAACATCCCTAAAATTAACTTTAAAATCCTGCAAAGCATTGATCATAAAACATCAGCAATAAATATAATCAATAAAATAGTCCAGCAAGAAAAACACAGCTCAGACAGCACAGCTGCTGGTAAATTCAAATAGACTGAATGCTCCTTGTCCAGGTGCTCTGACTCATGAGAGCCTCATGAGAGTCAATAAAGTTATTGGAAGAATTTCCGGACTGCCGACTCAATCGCTTTTGGATTGCTGTTAGTGCAAAATATAATCAATAAACAAGCATAAAATAAATGGAAAATAAATAAATAAATAAAATCCACACACAACTGAGCATACACTACAATTAACTGAACCCCCTTAAACCAATCCCTATTTCTCACCGATCTAAAAATTTATGGGAAGGTTGAAACATTCAGGGTTTCATTCAGTTTGCAATCTGACCACGCCTGTGATCTTAATGTGTATGGACATATACAATAATAGTAACATATTGCCTGATCCGTGTGTAATAACCCACCCCGTTAATTATACACACCAATACTAAACGTTAAGACGGTAAATTCTCATCCGGTACTCCACTTAAATGCGACCCCAGATTATCCACCCCCTACCCAATAGCTAATAAGGAACAACAACCTCCCATCGTATGATGATATAAGGATTGACTCAAATGTGTCACATACCAAAAACCACAAAAGGGAAATGTACTAACCCAAATCCAGCAGAAACTGCTGGATCAGAGCAGCCTACAAATCACTAATAAAACAGTTTATGTCAAGTTCGACATTCATACCACGAGGTTTACGTGTCTACTAGGTAAATCCATTTAGTTTCACATTTGGATATCGCTCTGATTTTATTAACTCCCCTCCAGTTTGGAGCTAGTTTCTCAATGCCCCAAAACTTCAAACTGGAGGGGTCTCTATTGTGGTGCTGGCGGAAATGTAGTGACACACTATGGTCCTTATAACCATTTATAATATTGGTTATATGCTCAGCGACCCTTTTACTCAATGTTCTTTTGGTCCGACCAATGTAGATAAGGTCACACGGACATTGTAGCGCATACACTACATGTGTCGAACTACAAGTAAATAAATCTCTGATAAGAAAATCTGTGCCATTAGAGGTAGAGGTAAACCGAGTTAAATTACTCAGCTGGGTACGAACCTGTCTACATGATGTACACCTTCGACAGGTGAAGAAACCTTTCTTATCCCAAAACATCTGGGGTTTGACCAGTGGGTCTAGTATCTTTTTAACAATCCTATCTGCAAAAGATGGGGCCTTCCTATATACAAAAAGTGGACATGATGGTATCACCTCTCTAAGATTTTTATCCAATGCAAGAATGGGCCAATACTTCTTAAAAATAGATTCAATGTCTCGATATTGTGCATGATAATCACTGAAAAATGCCCACTCATGTTTGCTACTGGCTGTTCTATTCACATTTTCCAAACATCTTTCTCTTGGTATGGCTGCCACTTCTTCCATCACTTTATTGAGGCTTGTTGGATCGTTCCCTTTCTCCACAAAGCGGTCCTTGATGATTCCAGCTTGCTGCATAAAGTCCACGTCACTCTTACAATTTCTCCTCACTCGCATCACTTGGCCTTTAGGAATATTTTTTAACCAAACCAGATGGTGTCCACTTTGGATCGCCAAGTAACTATTCCTATCGGTTGGCTTAAAAAAGACCTTAGTGGTCAGTTTATTGTCTTTCAACATCACTGTGAGGTCCAGGTAATCGATCTGCTCCCTACTCCATCACGACTCCAGGCTTATGTTTTTGTTATTAGCGTTCAGTTCATCTAAGAACCGTACTAATGATGTTTCCGTGCCTCTCCAAATAAAGAAAAGGTTGTCTATAAATCTTTTATAGAAAACCAATTCCTCATTCTGCTTGGAATAAATAGCCTTGTCCTCTCATTTACTCATAAATAAATTGGCAAGGCTGTGCGTGAACTTCGCGCCCATCGCCACGCCTTTCTTTTGGGTATAGAACTTACCCCCATACCAAAAATAGTTGTGTGATAAGCAGAAGTCCAGCATCATCCCTAGGTACTTCTTCTGTATTTTGGGTAAATCATCCCTCTTACTGAAAGCCCAATTGAGCGCCAACAATGCATCCTCATGCTGTATGATGGTATATAACGAGGAGACGTCAGCTGTCACCAAAAAAAGTTCTTGCTGGTTACCCAATTATACTCCATTCAATTGGTTAAGGAAGTCCTTAGTATCCCTCAGGTAGGCCTTGGTAGTAACCACACTCTCCTGCAGGAACTTGTCAAGGTACTCGCCTACCCTAGATGAAACGGAGCCTATACTATTAACAATAGGCCTACCCGGAGGGCAGTCTGCATTCTTGTGTACCTTGGGCATCGTATAGATAGTGGGGATATGGTTGAAGCTGGGACATAAGTATCTCTTCTCTTTCTTATTCAAGACACTAATCCATGCTCTACCAACTGATTCAAATCTCTGCGGTAAGCAGTCGTGGGGTCCCCTTTTAATTCCCCATATGTATTAATATCACTCAACATGTCCAATAATTGTGAGTGGTAAAATAATTTGTCAAGCACCACCACACTGCCACTTTTGTCAGCTGGCCATACTATGATACTTTTTTTTATTCTCCAGAGCCTTAATCCCCTCTTCGATGTAACGGGGGTTTAAATTCTTCTTGGGTACCACTTTTTCTAAATCGTTCAATACCAATCTTTTAAATGTTTCGACATCACAAAGTGATTGGATGATGATGGTGGGTTGAACAGTGACCTATTACGAAGGCCACTATCGACTCCTACTTGTTCTTCAACTCCTCTTCTAACCGCTTGGTTGCTTAAACCGAGGAAGTATTTTTTCATGTTAACTTTCCTAATATACTTATGTATGTCTACATATATATACTAAATGTATTGATTGGCCTCTTCATAGCGCACTTGAAACAAGCATTCAATATATTAACCTCTTTATTTGTCAGATCGACTTTAGCAAGATTATAAATTCCTTCTAATCCACATCTCTTCTTCTCCCAGCTCTGCATCCTCTCCTCCCCTTCTGTCTCCCAGATCGTATGGGGGTCAGGGTGCATTCCAAGATGATGGATCCCAACCCTGCTCATGTGCTGAGGCCTGTTGGGGGCGCATTGTATATTCCCCCTCTCATATTCCTTCCTCTTGGTCTTCTGCCTCTGCCCCTCCCTCATCCTAAAAAAGATCTCTCTCTTCTGGGGGACTGATAATACTCATGCTGAGCAAGAGTATCATACCTGTTTCTTACGAGAAAAGCATAAGGGCTCATATAGCCACTCGGTTGGTTACGATTTCTCCAGTGCCTGTTGTCAACAGACTGTTGCTCTTGATAATTATGCTGCTGCTGCATATGGGGTGTGTGAGGCTCATTATTAGTTTTAACCATGTGAGGTTTGTTTCTTGATCTAACCGGGGGAACCTACTTTATAATTACCCCCTCCTGTTTTGGTATCCCTCACTGCCTGCGACCTTTTCTTAATTTTTACAATGGTCGGAATTCCCACACCATTGGGTCTGGACACTGCCTGTTCATCACTGGTGCAGTACCAGACCCTTGCCAGGCATATATATTTCCATCCTTAAAATCTAGCATATCTCTATGAAATTTCTTGATTGTTTTTCTTGTGAGTTTCCCTATCCACTTTCTCCAGCTTTTTCTTTATTTCAGTATTGAAAGATGCCACCTGTGGATTATCCTGTACTGATTCCAATTTCTGTCTCAAATCAGAGATCTTTCTTTCTAATTTAACCATTTTAATCTTTTTTCTTTTTAACACTAGCTCCTGCAATCTCAATCCCACTTTATTGAAAAAATTCAACCATTCATTAGTGTATTCATCTTCATCCAAACCATCCTCCAGGGTAACATCCCACCTCAAGCTCCTCATGATGATATTGTTTTTTAGTTTCAATGTTTTTATTGAATTTCTTCATTTTACAACATAACAAAAGAATAGCAGTAATAGGTAGAAAAGGACACACATCAGATCGTATACAGCAACAAATTGTTACATTCTCAATTGTGTTTTAACATTAATAGACACTTAGATTCTCTATATACCTCTCAAGGGGGGGACCCCCTGGTTGGCCCCAAGTTGGCACTCCTCCCCCCTCTCCGTCCACTCCCGCCCATATTGGGAGCAAACTGCAGATTTGGGCCAGGCAACCAAGAGGAAGAGGAGCCCATCACACCTCCAAAATGGGGGACTCCTCCTAATTACTTTAGTGTCAATCATTTAAATGTTTTAACAGGTATTCTGGAAATACAAAGGAAGTGAGAACAAAATCATGTACATATTGCATTGATTGCATTCTCCATCCCCTTACCTGTATCATTTCGAGGGTATATGAGTAGAAATCCATCTAAAGCTTTGCAGTTGGTGATATAGTTGTTCCTTGTTGGAATGTCTGAAGGTCTACCCCTATCCATGGTGGGCCCAGGCACCGGCCCTCCTCCGCCCACCCCATCCGGGAACAAGCTGTGGGCGAAGGGAGGGGTCCAGCGCCCCCCCACACCGGGGCGAGTGGCATTTTATATTGTGTTCAATTAAGCCTTACCTCCCTGTAACCAGTATTTGTCTCAGATGTGAGAGAGAAGAAGAAAGTAGTAATAGAGTGAAGAGGAACAGGTTAACCAGGGATGTACAGGGTGGGCCATTTATATGGATACACCTTAATAAAATGGGAATGGTTGGTGATATTAACTTCCTGTTTGTGGCACATTAGTATATGTGAGGGGGGAAACTTTTCAAGATGGGTAGTGACCATGGCGGCCATCTTGAAGTCGGCCATTTTGAATCCAACTTTTGTTTTTTCAATAGGAAGAGGGTCATGTGACACATCAAACTTATTTCACAAGAAAAACAATGGTGTGCTTGGTTTTAATGTAAATGTATTCTTTCATGAGTTATTTACAAGTTTCTGACCACTTATAAAATGTGTTCAATGTGCTGCCCATTGTGTTGGATTGTCAATGCAACCCTCTTCTCCCACTCTTCACACACTGATAGCAACACCGCAGGAGAAATGCTAGCACAGGCTTTCAGTATCCGTAGTTTTCGGCTGATAACAGTGTAAATAGGAAGAGCCGTTTATCTGCAGACAGAGCAGCGGAGAGCTGATTGGCTGCTCGCCTGATGGGGGGGCTGCGCTGAACATTTATCAGTGCAGCCCCCCTCAGGATCACCCCACTGGACCACCAGGGAGCCTGCCCAGGACCACCAGGGAGCCCCCCCAGACACCGCAAAGAGGCTGACCAGAACCACCAGGGAGGAAATGAGGAGGCTGCCCAGGACCACCAGGGAGTCCACACTAGACCACCAGGTAAAGGCAATATAGTGAACTGTAGGGATGGCACTGTGCCCATATATGATGCCTGCCAGTGCCATCCCTAACAGTGCTGTATGCACCAGTGCCCACCTGTGCCACCTATCAGTGCCCACCTGTGCCACCAAAAAGTGCCACCTATAGTGCCCAGCAGTGCCACCTATCAGTGCTTATTAGTGCCCAGTGCCACCTATCAGTGTCGCCTATGAGTGTCCATCAGTGCCGCATCCCCTGTCCTCTGTGTCTTCCAGTTTGGCTCTGAACCACTCAGCCTCCCCTTCCTTTTCTTCATTGGCATCCACCAGCTCATTAATAGTGGAGGCATATTCCGCCATTTTAGTCTCTATGTGATCTACCCTTGTCTCCATTACATGAATATCCTGATTGAACCGATGCATACATGAGGCCATATCTGTTTGAATCGTGCTTCTAAGTGACACTAACATCTCTTTTAATATACAAAGGAAGTGAGAACAAAATCATGTACATATTGCATTGATTGCATTCTCCATCCCCTTACCTGTATCATTTTGAGGGTATATGAGTAGAAATCCATCTAAAGCTTTGCAGTTGGTGATATAGTTGTTCCTTGTTGGAATGTCTGAAGGTCTACCCCTATCCATGGTGGGCCCAGGCACCGGCCCTCCTCCGCCCACCCCATCCGGGAACAAGCTGTGGGCGAAGGGAGGGGTCCAGCGCCCCCCCACACCGGGGCGAGTGGCATTTTATATTGTGTTCAATTAAGCCTTACCTCCCTGTAACCAGTATTTGTCTCAGATGTGAGAGAGAAGAAGAAAGTAGTAATAGAGTGAAGAGGAACAGGTTAACCAGGGATGTACAGGGTGGGCCATTTATATGGATACACCTTAATAAAATGGGAATGGTTGGTGATATTAACTTCCTGTTTGTGGCACATTAGTATATGTGAGGGGGGAAACTTTTCAAGATGGGTGGTGACGAGTATATGGGAGTTTTACTATGTC
>BLSH010013858.1:125833-141198 GCA_018402905.1 Glandirana rugosa | reverse complement strand
TTCCTCCCACTGATACCAATGATGGGGCACTATTCCTCCCGCTGTCACCAATCAAGGGGCACTATTCCTCCCACTGATACCAATGATGGGGCACTATTCCTCCTGCTATCACCAATCAAGGGGCACTATTCCTCCCACTGACACCAATCATGGGGCACTATTCCTCCTACTGACATCAATGATGGGGCACGATTCCTCCCACTGATACCAATGATGGGCACTATTCCTCCCACTAATACCAATGATGGGGCACTATTCCTCCCACTAACACCAATCGTGGGGCACTATTCCTCCTACTGACACCAATGATTGGGGCACTATTCCTTCCACTGACACCAATGATGGGGCACTATTCCTCCCACTGACACCAATGATGGGGCACTATTCTTTCCACTGACACCAATGATGGGGCACTATTCCTCCCCCCTACAGGGCACGGGAATTATATAATCTTTTAATCCCACTGACCACTAAGACTGAGACATAGCTTATTCCCACTAATGCTGGGGTATTTTCTACCCTTACTATCCACAGTCCGGCCCCTGTAAAGTCTGAACGGCAGTAAACTGTCCCTTTGTTTAGAAAGTTTGGAGACCCCTGCTATAAAGCCTGAAGAAGAGATCTGAGTAATCTAGTGCCTGTAATAACTCATTAGCCAATAAAGGGGATCCCTTATACTCCAAACTTTCAGCATCAAAAAGCTTCAGAAACATAAAGTCATCCATCTACAAGATGTCCGCACATGAGATAGATGACCCCAATCACTGGTAGCTCTTACTAAGTTCACCCATCAACACATCCTGATCAGACACTTGGTTTAGTCCTGGATAGACCTGGGGTGGCCTCTCCATGCTCCGGTCTGCCATTTCTACAAGCAGATAGACGGGAACTGTATGAAACAAAAGGGGGATTGGGAAATGTGTCATTGTCCATAGTGGGGTAAATCAATATTGGGGTCAAGGCCTGTTCACTATGATTACTGAGCTTAGCATACAAGGTAAAGCTACTTCACCTGATTTGCTGGAAGCTGAAGAAAGCTGACTGAGGGACTGTTGTCTGAGGATCTAGTCTGGTATCACAGGGAGAGTGTCACATGGATATTGAAAGGAGGCAGCCAATTGTAGCCGAGAGCGGACTATAGTTATCTGGCACTGCAGACTAACTCTCTGCCTTCTTGGACAGTCTCTGTGTTCCCCTAGTGCTTAGATTGATTACATGCATCATACTCCTGAGCCAAGCATTGTGGGAACTGTAGTCTCCTGAGCAGACATCCTGGATCTGCAGAATTATCTATGAACTACACCTCCCAGCAAGCCATCTGCTCCAGGGTGGGAACTCTGGGAGAGGTTATAAAAGGATCGGCAGATCAGGTCTCATCAGGGAAACACCCCCCCTGCGCTGTTGTGTGAGAGGACTGAGGCCTACCACGTGGCAACATGGCACTCCCAGCCGTGACCCAGATGGGTCTGATGCCACTTGCTACATGAGGGGCACCACCGCAGCATCGCTGTAAATAGCAAGACCAGACGACTCGCTGTTCCAGCAGCCAGACCATCATCTCTGCCCGTTCTGCAGAAGGAAGAACCAACTTGGATCGCTCTTTAGGAAGTTCCTACACTGTCTCCAGATTGGTGAGAGGGCACTTGCCCAGAAATCCAATACCAGTCACTAGCATACTCCACAGGACACTGTATACAGACACCTTATTATTATTACTATACAGAATTCATAGAGCGCCAACTGTTTACACAGCACTTTACAATACAAAAGGGAGACAATACAGTTACAATACAATAAAATACAAGAGGATTAAGAGGGCCCTGCTCAGAAGAGCTTACAAAATAATAAGGTGGGGCAGGTGGTACAAAAGGTTGTAACTGTGGGGTATGAGCTGATGGAAGTGGTAAAAGATTAGTTGGAAGTGTGATAGGTTTCCCTGAAAAGATGAGTTTTCAGGGATTGCCTAAAGGCAGCTAGAGTAGGAGATAGCCAGATAGGAGTTAGAGAGTTCCAGAGGATGGGAGAGGCTCTGGAGAAATCCTGGAGAGGAGCATGGGAGGAGGAGACAAGGGAGCTTGAGAGTAGGAGGTCTTGGGAGGAGCAGAGAAGACGCTTTTGGGTGATATTTGGAGACAAGATTTGTGATGTAGCTAGGGGCAGAGTTGTGGATGGCTTTGTATGTTGTGGTTAGTATTTTGAATTTTATTCGCTGGGTGATTGAGAGCCAATGTAGGGATTGGTGGAGAGGGGTGGCAGACACTGAGCAGTTGGTAAGGTGGATAAGTCTGGCAGCAGCATCCATGATAGACTGAAGAGGGGATAGCCTATGGAGAGGGAGGCCAATGAGAAGGGAGTTGCAATAGTCAAGGTGAGAGATAACAAGGGAGTGAAGGAGGAGCTTTTTGGTTTCATTTGTTAGAAAGGGGTGCATTTTAGAGACGTTACAGAGTTGAGGTCTACAAGCTTTCGACAACGTTTGGATTTGGGGCTGAAAGGACAGGTCAGAGTCTAGGATTACTCCTAGTACCCTGGCATAAGGGGGGGATTGATGGTTGCATTATTGATTTTGATGGAAAAGTCATGGAGGGGGGCACGGGCGGGGGGGGGGGTATATTACCAGCTCAGTTTTAGAGAGATTTCGTTTAAGGAAGTGGTGTGACATCCATGCTGATATGTCAGATAGTAATGCGAGAGGAGACTGAAGGAGTTAGGTGAGGAGTAGACAGATAGATTTGAGTGTCATCAGCATATAGATGGTATTGGAAGCCGTGGGTGGTTATCAAGTGACCAAAGGAGGAAGTGTAGATAGAGAAGAGAAGGGGTCCAAGAGCAGAGCCTTGGGGGACCCCCACAGAAAGAGGCAGTGGAGAGGAGGAGACAGAGTTGTAGGTAACACTGAAGGAACGCTGTGATAGTTAGGAGGAGAACCAGGATAGAGAAGAATCTTGGAGGCCAAGGGAACGGAGTTTATAGAGAAGGAGTGGGTGGTCAATAGTATCAAAGGCTGCATAGAGGTAAAGTAGTAGGAGTATGGAGTAGCGGCCATTGGTTTTAGCAGTTAGTAAATCGTTAGTGAATTTTAGTAGTGCAGTTTCTGTGGAGTGCTTCGAACGAAAGCCAGACTGTAAAGGGTCAAGAAGGTTATTTTCACTGAGGTAGGAGCTAAGACGGTTGTAGACTAAGCGTTCTAGAAGTTTAGAGGTGAATGGGAGCAATGAGATGGGTCTTAAGTTGTTCAGGTTGGTGGGGTCCAGTGAGGGCTTTTTAAGTATGGGAGTGATCTGCGCATGTTTTAGAGGGGAGGGGAAGGTGCCACTAGAGAGGGAGAAATTGAAGATGTGAGTGAGGGAGCATAGGATAGAATAAGAGGGTGACCATAGTAGTTGTGAAGGAACAGGATCCAGGGGACAATTGGTTAGGTGGGCATCTGAGAAAAGTTTTGTAACCTCTTCAGTAGTAGCCAGTTCAAAAAAAGCAGGGTGTTGACTGTGCTGTTAGGCAAGGTATGTTGGGTGGGGAAGATCTACGCCCAGTGGAGGTGTCCTCACGTATTGCATCAATCTTGTCTTTGAAGTGATTGGGCAGTGAGTGAGTTAGCAGGTAGAGGGGATGGGGAACGAAGCAGAGAGTTAAAGTGGTTGTCAACCCGTGACAACCACTTTAACCTACAGGTGAGCCTATAATAAGGCTTAACTGTAGGTTTAGGAGATATACAGTGTACTGTCATTGCCAACATCATTCGACACATGAGCAGCGAAGAAACGGCCACTGTGACATTTCTTCACTTCGTTCGTGCCGTGACTGGCGGCTCCCATGCGAATGCGCGGGAGTGACGTCACGCGAGTCCGGCCAATCAAAGAGCCGGAGCCACGGACCGGGAAGGAAGAGGGGCTGAAGATGGACGCGGCCTGCAAAGGGGGCATCGCTGGACGTCGCAGGCTTCGCTTGCTGCTAAGTGGCACATAATGGGCTAATATGCCATGCATAGTATCCCATTATGCTTTTACTTTGCAGGGGAATATAGAGGAAGTAAACCCCATGCACAGCGGCACCAGATTTTGCATTCTCCAAATCAAACCCTCAGAGTGTCCAGTGTCGTCCTATTTGTACATAGTTTTGGAGTATACCACTTAATTCCCTATCCAAGTTATCTAAAAATAAAAACACAAAAAAAGAAAATCCTTGGACTGTTCATTGAGCCAAAGAGTGACTGTGACCGTGTGCCTGCCTGCAGCACAACTGTTGGGAAAAGGAACCCTGCTCATCTTTCTAGCGGCTTGTGCAGTGATATCTCTGCACATTTACATATGGTGACTGAACACATTATTTATTAATGCAGTGGTGAACAGTCTCTACTCTATGCTACATTTTCCCTATTAACCACTTGCCTACCGGCCACTTTTACCCCCTTCCGGCCCAGGGCAGTTTTCAGCTTTCAGCGCTATCACACTTTAAATGACAATTGAGCGGTCATGCAACATTGTACCCATATGACATTTTTATTATTTTTTTTCACACAAATAGAGCTTTCTTATGGTAGTATTTAAAGAGGAAGTAAACCCAGTCCCCTGTAAAGTAGGATCATAATGGGCTACTATGCATCGAATAGAAGCCCATTATGTGCCACTTACCTGCAAACGAAGCCTGCGATGTCCAGCGCTGTCCCCTGTGCTGGCGGCGTTCATCTTCAGCTCCTCTTCCTTTCGGGCCGCGACTCCGAACAGTCACAGAAGTCAAACGAAGCCTGCGATGTCCAGCGATGCCCCCTGTGTAGGCCGCGTCCATCTTCAGCCCCTCTTCCTTCCCCGGTCGCGACTCCGGCTCTGCGACTGGCCAGAGTCGCGTGACGTCACTCCCGCACATGCGCGCGGGAGCTGCCAGTCACGGCACGATCACAGTGAAGAAACGGCACGGAGGCCGACATGACGTCGGAACAGCTAATACACTGCATATCTCCTGAACCGTGCAGATTTGGGAGATATGCAGGGCACCTACAGCTATAGGCTTACCTGTAGGTTAAAGTGGTTGTCACGAGTTGATAACCACTTTAATCACCACTGGGGTTTTTATTTTAAATAAACAAATAAAAACTAAAAATTGTGAAGAAAAAAAATTCAAAGTTTGTTATGAAATCTTGCAAACAGGAAATTTTTCTCCTTCACTGATATGCTCTGAAAAGGCTGCACTGATGGGCACTGATGAGGCTGCATTGATGGGCAATGATAGGCTGCACTGATGGGCAAGAACAGGCTGCATTGATGGGCACTGATGAGGCAGCACTGGTGGGCACTGATGAGGCACTGATAGGCGGCACTGATGGGCACTGATAGGCGGCACTGAAGGGCACCAATAGACAGCACTGATAGGCACTGATAGGTGGCACTGATAGGTGAAACTGATGAGGAGCCATTGATGGGCACTGATTGGCAGCACTGATGAGCACTTATTGGCAGCACTGGTGGACACACAATGGCAGCACTGGTGGGCACACATTGGCAGCACTGGTGGGCACTGTAGGGACTGCACTGATAATCAGTGCCCTGATTATCAGTGTACACATCTCTTTGAGAGAAGCAAGTTATCAGCTCTCTTCTCCTCTCCAAATGCTATCAGCATGAGGAAAAGAGTACCGGTAACTGGCTTCTATTTACATCCGTGATCAGCTGTGATTGGACACAGCTGATCACATGGTAAAGAGCCGCTAATTGGCATTGTGATCACCAGGGACGTTTAGTCAGGGGAAGCAGGTGAGGCTGAGTCTTACCTGCCATGAACATAAAAAAAAATCAATCAAGCTTCTAGGGTCGTAGTCCTACCCCACCAGTGGTCAAAATTTGGGACTCCTATGATTTATGGTTCCGGAGATACGGGGCTCCTTGCCCAGCCTGTCAGAAGCTACATACAGAGTGGCCAGTTTAAATACAAGCTGACACACTGTGTTTGCAGCAGACTGAGAGGATGAGCTCACAGGGCCTCTCCTCACTTCTTGTCAGAGGCACTGAGCTCAATGGACAGCTTTGGGCCTTATCCAATGGTAAAGTACTATTGGTCCAAGTTTTCCAATAAAAATGCTGCAGTGGAGGCTCTCCTCTCACTGCAGTGTCATAGAAGTGGGCGTGTCTAAAAGACAAATGCTCCTTTCAGAGGCGTAACTAGAACCTTCAGGGCCCCGGTGCAAGAAACCATGAAGGGGCCCCCCTGACCCCCAGGGCGACCCAGCCTCATGCTTCAGGGGGCCCATTGTTACCCCTATACACTAGACATGTGCAATTTGTTTCATTCCAAATTGAAATTTGGATGAATTTTCATTTTTTGGAATTTCCAAATTACAATAATACCAAATTTCAACTAATCCGGAATGAAAAAAAAAAATTTGGACGGAATTTGAAATCAAATTGGTTTGAATAGTTTTCCAATTTCCAAAGAGAATACAATAGAATAGAAATAAAGGAATAGAATAGAAAAAAAATATACAATAGAATAGAAAAGAATATAACAGAAAATAAAATAATAGAATATAAAAAGAGAATAAAATGAAAAAAATGGAACCATCTTCTGTCATCATCAGTTGATTCCTTCCCCTTCATTATTCCCGTGACTCCAGGGATGCTCCTGTGTCATGGGGTCTCCTGCAGATGGGAGAGCCCCCCCCTTCACTCTATTGGTGTCAACCGGTCAGCTGACTTTCTCTTCCAGCGTTCGCCTCCTCCAGCTTACATGGCTTCCCTCTCCAGGGATAGCAGCCTTTCCTCAGCGGCTAGCTATGATGGCCTTCCAGAACTAGCGGTCTGCGCTGGAGCCGTCATTCGGCTATAGCGCGGTCGGCAGATGGCTAAACATCCAACATTCTTCATTCAGCTGTTATATCTCTAAGGCTTAGTTTCCACTTATGGTCAGGGGCAGTAAAAATAGATGAATGAGCCATGGTTTTATGGTCCCCCGACTGCCCGCTTCAAAGGCAACCAGACGGGGTTGTATGCATGCTTTGTATCGCAGTGTGGTATCATTCAAGAAAATGGGGACACACCGCATTGCAGTGGTGTTGGCTTTACTGGATTAAAAGAGGTGGTGAGGAGATGACATATCAGCCTATCAGAGGGCTAAAACTGCACCGCTCCTACCGCCGTAGCGCCGCTCTAACAGTGGAAAATCCCTGCTGTGACTAGCGGGTATTTACCGCTAACGCTCCACCGCCCCCCAGTGTGAAAGTAGCCTAACAAGCTGGTGATTGGTTGCTAGAACTGCCCGGCAACCAATCACCTGCTGGTTAATGTAAAAAGTAATTCCAGCAGCTCTAGCCCCGCTCTCTACCCAGCACTGTCACTCCTGTGATTTCTCCCGATCTATGCAGATAGCGGCGGCAGGGGAAATGTGCGGCTGTGTTACCGATCGACCCGCCGGCTGCCCGCGGTCTTGCCGTCCCACCAAGTAGGGGGACCAGACGTCCCTGCAAAGCGGGGACAAAAAATGGGGGCTCTCCCCGGAAATCGGGGACGTCTGGTCACCCTACCTTCAGGGCCCCAGTGCAAGAAATTATGAAGGGCCCCCCCTGAACCATGGCCAGGGCCCTTCCCTCTTCCCGCTGGCCCTCTATTACGGTCCCAATAGTTGTGTACCGAGCCTCCCATTCATTCAGAAACAGAAGTATAATAAAAACAGTTTATTATGCTTCAGTTATGAGTGAACCAATTGGTACCAATCACTGACTCTGTCCATTCAGAAAAGGAAGGAGCCGGTAAATGACAAATTTACAGACCCGTTCCCATCTCTCCATCATGACATCTTCTACAGCAGCTGGCAGGAGAGAGGAGGGGGGAAGTCAGCAGTTCTGTGGGGGGGACCAGGGAAGCACACAGGGACCCTGGGAACAGCAGAAGACAAGTAAACTGGATAGGAGGGGCGGCGGGGGCAGCATATAGAGGAACCAATCTCCTGTATTAGGAGGAAAATGGAGAAGATTGGTTCCTCTAAATGCCCCCCCCGCCATGCCTCCTATCCAGGTGTGCAAGGGAGGCACACGGGCCCCCTGAAGCACAGGGCCCGGTTGCAATTGCAACCCCTGCAGTTACGCCCCTGTACCTAGTAATATTGGTGGGGTATTTAGTATATGGCCCAACTCTAGGTTTGCCACCTTTTTTTCAAGCTAAACTCAAACACTTTAGTGGCCCGGGACACCCCAAGGAGAGTAGTAATGCGGTGCGCAGAGCATGCCACAGTAAACAGTGGGTGTGGCTAAATTATTCTTGCTGACATCATCGCCCTGCCCCCAAGTGATGCCCAACCTGCCATCAGGCAACCGCCTTCAGCTCCGGAACGACAACAGATTTGTGTGTCACTATCTTGGTTACTTGGAGAGCCACAGCCCGGTCTGAATAATGTGATTCAAATCCCAGACAGGTGGCAACCCTACCCAACTCCAACTACATTTTTTTTTTCATGGTTGGATGGAGTGAGGATTGGTCAGAACTCTTGCCTGGCATTTATTGCTGTCAGCAGTTCCATTGGGAAGATTGAGAGCAATAAGATTTGACTGACTGAGCTTTATAATTTTGCTTAGTTCACTAAAGAATCATTTATGTTGCTGACCTTGTCCCATTGGGGGACCCCCTTATCACCTGTAATAGAAACCTGACAGAGGAGCAAACAATTCCACACTCCATCCAAAACAAAACCCTCCTGTGACCAGACCTGGGCTTTACCTTTACAATCATTGAAGACATGATACTGAGATACCGGTACAATAGTCTGACATTGGGCCCCATAATAATCACCCATGGTCTTATATTGGCAAAATGTCCATGGACATCTGGAAGTGTCCCTCACACATTCTGTGTCTCATATGCAGTATCTCACAAAAGTGAGTACACCCCTCACATTTGTGTAAATATTTTATTCTATCTTTTCATGTGACAACACTGAAGAAATTACACTTTGCTACAATGTAAAGTAGTGAGTGTACAGCTTGTATAACAGTGTAAATTTGCTGTCCCCTCAGAATAACTCAACACACAGCCATTAATGTCTAAACCGCTGGCAACAAAAGTGAGTACACCCCTAAGTGACAATGTTCAAATTGGACCCAATTAGCCATTTTGCCTCCCCAGTGTCATGTGATTCGTTAGTGTTACAAGGTCTCAGGTGTGAATGGGGAGCAGGTGTGTTAAATTTGGTGTTATCGCTCTCACTCTCTCATACTGGACACTGGAAGTTCAACATGGCACCTCATGGTAAAGAACTCTCTGAGGATCTGAAAAAAAGAATTGTTGCTCTACATAAAGATGGCCTAGGCTATAAGAAGATTGCCAATACCCTGAAACTGAGCTGCAACACGGTGGCCAAGATCATACAGCAGTTTAACAGGACAGGTTCCACTCAGAACAGCGCCTAGCCATGGTCAACCAAAGAAGTTGAGTGCACATGCTCAGTGTCATATCCAGAGGTTGTCTTTGGGAAATAGACGTATGAGTGCTGCCAGCATTGCTGCAGAGGTTGAAGGGGTGGGTCAGCCTGTTAGTGCTCAGACCATACGCCGCACACTGCATCAAATTGAACTGCATGACTGTTGTCCCAGAAGGAAGCCTCTTCTAAAGATAATGCACAAGAAAAACCCACAAATAGTTTGCTGGAGACAAGCAGACTAAGGACACGGATTACTGGAACCATGTCCTGTGTTCTGATGAGACCAAGATAAACTTATTTGGTTCAGATGGTGTCAAGCGTGTGTGGCGACAACCAGGTGAGGAGTACAAAGACAAGTGTGTCTTGCTTACAGTTTAACATGGTGGTGGGAGTGTCATGGTCTGGGGCTATATGAGTGATGCCAGCAATGAGGAGCTACAGTTCACTGAGGGAACCATGAATACCAACATGCACTGTGACATACTGAAGAGCATGATCCCCTCCCTTCGGAGACTGGGCCGCAGGGCAGTATTCCAACATGATAACGACCCCAAACACCTCCAAGACTACCAGTGCCTTGCTAAAGTAGCTGAGGGTAAAGATGATGGACTGGCCAAGCATGTCTCCAGACCTAAACCCTATTGAGCATCTTTGGGGCATCCTCAAATGAAAGATGGAGGAGCGCAAGGTCTCATCCACCAGCTCCGTGATGTCGTCATGAAGGAGTGGAAGAGGACTCCAGTGGCAACCTGTAGAGCTCCGGTGAACTCCATGACCAAGAGGGTTAAGGCAGTGCTGGAAAATAATGTCGGCCACACAAAATATTGACACTTTGGGCCCAATTTGGACTTTTTCACTTAGGGGTGTACTCACTTTTGTTGCCAACGGTTTAGACATTAATGGCTGTGGGTTGAGTTATTTTGAGGGGACAGCAAATTTACACTGTTATACAAGCTGTACACTCACTACTTTACATTGT
The DNA here is from genome assembly GCA_018402905.1 of Glandirana rugosa. Lineage (NCBI taxonomy): Eukaryota > Metazoa > Chordata > Amphibia > Anura > Ranidae > Glandirana > Glandirana rugosa. Next base: position 130,820 of record BLSH010013858.1, on the reverse strand, counting down.
AGCAAAGTGTCATTTCTTCAGTGTTGCCACATGAAAAGATATAATAAAATATTTACAAAGATGTGAGGGGTGTACTTACTTTTGTGAGATACTGTAACTGGCAGAGTCGGTCGGGGTTAGAGTTCTATTACAGTAATATAAGGACTGTGTTTTCACCTAAATTAATGTAATTTTTTAACATAAATGTAGCCAGGAGCGGGGAATACACACTCCCGGCAACAGAGAGACGTGTTTGCCATTAAGTTCAATGCAGCTGTTTCCCCTAGTGTCAGTTTACTGATCTGTGACTCTAACAGTGACAAGAGAGAGCTGCACTCTGGGGGTTGTAATTTGCTTGTGAGGATTTGCCCCCTGGCTGTACTGGGAGAGAACTACATCTACCTACAGGCTGTGCAGCAAAGGAGGGTTCCTGGGAGAAGAGGCGCTTTGTGGGAGAGACTATTTAAGCAGAGGCTTAAGGCCCAAAACGCTCTCTCTGGACGGCGTGGATCTGCAAGCAGGGAATCTCTTGCTGAAAGTGGCGGAGTCGTGGCCTACTTTCACAGAATGTCCAACTCAGATACCCTGCAGGACTTCAGCCTGAAAGACCAGCCCTGCATCAAGCGGGGACTGTTCCTGATCCATACCTCCCGCATGCGCAATCGATCCGGGAAAACTGTGGTGAGAGGCGGTGGAGGCCGATCCTAGGAGCCAGAGACTGGAGTGATCACCATCATCATCATCTACATCCTTATCACCATCATCATCATCCTCAGCGGTGGACACATCATCTGCATCCTCTGTTCCTGTGTGGTGAGTGGGTGAAAGCCCATTCTAACAGACACTGTGCACATATAGTCTGTTTCTTCACATCCACTATTAGGAAAGGCCTAGTCATTAACTTTGGGAACAGAAGCGGACCACAAGCTTTCATTCTTTATATTGGGTTGTTGCTACTTATAGTTCCACAGATTAAAGTCAGTAATCACTGTGAAGCTTTCCTTGTTCTGCTGCAGAAAGAGTGCCTTATGCAATTACAGTACACTTCATTGGAATTTACTTTGTTATACCAGCATTTGTTTAGTATATAACATTTAATCTACAAAAGCTAGCTGAAGATCAACTGAACTGTCAAGCAAGGAACATTGAATTACAACTACTCTTCATTCTCTCCCCCCACTTAGGGAACCTATACTACTTTGCCAGAGTGTGTTATACAGCTGCATTCACCAAATTACTCTCTCCCTTAGAGCAGGTTGAATATTGCTGCATTTATAATCCTGGTGCTGTACTTGTTTATCTACTGTTTGCTGGTTTTGTACTTGTTTATCTACAATTTTCTGGTGTCATGTGGGTGAGCAGTAGAGAGTGGTCTGGCCCTTCAGGAGTCATTCCCCTGCTCTCCTGTGCCCCACTCTCATGCACAGTATATTGATCTACTTATATACCTACTGGTTGAATCTACAGAGTCATAATACATTTTCAGTATCATTCACTTGTGTATAACATTTATTCAGTAGTGAGAATTATTTGATGTACCCTGTTGAGTCCAAGTTCTTCCAAAAATATATACTTTGAGTAAACACTATTGCTTTTTCTCAATCCTGTGTATTCCATTACTTTGTCTTTACTTAAAGGGGAACTAACACTATGAGTAAACCCAGTGTGTCAGAGGTGGCAGAGGACTCACAGAGTCAGGGAAACCAGAGGGAGATTGACTTATCTTGCGACCCTCAAGAGGGCAGCGCTACATAAAAATTTACATTTCCTATCTGATATCTTCTGAAGAGTCATCTCACCGTCTCATTATTGATCAGATATTGATAATTACACAACCAGGACAGTAAATACAGATCTCACCTGTCACATTGAGGAACGTCCCATTTCCATATGCAGATATTTCTTGACCCATCTGAAATGTAACTTCACAGTAATACATCCCGGAGTCTGACACCTCCACACTGTGCAGGGTGATGGCGGCCGATCGTCCATGGATGAACTGATCCATATCCACTCTGGAGAGTCTTCCAGAGAAATGCTTATCATTCTCAGATACCTCTGATCCACTCCCCACCATGTGTCTGTGCCACTTGTAGGACCCGATAGAATCGTTCCCTCCGATGATTCTGTAGTCACACGGTAAGGTTATGTAGTCACCCTCCGTGGCCCATATTACTGGCGTCTGCCATACATGGATTGTCTGTGATAGAAATCCTGACAGGGAGCAGAGAAAGATAAGTGTGATAAGATAATGAGAGAAATTATTGTACAAAGATCTGAGAAGAAAGAAAGAAAGACAGAAAGTTTCTCAGACCTGGTAGGGCCCCCAGCATACAGATCATTCCAGTGATGGGGTTCATGTTGCTCTGGTCGGTTCTCCTGAATATTCGGTATTACTGGCAGGTCTCTGCGCTGGGCGGAATGTCTGGGAAGGAAAGTTCTCTCTGTGGTCACCTTATGAGATGTCACGTAGACTTCTGGTCCATTTTCTGATCAGACCACTTCCTTGTGATCTCCATGTATGAGGATTCTCATATACACCCCCCCGTCACCTCATCAGCCACATTTATTTATATAGTACAGGTACTTATATAGCGATGTCAATTTATGCAGCACTTTTGCATCCATAGCTCCCAACTGTCTCTGATTTTGAGGGACTGTCCCTGATCTTGAACATAGTCCCTCTGTCCCTCTTTCCTCCTCATGTGTCCCTCATTTGGGTCTGATCTATATAGTTGTATACAAAATGCACTATTTATCTTTCAAAAAGTGTTTCCCAGTGCTAAACCTTTCATCTAATTTCTAAATTGCTGCAATGGTAAATTCCAAAAGCCAATATAAAGGAATAGTAGTGATAAAAAAAAACACTTGTGGATTTAACCAATCTTCATTTTATTGTACAATTCTCCTTTAAGGGGGCGTGTCCTGTGCCTACATAATTTTGCTAATAGGTGTCCCTCATTTCTATCTCAGAAAGTTGGGAGGTGTGTCACGTACCTATTGCACGTTCACATCAGTCCCTGCCCTCAAGGAGCTTACAATCTAAGGTCCCTAACTCACATTCATACATACGCATACTAAGGCCATTTTAGACAGAAACCAATTATCCTATCTCTGGAGTCATGAAGGGTCGGAGAGTATGAATTATCTGAAGTTATACCTGGAAAATGCTCAGATAAGGGTCTGGTTTCGATTTTAGAGGGGACCCCACGTCAATTTTTTTTTTAATTTTGGCACGGGGTTCCCCTTAAAATCCATACCAGACCCAAAGGGCCTGGTATGGACTGGGGGGGGGGGCCCTACACACATTTTTCCAGTGATTTTTTTGTATATTGCAGGGAGCCGGCAATACAGTACAGCTGTGATTTTAACCACTTCCATACAGGACACTTACACCCCCTTCCTTACCAGGCCAATTTTCAGCTTTCAGCGCTCTCACACTTTAAGTGACAATTACTCAGTCATGCTACACTGTACCTAAACAACATTTTTATCATGTTTTTTCTCACAAATAGAGCTTTCTTTTGGTGGTATATAATCACTGCTGAGTTTTTTACTTTTTTCAATATAAGCAAAAAAGTAGCGAAAATTGTGGAAAAAAACACTTTTTTTTAGTTTGTATTGAAAAATTTTGCAAAAAAGTCATTTTTCTTCATAAATTTGGGCCATAATTTATACTGCCACCTATCTTTGGTAAAAATAAGCCAAATTAAGTGGATATTATTTATTCTCTGTGAAAGTTATAGAGTCTACAAGATATGGTGCAAATTATTGAAAATTGATCACACCTGATGTACTGACCACCTATCTCATTTCTTGAGACCCTAACAAGCCAGGAAAGTACAAATACCCCCCAAATGACCCCTTTTTGGAAAGTATACGTTCCAAGGTATTTAGTAAGGGGCATGGTGAGTTTTTTGAAGTTGTAATTTTTTTCCCACAATTCTTTGCAAAATGAAGATTTTTTTTTTTTTTTTTTACACAAAATTGTTAAACAACAAGTTATTTCTCACACAGCATATGCATACTTGAAATGACACCCCAAAATACATTCTGCTACTCCTCCTGAGTATGGCAATACCTTATGTGTGGGACTTTTACACAGCCTGGCCACATACAAAGGCCTAACATTGAAGTAGCACCTTCAGGCTTTCTACGAGCATAAATTACACATCTCATTTCTCAGCCACCTATTACATTTTTGAAGGCCTTGGAGCACCAGGACAATGGAATTGCCCACAAAATGACCCCATTTTGGAAAGCAAACACCCCAACATATAATCTATGAGGCATAATGAGTCTTTTGAACATGTCATTTTTTTCCAGAAGTTTTTGGAAAATGTGGAAAAAAAATTAAAACACATTTTTTTACACAAAGCTGTCCATTTATAAGATATTTCCAAAACATAGCATGTACATAGCAAAAATTACACCACAAAACACATTCTGCTACTCCTCCTGAGTATGACGATACCACATGTGTGACACTTTTACACAGCCTGGCCACATACAGAGGCCCAACATGTAGCACCTTTAGGTGTTCTACGAGCATAAATTACACATCTCATTTCTCATTCACCTATTACACTTTTTAAGGCCCTGGAGCACCAGGACAATGGAATTGCCCACAAAATTACCCCATTTTGGAAAGCAAACACCCCAACGTATATTTGAGGCATTATGAGTCTTTTGTACGGTCTTTGAAAAACGTGGAAAGAAAATAAAAACTCTTTTATTTTTACACAAAGTGGTAAATTTATAAGATATTTCTAACACATAGCATGTACATAGCAAAAATGACACCCCAAAATACATTCTGCTGTTTGTCCCGATTATGGTGATACCACATATGTGAGACTTTTACACTGCCTGGCCACATAGAGAGGTCCAACATGCAGGGAGCACCATCATGCGTTCTAGGAGCATAAATTACACATAAAATATCCTAATGACCTATTACACTTTTGAAGGTCCTGGAACACCAGGACAGTGGAATTACCCACAAAAT
>BLSH010013858.1:96284-112582 GCA_018402905.1 Glandirana rugosa | reverse complement strand
TACCTGACGGTGGAGTCTGTCTTGTGCAGGGAACAACCGCTCTTGCGCACCCGATTCAAGGACCCCTGGTAGTGCAGACAGAGGCCCGAGAGTGCGGGATGGCACGAGGGCTGGATGGTCACTGATGATGTAGTGAGGTTCCAGGAAGTCGTGCAAATAGGAGAGTGGTCGTGCAGGCAGGGTCGGCAACAGGCAGGCAGAGAGGTACAAAAGGATCAGGCAGGAGGGTGGTCAAGTCCAGGCAAAGGTTCGTTAACGGGCGGGCAGCACAGGTACAGAGGAGTAGACAAGCGGATGGTCGTGGATAGCCGGGGTCGGTGCAGGTAGCGGACAACAGGTCAAGGCAAGCCGGGTCAAACAGGAAACAGATGAACACAGGAACAGGTGGGGGAGCTGTGGCCCACAGGTCTGGAACGCTGTAGAACGAGCAGCAGTTCAATGCAGGAGTCCCTGGGTTTAAATAGGCGCAGTTTGGCACCGTTTCCAGCGCAGGCGCGCACAGGAGTGCGCGAACGCACACGGGAGCGCGCGCACCACCGCGGAAATGGCCAGAATGCTGGCAACAAGTTATTTTTCCTAACAGGGTGAGTGCAAGAGAGAGAGAGGGGGTGAGTGTAAGAGAGAGAAGGGACTGAGAAACAGGGAGCTGAGAGACGGGGTAGCTGAGAGACAGGGGGCTGAGAGGCAGGGGGGGCTGAGAGACGGGGGGGTGAGAGACAGGGGGACTGAGAGACGGGGGGGGGGGGGCTGAGAGACAGGGGGGGCAGCTATTTGTAGGATGCCGGGTACCTGACGGCCAGCAGCGGCAGCGCCGAGTCTCCCCCTGGTCCGGAGCTGCTCTTGCTGCTCTTCTACTTCCAGCAGCTTCTTGGCAGCCTTCGCCTCCTGCCTGTCCTCTTCCTCCAGCCCGGGCCACACTCTTCTTGGAGCAGAGAGGAGGTGGGAGGGGGAATGCATGAATCTATCCATTTAGCATAGAGGGGGTGGCGGGGATAAAGGGGGCGACGCCCCTGCGCCCTTAATGGATGAGCCACCCCTGATCAGGAGTATGTAATGTACAACATATTTTATACAATGCAGAGATTATGAGTATGTAATGCATGGCATAGCTTAAAGAATGCAGAGATGAGGAGTATGCAATGTACAATGTAGCTTAACGAGTGCAGCAATCAGGAGTGCAACATATCTTATAGAATGCAGGGATCAGGAGTGTGTAATGTATAAAATGGCTTATAGAATGAAGAGATCAGGATTATGTAATGTACAACATAGTGTGGCGTTGTGAAAAGGGAGGTGATCAATGGACTCTATGTTTCACCTTGCATGCGTTCATTTACAGGAAACTAAGGTGGAATCTAGTCCAGGTTTTACCAGCCACCTTGGCAGGGTGGGTTCCAGACCAGATTTGCGGTCCATCAACAGGTAGTATAAAGGAAGCTGACCTGGATCAGGTAAGGGCTTTGACCTGGGACTCAGGAGCCATCAAGCCTGAGAAAAGCTGATGAAATAAACTTTGCTTTGTGACTGAGAAAAGGTTTGCATTATCTTTGTTTTGTGGGTAACTGGGAGAAGCCCTTCACCTGAGTTAGGACAACTAAAACAGTTTAGTTAGTGCCTGGATGCCAAGGATTTATTTTCTGTTTTGTTTATTTGATTTACATGCAACCTTTTAAAATAAACCTGGCTACAAGTCAAATTTTAAGAAAACCTGCCATTAGAATTTTTCCCAGGGAAGGTGATCCCCATTGAGCTAATCCCTTACACATGGTGGAGGATGGGGGCATCTTCCTGAACAAGTGGAAAGATGAAGGACGTATTAAAAGCCCTGCTGCGGGCTATTGCAACCCAGCAGGAAAACAATCGCCAGATAGCCCAGGCCACTGCAGCGTAGCAGGAGGCAAATCGCCAGCAGCATGAGGCGAATTACCAGGCCATCGCAGCCCAGCAGGAGGTGAATCGCCAGGCCATCACAGCCCAGCAGGAGACGAAACACCAGTTTGCGGAAAACCCTGGTGGAATTAAAGAAGGGGTACGCAAGTCCTTTACCAGTGGAACAAAAAAATGGTGCGTGCCAGCTATTTCCTGCAGAAGATGACACCTGCAGATGATATAGAAACGTACCTAGCAACTTTTGAAAGAGTAATTGTTTGAGAAGGATGGCAAAAAGAGCAATGGGCAGGACTGCTAGCACCTTTTCTGACAGAAGAACCCCATAAGGCCTATTATGACCTGGAATCGGAGGCTGCCCAGGACTATGAGACACTGAAAACAGAGATGCTTGCACACATGGGCGTCACCATTGCAGTTCAGGCTCAATGGGTGCATCGCTGGTCATACAGTACTGACAAGCCACCCCGATCCCAAATGTTTGATTTAATACACCTCACCAAGAAATGGCTGCAGCCAGAGACTTTGTTGGGTCCTAAGACTGTGGCGCGTGTGGTCATGGACCGATATTTACGGGCACTCCCTGCCACTTTGAGCAAGTGGGTCAGCCATGGGGACCATAAGACTGCAAACCAGCTGGTGGACTTGGTGGAGAGATATACTGCTGCCAAGGACTTGTTTAACCCATCCGTGCCCCACTCCAATGTCTCTAGGGGTGAAAAATTGCCCGAAAGATCCGGTAACACTGTTCCAGGGTTCAAGGGCATGGGAAAAAATTGCAAATGTTGCCACAGATAAAGAGACTATGGGCTCAGGACCTGGAGACTGGCCAAATAGGTCAGGAAGGTCTCTGAGGCCGTTTAGAGGACTTGGTACAGTACACATCAAATGTTATCGTTGCCATGCATTTGGTCACATTGATTCTAACTGTTCCCTAAATGATGAACCAATGCAATTAGAGTTGAACGAACTTCTAGAAGTCCGGGTTCTGCTGGTTCGGCCGAACTTCGGGACAAAGTCCGGGTTCGGGCAGAACCCGAACTTTGTCCCGGCCCCCGAACCCCATTGAAATCAATGGGGACCCGAACTTTTAGGCACAAAATTGGCTGTAAGAAAGCCCTGGAAAGTCCTAGAGGTCTGCAAAAGGAAGGAAATGGGGGTAAGGGTGGGACAAGTGACCTACAAAGAAATGGGGACAGGGAAATAACTAAAAGCATTTTAAAAAAAATAAAAACAAAAAAAATCAAAAATGGAGGTGGATGTGGACCATCTTCAAACTGGGTCTGAAAAGTATTAATTAACGGTAGAAGCCATATAACTGTTCTAAAATCATCTTCAAACTGTGTCAAAAAAGTATAAATAAGCCGGGAGAACCCATATCACTGTTCTGCAAACATCTGGAAACTGTGTGTGTCACTTTAAATGAAACCAGGAATAACTGAACATCTGTTCTGCAAACATCTTTAAAGTCTGTGTGTCACTTTAAATGAAACCGGGAATAACTGAACATCTCTTCTGCACACATCTGGAAAGTCTGTGTGTCACTTTAACAAAAACCGGGAATAAGTGAACATAAGTTCTGTCCGGACCCGAACCTTTGTCCCGAAGTTCAGCAGAACCCGGACTTCTAGAAGTTCACTCAACTCTACAGATAACCAAGAGCCACTATCAGGAGATAAAAGGCAATACACAAGATGAATAAAATGACTTAAAAGGAACGTGGAAATGTGGCGTATGCAAATTTTGTCATATTTGGATATGTGAGAATCAAACCTTTTATCTACCCAACAGGGATTTGCATAGAATCCAACATCATGTTGACTGCCAAACAACAGGAATCATCTACATTTTATGTGGGTAAAACTAAGCGCCAATACTGGCGTAGAATTAAAGACCATATTTACTATGGTAACAAAAAAATATCCTATCCACATCCATAGGCAGACATTTAGGTTTACAGCACAGAAACAATTCTGAGGTTGTTTGCTTTGCGGCCCTAGAAAGCATACTGGAAACCCCAAAGGAAGGGGAATTTGATAAAGTCATCTTACAGCGCAAGGCACACTGGATTTTTAATTTGAAAGCTACGGAAGCGCCGGGGTTAAATAGCTACAAACCATTTTTACGACAATCAATGTTATGGGTCTCCTACCCTTGGTGTAATCCGGTGCCCTTTAAGAGTGGCCTACAACAACCTTTCTGTGCATTATGTATAATACAGGTGATACTCGAAAAATTTGAATATCGTGCAAAAGTTCATTTATTTCAGTAATGCAACTTAAAAGGTGAAAGTAATATATGAGAGACTCATTACATGCAAAGCAAGATAGTTCAAGCCGTGATTTGTCATAATTGTGATGATTATGGCTTACAGCTCATGAAAACCCCAAATCCACAATCTCAGAAAAATAGAATATTACATGCAATCAATAAAACAAGGATTGTACATAGAACAATATCAGACCTCTGAAAAGTATAAGCATGCATATGTACTCAGTACTTGGTTTGGGCCCCTTTTGCAGCAATTACTGCCTCAATGCAGCGTGGCATGGAAGCTATCAGCCTGTGGCACTGCTGAGGCATTTTGGAAGACCAGGATGCTTCAATAGCGGCCTTCAGCTCTTCTGCATTGTTGAGTCTCATCTTTCTCTTGGCAATGCCCCATAGCTTCTCTATGGGGTTCAGGACAGGCGAGTTTGCTGGCCAATCAAGCACAGTAATCCCACGGTCATTGAACCATGTTTTGGTGCTTTTGGCAGTGTGGGTGGTGCCAAGTCCTGCTGGAAAATGAAGTCAGCATCCCCATAGAGCTCTTTTGCGGAAGGAAGCATGAAGTGCTCCAAAATCTCCTGGTAGACGGCTGCATTGACCCTGGACTTAATGAAGCACAGTGGACCAACACCAGCAGATGACATGGCTCCCCAAATCAGCACAGACTGTGGAAACTTCACACTGGACTTCAGCCATCTTGCAGGGGTGCCTCTCCATTCTTCCTTCACACTCTGGGTCCTTGGTTTCCAAATGAGATGCAAAATTTGCTCTCATCAGAAAAGAGGACTTTGGACCACTGAGTTACAGACCAGGTCTGTTTTTCTTTAGCCCAGGTAAGACGCTTCTGCCGTTGTTTGTTGTTCAGGAGCAGCTTGACAAGAGGAATACGACATTTGAAGCCCATGTCCAGGATCCGTCTGTGTGTGGTGGCTCTTGATGCTCTGACTCCAGCCTCAGTCCACTCCTTGCAAAAGTCCCCAACACCTTTGAATGGCCTTTTCCTGACAATCCTCTCCAGGCTGCGGTCATCCCTGCTGCTTGTGCACCTTTCCCTTCCACATAACTTTCTATTAATGTGCTTTGATACAGCACTTTGGGAACATCCAACTTCTTTTGCAATTACCTTTTGAGGCTTTCCCACCTTATGGAGGGGGTCATTTATGGTTTTCTGCACAACTGTCAGGTCAGCAGTCTTTCCCATGATTGTGATTCCTACTGAACCAGGCTGAGAGACCATTTAAAGGCTCAGGAACCCTTTGTGGGTGTTATGGCTTCATTAGGTGATTAGAGTGGGGCACTTTGAGCCTAGAATACTGCACCTTGTCACAATATTCTAATTTTCTGAGATTGTGGATTTGGGGTTTTCATGAGCTGTAAGCCATAATCATCACAATGATGACAAATCACGGCTTGAACTATCTTGCTTTGCATGTAATGAGTCTATCTCATATATTAGTTTCACCTTTTAAGTTGCATTGCGTTCCAGATATCAATCTCTGGGGCTGGCATAAGCGCTTCACACATCCCTATGGGATGTGTTAGAGGTGGATCCTTGCGACGTGGCTGCCGTGGTGAGGTCACATCTGATGTCCTACCATGGGTTTGGTGCGTTCATGGGACACACCCTTTACACACCCGTTCTCCTGGGCATGCGCTGTTGTGTCGAAGCACACACTGCGTCATGCGGCGGCATCACAGCCTTATGACACCTTCCTATGCGATGTCCACATGTGTGGCAGCGCCCGTTTTGGGGGATTTAAAAGGATGGACGTCTCCTAGGTGCGTCCACGGCGGTGGGCAGCACTACATTCCGGGGGATTTCAGGTAGAGACACATGCTGGAGCAATTTGTACAGCAATATCTATTGCAATATGGGAGGCAGTCTTTTAGTTTACTTTCTTTATATTACAGATGGTACTAGGCACGTCCATCTTCTTAAACTGGGCTAAAAGCATACTTTATACTGCAGAGATAAGACAGTGTTTATTACTCCCAGGTATATTATCACATTTATGGGGGCTACCATTACATTACTGGGTTCACTATATGCATATACTTACCCGTAATTCTATCCATACTGACAGATACTTTGTGATCCCAGGCAGGGCCGGCCCTACCACTAGGCGGCCTCCTAGGGCGCACTGCCTCCAAGGGCGCCCGGCCCCTGTTGATTCGTCACTGCTCTCTGCTCTGCATCGATCATTCATGTCATCACAGTGAAGAGAGCCACGACTGGCTACCCCCCCAGAGGCCGCTCTGCCTCGATTGTGTCACCAGAGAGCCGCGGCTGGCAGCACCTCAACAAGGTGAGGTATATACGGGCAGGGCAAAGGGGGTGGGGTCAGGGGTGGAGCCAGGGGGTATTGTAGCCATTACACAGGTATTGTAGCCATTACACAGGGATTGTAGCCTGAACACAGGGACTCAGCCATTACACAGGTATTGTAGCCATTATACAGGTATTGTAGCCACAAAAAATGTGCTGAAAAACTTGGCTTATACTCGAATATATACGGTAACAAATCACAGCATATACAGTGCAACAGTCAGTATATAATGTATCTGGGTTTATTACTATAGTTAGTATAAACTATAATAAGATAGCACGAATACATTTTGGCATATCCAAATCACACATCAATATTAATGACCAAATAGATAAACTATTATATTTGCTATTGCCACTAAAAGTGTGTTGGGGAAGGAAGTTAGGCCTAGTTTACATATATGCAAATTGGATGCAGGTTTCCCCACATCCAATTCGCATGACAGGCGAGTGTGACAGGCTCTCAATGGAGCCGGTTCACACAGGTCCGGGGTGGCTACAGTCTGCATTCAAAAAGGGTTCTGTGCGTCTTTGGGTCGGATTCAGGTACAAATTCAGGCAAAAATCTGCCATTTCTACTACAAATTTTTACAAAATAAAAACATCCAAAAAAATAACATTTGTGTTTTTTTTTTTTACAAGAAAGACAGACAAGGGCTCGGGATCACGATTAAAAGCTGTATACATTTATTTAGGTAAAAGCAATAGCACACTTACAGTGAATCAGCTTGTGTCTAACCAGAGTATGTACAGAGAGCCTGATGTAGAAGGCAATCCATGGTTACTGTTTAATACTGCAGCTGACAAGCCCTGATAAAGGTCGCTGTAGGCCGGCTTAGCAGACAGACAAGCAGCAGCGTCTGCCACCACTCTGTGCACTCATGGATTGGCTGCACATTATGGCAGGGCGGCAAAGGACCTCCTCTTTGTCAAGCCTGCCAATCACCGATAACCGGAGACATTTTATGCTCCATAGGAGGAAGCAGGACATCATTTCCTAGAATATGGCCAGTGAATCTGCAGCTGATCTTTCAGCTCCCGTGCATCCTGATTGGGATGGAGCTTTTCTATATACTGGGAATATATGGAAGGGGAAGATGGGGCACTGCTGGGGGACTGATTACATGTGAGCTGGTTGGAATTTGGTGGTGCATGGGAATACTGTGATGGATCATTTGCCTAGAAGATGGTGCAGCTGCTGGGGTGTTTTTGGAGATTCCTGCAATATAATAAGTAGTGTCAATGTTATCTGCATTTTGTGGGTGGTAAGACAACCATTTCCAATCAGTAACATAATTTTCAAGGTATCTCTGCCCTGCCGATTTCCTCATACCCCCCCAATCTCACCTCAAATTTTGTCTATACCGTATTTTCCTCTGAAGGTGGAACGTTTGGTTGGGAGGAAGCCATGCGGAGTATCAATTTACTCTGTTCACGCTCTGAGTCGTGACTCCCATTCTCCTTATCTGCAGGACAACATACATACAAATTCATAAACCTCTCTGTATATAGAGTATATAAATAAAATAACCTAAACAGAATGATATTCAATAGAAGGGACACAGGAGAAAATTCCACTTACCTCGGCTGGAACAGTAGACAGACAGGGCGACCAAGACCACCAGAACCCCCAGGGCCATTCTGATGATATTCGGGACGGTGTAGGAGGGAGGTCCAGGGTTTGTGGCTGACACTAAAACACAGGATGGAAGATAAATAAATTGATCTATTCTGTTTCTGGAATAATTGTCACTCAAACACCACAATGTCTGTTATACAATGAGTCCACCAGAAATTTTGCTCTTCAATCCCAATAAACTCCAGAGCAGCCTCAATAGACTCAGTGCTAAGCAAGCTCTGGTGAGTTCAATCCACACTGACACCAGACTGACTCTCACTTTCAAGGGAAATAATAGTCATGAGGCCTTTACTGGATTTACTGGAATATTGTTTAATCACACATTAATGAGGCCTCATTATCAGAGAAATGAGTAATGCAATTGTAGCACTGCCCCCAAGGGGACTGCTTAGATTTTCCAGTTCCTCTGTACCGCCCCGACCCCTTAGGCTTTCCAGCCCCCCTGACACTCTTGGTTCAGACATGGTATTAGATACACTTTGAACAGACACTATGATACAGGTTAGAATAATTCACTCTTGGATTTTACTGAAACCAAAGAATTGTACACTAGAGGAATTCCAAGCATCCAAGCCCTTAAGAATTGCACGGGCTCAGATGAAGAATTCCCCCTTAAAGATAGCTTAAATGATTTACTGAACAAATATGAGGTAGACATAGTACGTGATACAGAGTGCCTACAACAAGGAGGATCTTTACAATATGCTTACCCAGGTTATGATATTTAGAGAAACTTATACCAAGCTAAAGGGGAGAATCCAAGGCCGGCCTATACACTATAATCACCCTAAGCAGCAGGGCTGGACTGGGACAAAAATTTGGCCCTGGACTTCATCCAGACCGTCCCACTTTGACAGGCTGGCCCCTCCTCCGTGTTCCTTCTGGTCCCCCCCATGCTGCTCTAGTCCCCTACATGCTCCTTTTGGTCCCCCACATGCTCCTCTATTCCTGTCACGCACCTGGTGGTGGAGTCTGTCTTATGCAGGAAGCAACCACTCTTACGGCCCTGGTTCGAGAACCCCTGATAGAGCAGAGAGGGAGTTTGGTAGCACAGGGGGCACGAGGGCTGGACTGGATCACTGGTGGTGGTGTGAAAGGTCCGGTAATGGCTCGTGCAGGTAGCAGAGTAGTGGTGCAGACTGCATCGGCAACTAGCTGGCAATGCGTTACAGAAGGTGCAGGCAGAAGAGTCGTCAGATGCAGACAGGGTCGTCAACGGGCTGGCAGCAGAGGTACATGACTATGTACTCGTAGTGCCCAAAACGAGTGCGGAAAGCGGTCTTCCACTCATCGCCCTCACGGATATGGACCAGGTTGTATGCTCCACCGAGGTCGAGTTTGGTGAATATGATGGCGGAACCTAGTCTTTGAAATAGTTCCAGAACCAGGGACAGAGGGTAGCGGTTTTTAACAGTAATTCGATTGAGTTACGGGTAGTCTATGCAAGGTCGCAGGGACTGGTCATTTTTCTCCGGTTGATCCGAAGGAGAGGCGGTTGTAGAAGCGAAGGAAGTCAGACTTGGGTACCTGCGAACACGAGGCAGCATTCAGGTGGGACGCAGGGGTCCCGAGGTTCTTTTGGCATTCCTGGAGACGCCGGTTGATCTGGATAGCCAGATTAATCAGTGCTACAGTGTTTGGGGCACCCCCACATGAGCCAGCTCGTCCTTGAGGGACTCTCACAGGGCCAGGCAGAACTGGTAACGGATGCGGCATCCTTCCAGGCCGTGTCTGCACTCCACCTTCTGAACTCTGCCACATAGTCCTCTGCTGAACGGCGGCCTTGTTGGAGGGCGTGTAGTGCAGCCTCCGCTGTGGCAGACTGGTGGGGATCTTCGTAAAGCTGAGCCATAGCTTGTAAGAATGAAGCCAGAGTAGCGACTTCTGGGGCCCTCTGCTCCCAAAGTCGGTGCGCCCAGGACTGGGGTTCATCCAACAGCAAGGAAATAACAAGTCCCAGCTTCGTGGCCTCAAGCGAGAAGGTATGGGGCTGGAAGCCGAAGTATAGCTCACATGAGTTACGAAAGGCTCTAAACTTGCGGCAGTCCCCAGAGAACTTATCCGGCAGGGGGACTTTGGGCTTGGATGACAGGGCCACAATGGTGCGGCCTGTGGCCTGGCTAGCCCCTGGAGCTGCGGGTGCAGCGAGCTCCTGAACCCGTTCTTCCAACCGGGTATAGCCCTCCTGCAGGTTCTTGACCGCCTGTGCGAGGCCAGCCAGATGGACACACAATTCATCCATAGCAGAGGGTCCATGCACAGACTCAGACATGGCTGTCCATTGCTGTCAGGCACCTGGGGGTGGAGTCTGTCTTATGCAGGAAGCAACCACTCTTATGGCCCTTGTTCAAGAACCCCTGATAGAGCAGACAGGTAGTTCGGGAGTACGAGGGGCGCGAGGGCTGGACTGGATCACTGGTGGTGGTGTGAAAGGTCCGGTAATGGCTCTTGCAGGTAGCAGAGTATTGGTGCAGGCTGAGTCGGCAACTAGCTGGCAATGCGGTACAGAAGGTGCAGGTAGAAGAGTCGTCAGATGTAGGCAGGGTCATCAACGGGCTGGCAGCAAAGGTACACAGGGATCGGGCAGAAGAGTTGTCATGGGCAAGCTGGGGGTCGGTGCAGGCAGAGATCAAACAAGGGCAAGGACAAGCCGGGTCACAGGAACAGATACTTAGGTAACAGGTCACTCAGGAACACTCAAACGCTGTAGAACGGACAGCACTGGTTGCAGGTTTCTGTCCGCTTAAATGGGCCATTTATTGCCAATGCCGGCGCACACTCTTAATGCGCACGTACAGACTCAGGAACTGGCTGCAGAGGTTCTCTGACAATTCCCCTCCATGCTGCTCTGGTCCTCCACATGATCCCTCTGGTTCCCCGTGCTCGTCTATTCCCCCACATGCTCCTTCTGGTCCCCCATGCTCCTCTATTGCCCCCCATGCTGCTCTGGTCCCCCATGCTCCTCTATTGTCCCCATGCTGCTTTGGTCCCCCGTGCTCCTCTATTGCCCCCATGGTCCTTATGGTCCCCCGTGCTCCTCTATTGCCCCTTATGGCCCCCCTTCTCAGGTCCCTTACATGCTCCTTATGGCCCCCCTTCTCAGGTTCCCCACATGCTCCTTATGGCCCCCCTCTCATGTCACCCACATGCTCCTTATGGCCCCCTTCCCAGGTCCCCCACATGCTCCTTATGGCCCCCTTTCTCAGGTCCCCCCCACAGTGCTCACCTCCTCTCTCTGGCAAGATGTGCAGTGCAGGCTGAATCATGCACTGAGAAGCTCATCATACGATCCAGGAGACACAGGCAGCCACACTGTAACATAACTTTCCTCGCCACTCATTCTCCTGGTCTTATCCTCCTCCGCTCTCCATCTACATTCCCTGCGCAGCAGCAGACAGAACGGAGAGCGGGGGAAGATAAGACAAGGAGATCGAGTGGCGAGAAAATTTATGTTACAGCGCGTGGCTGCCTGTGTCTCCCGGATCGTGTGATGAGCTTCTCAGTGCATGATTCAGCCCGCAGTGCACACCTTGCCAGAGAGAGAGGAGGGGGGACCTGAAAAGCAGGGTGAAGTGAAGGGGGTGGCGGTCCGCTGTCACCGGAACCGGCCCACTGAGCCCTCGGCCCACTGGGAAACTCCCGGTAGTCCCGATGGCCAGTACAGGCCTGCTAAGGAGAAATTTGGAATAGTACAAGTGAGAACCCGGGACCTTATCAGAATGGCAACAGCAATGTCCAGGAGGCAGGCCTGCTTTAACTTCACCGGCAGTTGGAGCTCTTTCCGATTTGTATCCTATGTATAGCTCAGTGAATTCAAGTAAGTAAACAGCCAGACTGGTAAAGGGTATTTCTCCGGTATGTTATGAGTAGGGATGTCTGTGTTCAAAACAGGTGTTAGAGCAAGTATAAGGGGCTGGAACAATGGGTGACAGCCCTCTCACCACATGAAGAACCCGCCAGGACCCTTTGGAATGATGGCTGCAAGCGTGGGACCCTCACAGTGAGGGCGGAACTGGCGAACCTGCGGGAACATGATGATTATGGCTTGGCTGTTGGATGAGATGGTGCTTCAACGTCCTCTCCCCGACAGCATTCAGGGGTGAGCCCTCCTGGGCCGCTTTCTCCCCCTTTGGTGAGGAGAGGTGTGTACACCGCAAAGCCCAGGTAGAAGAGAGCGCCAAGTGGGCTGGCCTAGCCTTTTATTATCTATCCCAGCGGCCCCTACCTGTGGACCCTGGCATTCTGGGATGTGTAGTCTCGTTGTAACTTCCTCACTTCAGGTTACTGGCTGGATGAACTAGAAGTTCCACAATCCTTCCAGCCCAATGCAGAGATATGAAGTTACTTGCTAAACACCCGGCACTAGAGGAACACAACAGTGCACAGAAGATGTCAGGGATAGTCTGCAAACAAAATAACTGTAGTCCACGGTAGGCTACATCCTCCCCCCATTTGAAAGTCTTTGGCCCCTCACAGACAGAACGCAACCTGTGCAATCATCTTAAAATACCATATCAAAAGGAAAAGGTTAGTTAGTCTTAAAAACCATAAGCAACAGTTGGCTTGTAGCCGGATTTTCCAACAGCAAACTATATACATCATCAAGTACAATTGAGTCATCTTGACAGTAGGTCAACAATGAATTATTTACCCACCCAGGAGTGTCAGGGAGGAGGTTAATACTTTCTTTTACTAAAGAGTCGGCAACAGGGACAGATGTTTGGTCTGAAAATTAATTGAGGTCTCCTTTTACCAGAGGTTCAACGAAAGAGGCAAACACTTGGCTGGAATGCTTGGCAGTGCTAACTAGAGTTGAGTGAACCCGAATTGTAAAGTTCAGGTCCGTACCGAACTTTCGGGTGTCCGTGTACCGAACCCGAACGTTTGAGAAAAACGTTCGGGTTCTGGTATTTTATCACGCATGTTGAATAGCTGCAGGACAGCCAATCAACAAGCGTTTCACTGGTTTTCCCTGGAAGTCATCACAGCCATGCCTACTAATGGCATGGCTGTGATTGGCCAGTGCATCATGTGACCCATCCTCTATTTGGGGCTGGAGTCACAGTGCTGCATGTCACATGCTCTCAGGTTAGCGTAGGGAGAGGATCCTGCCGGCGCTGTGAGGGACAGATTGTGAGGGACAGATTGCAGATCTAATAACTAGGTAGAGATTACTACTACTGCTGTGAGGGACAGATTGCAGTGATAATAACTAGGTAGAGATTACTACTACTGCTTTGAGGGACAGACTGTAGATCTATAACATCTCATCCTGCATTACAGAACGATCTGATTACAGAACGATCTCTCATCCTGCATTACAGAACGATCTGATTACAGAACGATCTGATACTGGACTAGGTAGAGATTACTACTGCTTTGAGGGACAGATTGCAGATCTAATAACATCTCCCATTTTTCTTCCTTTTGCAGCCCTCTGGCACTTTCCAGTACTTTTTTACCGTCATTTTTGTGCCGAAAAGTTCGGGTCCCCATTGACTTCAATGGGGTTCGGGGTCCGGGGCAAAGTTCGGATAACGTTCGGTACCGAACCCGAACGTTTCCGTGAAGTTCGGCTGAACTCGCCGAACCCGAACATCCAGGTGTTCGCTCAACTCAGAGCTTTCTCCAAGAGCCTCATAAGTTAACCTCTTAGGGGGGCAAATCTTCTGTCTCTGCCTGGATCAGATGCTTTCTAAGAGTTCAGGCCCTCTCTCCGTTCCCCAATAACTGCAACCAGATTCTGACTCAGGCCCTGGTTCAGGCTCTAGTTCTGGTTCTGGTCTTGGTTCTGGTTCTATTTCTGATTCTGGTGGATAGCTAAGCTCGGCCTTCCCATCTCCCACTGCTGGGGCGGGTACAAGCACATCTGCCTTCTGATTTCTGAGATGAAAGTGAGTCACTTAGATTTCCCTTAGTAGTTGAGGCACTGTAGCATAATTCTGAACTGAGGGAGCCCATAACCACTCTATTTAATTTATCCTCATCGCTATCTTCCTCTGGAGGCATTGGTTTCGGACCCTTTTGTGTATTAGGCCTCAGAGTGTCAGAAGGTGATGTTTCTGTACAGGTAGGTAGCGGGCAACAAATGGTTTTGATGCCAACTCTTTAAGGGGCCTTTTTTCCCTTCTGGACAAATTTGATAAACTGAAAGGCTTGAAAGTCCTGGACCCTTGGAGTCCTGGCAGAGGATACTCCTTTGGTCTTTTCATAAGCGATTTTCAAGTTCTTCCAAAGCCAATCCACATAGCCCTTGTAAGAGGCTTGGGAGGTGTGGTCCAAAGATGTCCCAAAGGCCAGATCCACAGGCAGGCGGGCTTCTCTTTCGAACATCAATCGATATGGGGAATACCCGGTGGAATCACTTACGGTGCTATTATAAGCATGGACAACCGCAGCAATATGGTCTCCCCAATGTTGCTTCTTTTCCAATGGCAGGGTCCCTAAATATATTTAATAGAGTGTTTTTAAAGCATTCAGGCTGTGGATCTCCCTGAGGGTGGTATGGGGTAGTTCTGGATTTTTGAATATTCATAAGTTCACATAGTTTCTTAATTAGTATTCTCTCGAAATCCTGACCTTGATCCGATTGTAAGCGCTGGGGTAGCCCATAATGGACAAAGAATTTCTCTATCAACATCTTGGCCACGGTACTGGCTTGCTGATCTTTAGTAGGAAAAGCTTGGGCACAGAGGTGTCTTCAGGGGGTGGCTATCAGGGCTTCATCCCCGAATGTCACGCCCTCAGCCCCAGGCCTCCCGAGGGGTCCCGACAGAGCCGCGGGTGGGCGACCTGACAGAGCCACGGGCGAGTGGCTTGATAGAGCCGCGAGCGGGAGGCTCTGCAAGTGGCTTGCAGATTGCAGAAGGAGCAGGAGAATGAGCTATGCAGGCGAGCAGAGATGACATCATCTCTCTCTGCCCACCCCACATTACGCATCACTGATCTTCCTTGTAGACGGGGGCAGCATGGAGGAGCAGATCCGGGGTGACAGCGTATGGCCGGGGACAGCATGGGAGTCACGGCATGGGGTGCACGGAGATCGGACTGCAGCTGCAGTGTGCCCGCACTCCACCCATCGCTGGGAGTATGGCAGTGTAGCGACTGAGGTGAGATGGGTGGCAGAGGAGAGAATGGCAGGCATTCGGGGAAGGCAGTGTGTGTGTGATTAGGGGGGTCACCTGGCAGGATCAGGCACTTGTCCTACACATGGGGGGATGTGCCCTGTACTGGCTGCATACTGTGACACTGGCTCTGTACTGGCTGCATACTGTGACACTGGCTCTGTACTGGCTGCATACTGTGACACTGGCTCAGTCTGGCTGCATACTGTGATACTGGCTCAGTCTGGCTGCATACTGTGACACTGGCTCTGTACTGGCTGCATACTGTGACACTGGCTCTGTACTGGCTGCATACTGTGACACTGGCTCTGTACTGGCTGTATACTGTGACACTGGCTCTGTAGTGGCTGCATACTGTGATACTGACTCTGTACTGGCTGCATACTGTGATACTGGCTCTGTACTGGCTGCATACTGTGACGCTGGCTCAGTCTGGCTGCATACTGTGATGCTGGCTCAGTCTGGCTGCATACTGTGATGCTGGCTCAGTCTGGCTGCATACTGTAATACTGGATCTGTACTGGCTGAATACTGTGACACTGGCTCTGTACTGTGCAATCTTGTAACTTTGTTAAAATAACCTAGTGACAAGTATCAGCGCCTTGGAACAATCACTTCACAACAATATGTGTGTCAACAATAATCATGTAGCTGCCGCTTTAAGTAAAAGAGTGTGCACCACGCCACCACCGGTCCTGCAAGTGTATAATGTCAAGTCTCACCTACCTGTCAAGAAACTAAGTACTTGTAAAAATACAGTGATTCCTGACGTATTTCGCGACGAACGTTAAACAACCAGTACATACTACATAGAACACTAATGGTCCAACGAAAGAATGATATCTATAAGAATTTCGCCGTCGATGTACTAATAACAACTGTGTGTATAACAACACTTCACTAACAAGGTTCCGCGACTATGAACAGTGATCCAATAAAATTGTTTCAATGTTCTAACGTGTCATGTCTCGGTCACAGTGTCATAAGTCGGTCATGTCTAGGTCATAATGTCATACGTCGGTCTGACTCGGTCGTAGTGTCATACGTCGGT
>BLSH010013858.1:67406-78196 GCA_018402905.1 Glandirana rugosa | reverse complement strand
TTTTTACTTGATATTAATTTATTTTCCCTATCCCCATTTATTTGTAGGGCACTTGCCCTAGTTTGAAGATGATTTTAGAACAGTTATATGGCTTCTACCGTTAATTAATACTTTTCAGACACAGTTTGAAGATGATCCACATTCAACTCCATTTTTGCTTTTTTTATGTTTTTATTTTTTTAAAAATATTTAAAGTTATTTCCCTGTCCCCATTTTTTTGTAGGGCACTTGCCCTACCCTTACCCCCATTTTACTTCCTTTTGCAGCCCTCTAGGGCTTTCCAGGATTTTGTTACAGCCATTTTTGTGCCTAAAAGTTCGGGTCCCCATTGATTTCAATGGGGTTCGTTGTCCGTGCGATCGTTCGGGTTCCGTCCGGACCCGGACTTTGTCCCGAAGTTCGGACGGACCAGCAGAACCCGAACTTCCAGAGGTTCACTCAACTCTATATATGAGGGTTTCAGAAGCTGTTTTACAAATATTAAAACCCAGAGAAGAGATCTGAGTTATGCTAAAAAAACCTGTACTTGTAATAACTCGTTAGTCAAAACATATATAAATATGAATGGGGGGTTCAGGACCTTTTTTCAGAATTACTTTAAAGCCTGAAGAAGAGATCTGAGTTATCTAAAATCTTGTGCCTGTAATAATTTGTTAGTCAATAAAGAAGATCCCTTCTACCCCAAATGTTCAGCATCAAAAAGCTTCAGAGAAATCAGGAAATCATTCATCTACAACATGCTCAGACAAAAGATACACTATATTGCCAAAAGTTTTGGGATGCCTCCCTTTACACGCTCAAGAAATATAAACAGGTTGTAAACCTCCAAAAAAACAAAAAACAAAAACCTGCAAGAGAAAGGCATAATGAGCTAGTATGCATCGCATACTAGCTCACTATGAAATACTTGCCTTAGAACGATGGCCTGAATCAGCGCTGGCACACCGCTGACAAAGCCAACATCTTGCACCGGAGTTACTTCCGGTTTTGCAGACTCCGGCGCTGTGATTGGCCGGAGCTGCGATGACTTCACTCCTGCGCATGGGCGTGGGAGCCGCCGGCCACGGCACAGGCCCTGAAGAAATGGCACCAGCGGGCCGCTCCTTCAGTGCGCATGCGGCATACCACTCAATGGGACAAAATGACAGAGAGTAATAAAATCAGACTGACAGAGGTCCTCACCTTTCCCAACTTGTCTAAAGAAGCATTTTTGTTGCTGTCTTTGTCCCCCTTGGAGACCCCTGTGTCACCTCTAATAGAAACCTGACAGAGGAGCAAACACTTCCACACTCCATCCAAAGCAAAACCCTCCTGTGACCAGACCTGAGCTTTACCTTTATAATAAGTGAAGACATGATACTGAGATACCGGTACAGTACTCTGACATTGGACCCATAATAGTTACCAGTAGCCTTAATGTCCGTGAACATCTGGAAGAGTCACCCACACATTCCATTTGACCTAAATTAATGCTTGAGGTGATTGTATTAGTGCAATTGTGACATAAAAAATTGAGTACTGTCCGTGATACTTTTTTTATTTGCACTAACATACAATTTTTCAGGAAAAGCGTTCAGGGTGCGTCCCCTTCTTCAAGGTCCCAGCAGTACTGATTCACAAAAGTTTTACCATAATGTCAAAAAACACAATATCTGAGGGAAAGGAAAAAGAAGAAAAAAAAAAGAACACAAACTAATGTACATGGCAATGGTAATAAAACTAAGTAGGTAAGACAGAGGAACTATAGACTGTGTGTGTGTGTGTGTGTGTGTGGGGGGGGGGGGGGGTGGTGACAGTCACAGAGGGGGTCTTAAAACTGTTGGAGAACGAGTAAGGAAACCCATATCTAAATTTAGGCCTTTATTCTTTGTGTCAAATAGAAGTATCATTCTTAGTTTAAACGTTTTCCTTTCCTGGATAGTTCTGAAGTTCCCTTTAAGAACTAAAACATTGATGTCTTCTATAGTGTGGTCCGGTTGTGAGAAATGATGTCCCACAGGTGTGCAGAAACTCTCTTCTTATGTATCTTCTTGTATATATTTTGCATTGGATGAGGTACACATCACTGAAGGTGTAGTTGTATGACCCTGTGATATTGAAGGTCCCTTTTGCGTGTGACACTTTTTGATGGATTGATCTGGTTGCACAGTTTGCTTGGTTTTTTATCGCAGGGTTTGTTTCCATTATTTGTGACTTTATAATAAGAATGAAGTTTCCTGCTTATTAGTTTATGTCTGAGGTTGAGTGGTTGTCTGGAAGCCAAAATTGGGGATTGTTGGAATATTTCTTTCAGGGTATCATCTTCTGTTATAATGGGTTGTAAATCTTTGATTATCTTTTTTATCCCTTCTAGTGCTGGATTGTATGCGGTTACTAGAGGGACACAATTATTTGTTTTTTTATCTTTGTATTAATTTTTCTTTCGGTTTTCAAGACCGTGTTTGTGCTAGTGTTGGTGGTGGATGTCTTTGTGTCCTTTCTTATGGAAAGAGTCTGCCAGTGTTCTGAGATGTTTATCTCTGTCCTCTGGGTCTGAACATATTTGGTGGCATCTGATGGCCTGGCTTTGTATGATGGCCCATTTAGTGTGCTGGGGTGAAAACTGGAACTGTGGAGATAATTGCATCTGTCAGCTGTCAGTCGGTTTCCTGTATATCGAAGCGTGAAGCTTGTCATCCCTGATGTATACTGTAGTGTCTAGGAAGTTGACGTGTGTTAGAATAATCCATTTTTAGTTTAATAGATGGGTGAAAAGTGTTGATCAATGAGTAAAACTGTTTTAGATGTTCGTAACCTTCTGCCCATGATGAAAATATCGATATAGCAATAATATCTGTATGGCTTATGTTGTATGCTGTTCAGGAATTTGTCCTCCAGGTCAGACATAAATAAGTTTGCATATTGGGGTGCCATTTTACTTCCCATAGCAGTACCCATACACTGGAGATAGTTATTGTTGAAGGCGAAGTGGTTGTGTGTAAGAATGAATCTGATGAGCTGTGTAACATCCTCAGCACTGTATTTGTGGTTTGGTGAGGATGATAAGAATCTGTGACATGCGGCCAACCCATCCTTGTGAGGGATGCTACTGTACAGAGATTCTACATCCATAGTCACTAGAAGTGTGTTTGGTGGTAATTGTTGTATATTGTTGAACTTGTTCAGAAAATCCATCGTATCTTGCAGGAAACTCACAGTATTCATGGCTAACATGTTATAACATATTTTCTACAAAGCCTGAGAAATGGTTAGTAAGTGTATTCATACCTGTTATAATGGGTCTGCCTGGATTTCCTGGCTTGTGAGTCTTGGGCAGCATGTAGAACAGGGTTTCTCAACCAGGGTTCCGTGGAACCCTAGGGTTCCTCCAGAGGTTGTTAGGGGTTCCTTGAGCAATGATCAATTTCTACCCCTCAGATAAATTCCCAATGACATCATTGATCTTTTTAGCTATCTGTAAGGGGGTAATTCTTCCCAATGACCACAAGTGTAAGGAGAATTCTTCCCATTGACCATCACACTAATGTATCATGAGTTGTAGATTTTGAATTTTTAGCAGGGGTTCCCCGAGACCGGATAATTATTTCAAGGGTTCCTCTGTGTTGAAAAGGTTGAGAAAAACGGATGTAGAAGTTCCCAATTTTTGGATTATCTGGAATTGCATTGATAAGTTCTGAATGTAGGTGGGTTGGTATAGTTTTATTTGCTTAGTAAATTCCTGGGTCGGATCAGTTGTTTTTATAGTAAGTAGTATTTACCAGCTGCCTCTGGCCCTCTTGTACATACAGTATATTACCAAACTTATTGGGACCCCTTCCTTTGCATAAACATGAACTTTAATGGCATCCCAGTCTTAGTCTGTAGGGTTCAATATTGAGTTACCCCAACCTTTGCAGCTATAACAGCTTCAACACTTTTGGGAAGGCTGTCCACAAGGTTTAGGAGTGTAAATATGGGAATGTTTGACCATTCTTCCAGAAGCGCATTTGTGAGGTCAGGCACTGATGTTGGACGAGAAGGCCTGGCTCACAGTCTCCACTTTAATTCATCCCAAAGGTGTTCTATTGGGTTGAGGTCAGGACTGTGCAGGCTAGTCAAGTTCTTCCACCCCAAACTCGCTCATCCATCTCCATATGGACCTTGTTTGTGCACTGGTGCCCAGTCATGTTGGAACAGGAAGGGGCCATCCCCAAACTCTTCCCACAAAGTTGAGGGCATGAAATTGTCCAAAATGTCTTGGTATGCAAATGCCTTAAGAGTTCCCTGCACTGGACCTTAGGGGCCAAGCCCAACCCCTGAAAATCATCCCTACACCATATGATTTGGACCAGTGCACAAAGATAGTTCTATTTGACACAAAAATAATGACCTACATTTAGATATGGGTTTCCTTACTCATTATTATTATTATACAGGATTTATATAGTGCCAACAGTTTACACAGCGCTGCAACATGGGGACAGACAGTACAGTTACAATACAAATCAATACAGGAGGAATCAGAGGGCCCTGCTCGTTAGAGCTCACAATCTAGAAGGGAGGGTCGAGTGGAACAAAAGGTAATAACTATGGGGGATGATCAGATGGAGAAAATGTTATTAGGTGTGGGTAGAATAGGCTTCTCTGAAGAGAAAGGTTTGGTTTTCAGGAATCATCTAAAAGCTAATAGAGTAGGAGATAATCGGACAGATTGGGGTAAGGAGTTCCAAAGGATTGGGGAGGCTATGGAAAAGTCCTGGAGGCGAGCATGGGAGGAGGTGATGAGGGAGCTAGAGAGCAGGTCTTGAGAAGAACGAAGATAACAATTAGGTTGGTATTTTGAGACTAGGTTAGTGGTGTAGCTGGGGGCAGAGTTGTGGATGGCTTTGTAAGTAGTTGTTAGTATTTTGAACTTAATTTGTTGGGTGAGTGGAAGCCAGTGGAGGGATTGACAGAGAGGAGTAGCAAACATAGAGCGATTGGTAAGGTGGATAAATCTGGCAGCAGCATTCATGATGGACTGAAGTGGGGATAGCCTATGTAGAGGTCAGCCAATGAAGAGGGAGTTGCAGTAGTCGAGGCGAGAGATGACAGGGAGTGGATTAAGAGCTTTGTTGTGTCATTGGTTAGGAAGGGGTGTATTTTGGAGATGTTGCGGAGGTTGAGGTGGCAGGATTTGGACAGTGATTGGATGTGGGGCTTAAAGGAGAGTTCAGAGTCCAGGACTACACCTAGGACCTTGGCATGCGGGGATGGGCTTATAGCTGTGCCATCAATTTTGACAGAGAAATCAGGGGAAGGGGCACATGGGGGAGGAAAAGTTATACGTTTGGTTTTGGATAGATTAAGTTTGAGGAAGTGCTGTGACATCCAGACTGATATATCTGTTAGTAAATTAATGATACCTAAGGAGACTGAAGTAGTGTGCTAAGGGGTAGAGAAATAGATTTGGGTGTCTTCAGCGTAGAGGTGGTATTGGAAGCCATGGGAGGCTATCAGCTGACCCAGGGAGGAGGTGTAGATTGAAAATAGGAGAGGTCCAAGAACAGAACCTTGGGGGACCCCAACAGAGAAAGGAAGAGGAGAGGAGGAAGTAGAATTGTAAGTAATGCTGCGTTGGATAAGTAGGAGGAGAACCAGAAAAGAGTACAGTCACAGAAACCAAGGGCGTGGAGTTTTTTGAGAAAGAGGGGGTGGTCAACAGTGTCAAAGGCAGCAGAGAGGTCCAGGAGTAGGAGTACAGAAAAGTGTCCATTGGTTTTGGCCATTGGTAGATGGTTTGTTAGTTTTAGGAGAGCAGTTTCTGTGGAGTGTTGAGGACGAAATCCAGACTGAAGGTGATGAAGAAGGCGATTATCAGCAAGATGGCCGCTCAGTCGGTTGTAGACCAGGGGTTCAAGGAGTTTGGATAAAAAGGGGAGCAAGGAGATGGGGTGTAGGTGGTTAAGATTATCCAACAATTTAAGGCCCCCTCTGTGACTGTTACCCCCGCCCAGTCTACAGATGTCCCTCTGTCTTATCTCACTAACTATGCTAGTTTTATTACCATTGCCATATACATTTGTTTGTGTGTGTTTTTCTTTTTTTTCCTTTCCCTCAGAAATTGTGTTTTTTTAACATTCTGATAAAACTTTTGGGAATCAGTACAGCTTGATCCTTGAAGAAGGGGACACTCCCTGAAAATGTATGTTAGTGCAAATAAAAAACTATCACACACAGTACTTGTGCACAATGGGAAATATTTTTTCGATTTGTTTTCATACGTAAAATACATTATTTCGTTCTGTTACATTCATTATGTTACATTAATTCATTTTCTGATAATTCGTTATTTCTGTATATATATTGTGACAGGGCGATTCCCTGTCATGGTGTTTGGTCCCCAGAAATTGTCAACCAGGCAGGTTGACAGCCTCCAGGACAATTTGATAAGCAAGAATCGCTTTTGGGCAGTTTCTTCCAGGCTTGGTAGATCCAGTTGGGAGCCTGGAGTTTGGAGATTTCTGAGTGATCTGGGAGGGACGAAATCTCTAATCCTGGGACCAGGATTTAGGGATGGCCAGCGCACTGATTGTCCAGGTGTGTGTGGGCCTGATAGGGGAGTCAGGACCATGGTTCAGGGCTCCACCTTCCCGAGGAGTCCAGACTGCAAAGGAGTAGCCAGAGTGCAGGTGGGCACAGGGGGAAGCCCGAGACCCAAGGCTGAGAGCCAGGGCAGCGAGGACCTGTTGTCTAGATGAACAGTGCTGACAAGGGACTGGTCTGTTGGAGACAGATGAGAGCCTGAAGTGGAAGGCCTGTGAAACACTACTGTATGTATAAGCCAGGAGGCTGAATCTATCATTTCTGGATGTGGATGGTGAAAACCCCTGCGAGGGACACCCCTTTGATTTTGTTATCTTGAACTTTCCTATAATAAACATGGGCTACCATGCCCTCAAACAGAGATCCTGGCTGTCGTGAACTCACTCCAAACGCACCTACCACGAGAGCTAAACACCCCCATGCCACAATATATATTCGTTATAATTAATTGATTCGTTTTCGAATAATTCAGTATTTATGTATGTATATATATTTGTGATAAGGATTCATAGTTTGGAAAGTCCTTTGTTTATTGAATCCCTTAACACACACAATGACAATATCTCTACTCCTATGCTCAAATCCAATACAACACCCTTCTCAATCAGTTCTCAGGAATGCACTTTGCCAGTACTCCAACCTCCAGCACAAAATTAATCAGCTGATTGGACTGTAAGATTTACTCCGAGTTGAACTTTTGTTTCATTAGACCTTTAATGAATTAACGAATCATATCAAATTCGTTATTTTCGCTATAATTTCTTTCGTATTAGTTGAAATTCGTTATTTTTCTCTGCATCCGAATGTCCGAAAGGTGCAAAATTCATCCGATTTTCGATTCGTTACAAAATGATTGCACATGTCTACTCAATTGTTTCTGACCTTAATGAATTACTTTTTTTTTATATGAAATCTACATTTCCTATCTGATATCTTCTGAAGGGTCACCTCACTGTCTCATTATTGATCAGATATTGATAATTACACAACCAGGACAGTAAATAAAGATCTCACCTGTCACATTGAGGAACGTCCCATTTCCTTCTCCGGATATTTTTTGACCGTTCTCAAATGCAACTTTACAGTAAAACATCCCGGAGTCTGACAACACCACATGGTGCAGGGTGATGGCGGCCGATCGTCCATGGATGAACTGATCATAGACTACTCTGGAGAGTCTTCCAGAGAAATTCCAATTATTCTCAGAGACCTCCACCTCACTCCTCACAATCTGTTTGTACCACTCGTAGTTCCCAATGGAAGCGTTCACTCCGATGATTCTGTAGTCACACGGTAAGGTGACCGAACTGCCCTCTGTGGCCCATATTACTGGAGTCTGCCATACATGGATTGTCTGTAGCAGAGATCCTGACAGAAAGTAGAGACCGATAAGTGTGATAAGACTATAGAGGAGAAATTACTGTACAAAGATCTGTACAGAAAGAAAGAAACAGACATATAAATAGAGAAAAAAGACAGAAAAACAACAGCAATTCACATTTCTTATCTGGTGTCCTCTGAAGGGTCATCTCACTGTCTCATTATTGATCAGATATTGATAATTACACAACCAGGACAGTAAATACAAATCTCACCTGTCACATTGAGGAACGTCCCATTTCCTTCTCCAGATATTTGTTGGCCATTCTTAAATGTAACTTCACAGTAATACATCCCGGAGTCTGACAACTCCAGACGATGCAGGGTGATGGCGGCCGATCGTCCATGGATGAACTGATCATTGACCACTATGGAGAGTCTTCCAGAGAAATTCCAATTATTCTCAGAGACCTCCACGTCACTCCTCACAATCTGTTTGTACCACTTGTAGTTCCCAATGGAAGCGTTCACTCCGATGATTCTGTAGTCACACGGTAAAGTGACCGAACTGCCCTCTGTGGCCGATATCACTGGAGTCTGCCATACATGGATTGTCTGTAGTAGAGATCCTGACGGAAAGCAGAGACCGATAAGTGTGATAAGACTATAGAGAAGAAATTACTATACAAAGATCTGTACAGAAAGAAAGAAACAGACAGATAAATAGAGAAAAAAGACAGAAAAACAACAGCAATTCACATTTCCTATCTGACATCTTCTGAAGGGTCATCTCACTGTCTCATTATTGATCAGATATTGATAATTACACAACCAGGACAGTAAATACAAATCTCACCTGTCACATTGAGGAACGTCCCATTTCCTTCTCCGGATATTTCTTGACCATTCTCAAATGTAACTTCACAGTAATACATCCCGGAGTCTGACAACTCCACGCGATGCAGGGTGATGGCAGCCGATCGTCCATGGATGAACTGATCATTGACCACTATGGAGAGTCTTCCGGAGAAATTCCTATTACTCTCAGAGACCTCCGCCCCACTCCTCAGCATGTGTCTGTACCACTTGTAGGACCCGATGGAAGTGTTCATCTCTCCGATGATTCTGTAGTCACACGGTAAGGTTATGGAGTCACCCTCAGTGGCCGATATTACTGGAGTCTGCCATACATGGAATGTCTGCGATAGAAATCCTGACAGAGAGAAAAAATGAGTGTGACAAGACTATAGAAGAGAAATTACTGTACAAGGATCTGTACTAGATATAACATCTCTGAAAGAAATAAAATCAAAGGAAGGAGGGAGGGAGGGAAGGAAAGTAGGAAAGAAGGAAGGAAAGAAAGAAAGAAAGAAAACTGATTTATTCTCAGACCCGGCAGGGCTCCCAGCATACAGATCAGTCCAATGATGGGTTTCATGTTGCTTCTGGTCGGCTGAATATTCGGTAATACTGGCAGGTCTCTGCGCTGGGTGGAGTGTCTGGCATGGAAAGTTCTTCTTTCTGGTCACCTTATGACACATGAGACATCATATAGACTTCTGGTCCACTCTCTGATCAGACCACTTCCTTGTGATCTCTGTCTGTAATGATTCTCATATTCACATATAATAATGAGGGTCGGGAAGTATGAAATATCTGAAGATTATAGCTGGAATTCTGCAGCTTCTGCTTGTATGACACTGAAAGTCTGTGAAACCATTTCTAGGTGGAATGTATAGATATTTCCTTGACAGAAACAGTGATTATCTATGGAGGAGGTAATGGTGGCTGGAGAAGTTTTACGATGGGGGGGCGCCAGGCCCGACCTTCCTTTTTGACCCCTCCTACTTCTAATAAGCCCCACCTCTTATAGAATCCACCCACTCTGTCCCCTGTATTCCACATATTGTGTCAGGAGTACACAGCTCAGCATCACAGGACACAGTATATAGCTCAGCATCACAGGACACAGTATACAGCTCAGCATCACAGGACACAGTAGACAGCTCAGCATCACAGGACACAGTAGACAGCTCAGCATCACAGGACACAGTATACAGCTCAGCATCACAGGATACAGTATACAGCGCAGCATCACAGGACACAGTATACAGCTCAGCATCACAGGACACAGTATACAGCGCAGCATCACAGGACACAGTACACAGCTCAGCATCACAGGACACAATATACAGCTCAGCATCACAGAACACAGTATACAGCTCAGCATCACAGGACACAGTATACAGCTCAGCATCACAGGACACAGTATACAGCTCAGCATCACAGGACACAGTGTACAGCCCAGCATCACAATACACAGTATTCAGCTCAGCATCACAGGAAACAGGATATAGCTCAGCATCACAGGACACAGTATATAGCTCAGCATCACAGTACACAGTATTCAGCTCAGTATCACAGGACACAGTATACAGCCCCAGCATCAAAGAACACAGTATACAGCTCAGCATCACAGGACACAGTACACAGCCCAGCATCACAGGACACAGTATACAGCTCAGCATCACAGGACACAGTATACAGCCCCAGCATCACAGGACACAGTATACAGCTCAGCATCACAGGACACAGTACACAGCCCAGCATCACAGGACACAGTATACCGCTCAGCATCACAGGACACAGTACACAGCCCAGCATCACAGGACACAGTAGACAGCTCAGCATCACAGGACACAGTATACAGCCCCAGCATCACACGTGGGGCAAATTGCAGCCAATATTACAGGTGGGGGTAAATTGCAGCCAAAAACACAGGTGGGGTAAATTGTAGCCAATTACACAGGTGGGGGTAAATTGCAGCCAATATCACAGGTGGGGGAAATTGCAGCCAATATCACACCGACGTTAAATGGGGGTGGACACATTAACCGATGTTAAAT
>BLSH010013858.1:27289-38887 GCA_018402905.1 Glandirana rugosa | reverse complement strand
ACTGACACCATCCTCTGCTCTACTGACACCGTCTTCTACCCTACTGACACCATCCACTGCCCTACTGACACCGTCCTCTACCCTACTGACACCGTCCACTGCCCTACTGACACCGTCCTCTGCTCTACTGACACCGTCCACTGCCCTACTGACACCGTCCACTGCCCTACTGGCACCGTCCTCTGCCCTACTGACACCATCCTCTGCTCTACTGACACCGTCTTCTACCCTACTGACACCATCCACTGCCCTACTGACACTGTCCTCTACCCTACTGACACCGTCCTCTACCCTACTGACACCGTCCACTGCCCTACTGACACCGTCCTCTGCTCTACTGACACCGTCCACTGCCCTACTGGCACCGTCCTCTGCCCTACTGACACCATCCTCTGCTCTACTGACACCGTCTTCTGCCCTACTGACACCGCCCACTGCCCTACTGACCCTGTCTCTGCCCTACTGACACCTTCCACTGCCCTACTGACCCTCTCTCTGCCCTACTGACACCATTCACTGCTCTACTGACACCATCCACTGCCCTACTGACACCATCCACTGCCCTGCTGACACCGGCGTCCACTGCCCTACTGATACCGTCCTCTGCTCTACTGACACTGTCCACTGCCCTACTGACACCGCCCTCTGCCCTACTGACACCGTTCACTGCTCTACTGACACCGTCCACTGCCCTATTGTACTATCCACTGCCCTACTGACACCATCCACTGCCCTACTGACACCATCCTCTGCTCTACTGACACCGTCTTCTGCCCTACTGACACCGCCCACTGCCCTACTGACCCTGTCTCTGCCCTACTGACACCTTCCACTGCCCTACTGACCCTCTCTCTGCCCTACTGACACCATTCACTGCTCTACTGACACCATCCACTGCCCTACTGACACCATCCACTGCCCTGCTGACACCGGCGTCCACTGCCCTACTGATACCGTCCTCTGCTCTACTGACACTGTCCACTGCCCTACTGACACCGCCCTCTGCCCTACTGACACCGTTCACTGCTCTACTGACACCGTCCACTGCCCTATTGTACTATCCACTGCCCTACTGACACCATCCACTGCCCTACTGACACCATCCTCTGCTCTACTGACACCGTCTTCTGCCCTACTGACACCGCCCACTGCCCTACTGACCCTGTCTCTGCCCTACTGACACCTTCCACTGCCCTACTGACCTTGTCTCTGCCCTAATGACACCATTCACTGCTCTACTGACACCATCCACTTCCCTACTGACACCATCCACTGCCCTGCTGACACCGTCCACTGCCCTACTGATACCGTCCACTGCTCTACTGACACTGTCCACTGCCCTACTGACACCGTCCTCTGCCCTACTGACACCGTCCTCTGCCCTACTGACACCGTTCACTGCTCTACTGACACCGTCCACTGCCCTACTGTACTATCCACTGCCCTACTGACACCATCCACTGCCCTACTGACCCTGTCTCTGCCCTACTGACACCGTCCTCTGCCCTACTGACACCATTCACTGCTCAACTGACACCATCCACTGCCCTACTGACACTGTCCACTGCCCCTAATGACATCTTCCACTGCCCTACTTACCCTGTCTCTGCCCTACTGACACCATCCACTGCCCTACTGACACCATCCACTGCCCTACTGACACCGTCCTCTACCCTACTGACACCATCCACTGCCCTACTGACCCCGTCCTCTGCTCTACTGACACCGTCCTCTGCTCTACTGACACCGTCCACTGCCCTACTGGCACCGTCCTCTGCCCGACTGACACCATCCTCTGCTCTACTGACACCGTCTTCTGCCCTACTGACACCATCCACTGCCCTACTGACACCATCCACTGCCCTACTGACACCGTCCTCTACCCTACTGACACCGTCCACTGCCCTACTGACACCGTACTCTGCTCTACTGACACCGTCCACTGCCCTACTGGCACCGTCCTCTGCCCTACTGACACCATCCTCTGCTCTACTGACACCGTCTTTTGCCCTACTGACACTATCCACACACCAACCACTTTCCTACTAACTGACACTGTCCACTTTTAAGGTAGGCTTCATTTATATTTTTACACTGACATTTGTTTTATTATATTTTTCTTTAAGTTTTCCTTACTATTTATTTAGCTCTTGCTACTTCATTTCTTTTAAAAAAAAAGGAGGGCTGAAACCTAGTGATCTTTGATTATTGTCATGCTGTTCATGTACAGTAGATCTCTGCCTCTCAAAGGTTGCCCACCCCTGTCATAATCTGTCTAATATGGTTATTTCCTATAAACTTCAGCTTCATCTAGTGACCATAATGCAGTATTTACCTGAAATACACTATATTACCAAAAGTATTGGAACACCTGCCTTTACACACACATGAACTTTAATGGCACCCCAGGCTTAGTCTGTAGGGTTCAATATTGAGTTGGCCCACCCTTTGCAGATATAACAGCTTCAACTCTTCTGGGAAGGCTGTCCACAAGGTTTAGGAGTGTCTATGGGAATGTTTGACCATTCCTCTAGAAGCGCATTTGTGAGGTCAGGCGCTGATGTTGAATGAGAAGGCCTGGCTCGCAACCTCCACTCTAATTCATCCCAAAGGTGTTCTATCGGGTTGTGGTGCAGGCCAGTCAAGTTCCTCCACCCCAAACCCCCTCATCCATGTCTTTATGGACTATCAGCATACCCCCCAACTTTCTGCGATGGGAATGAGGGACACCTATTAGCAAAAGTATATAGGAATAGGATGCACACTCCTGCCACACCCTCCTTAAAGGAGAAATGTACAAAAAAATGATTGGTTAAACCCATAAGTTCTTTTTTTACCACTACTATTCCTTTGCACTGATCTTTGCAATTTACAAATGCAACAATTTAGCAATTTGATGAAAGGTTTAGCACTGGGAAACACTTTTTGATAGATAAATAATATGTTTTATATACCAATATATAGATCAGACCAAAATGACGGACAAATGAGGAGGAAAGAGGGACAGAGGGACTTTGGTCCGAATGAGGGACAGTCCCTTGAAATCAGGGACAGTTGGGAGCTATGGCCACCAGATACATCACTGAGGACAATGATAGATATCATCCCCCCAGCTTCTATGTTGAAGACATCACTCCCAGACTTCATGGAATGGGACGAGGAAGGGAATGGGTCCCGAGTTACCCCCAGGGTCTGCAGGCAGAGGCTTATCAGAATCTGGAATGTTAGTAAGGGGACCCCACACACCGGCCCCCCTCCCTATGTACATCGTACCCCTACCCATTTACCTGGAAAAAAATGTGTACAAAAAAACACACTACACAGCTTTTTACAATATTAAAATTTCTCTTCTCCCTCTCCGACGTCTTCTTTCTTTGGCTCTTTTGCGGGGTCTTCTTTCTTCTCCTCTGCCGCGTCTTCTGCTCTTTTGCCGGTCTTCTCCGTTGTCCTCTTCCCTCTGTTCTTCCTCTCTTCTTCTTCCCATGTTGACACGTCGCAATCTCCTTCATGAATGCCCTCTCCGCTGTGTGCTGCGCCTTATATTGACATGGGGCGGGGTCACCTGCTGACATCACCCGGAGGCCCCACCCTCTATGCTGTCACAGCTCCACCCCAGACCCGAAGAAAGAAGACGCTGGAGAGGGAGAAGAGAGGGGAGAAGATGCCGGAGCTGATTTAATAAAATACTTTAAAAAGCTGTGTGGTCTTTTTTTGTACACTTTTTTCCAGGTAAATGGGTTGGGGTATGATGTACCCCATACTCATTTACATAGGGTGGGGGGCCGCCATCTGGGGGGCCCCCTTGTTAAAGGAGGGCTTCCAGATTCTGATAAGTCCCTGCCCGCAGACCACGACAACCACCGGCAAGCGTTGTCGGGAAGAGGCCTTTGTCCTAATCAACATGGGGACAAGGTGCTGTGGGAGGGTGCAGAGCCCATGTTGAGAGCATGTGGCCTGGTATGTCCAGGAGGGTGGCGCGCTTGCTCGTCCCCACCCCCTTTGCTGGGCTGCATGCTCGGATAAGGGTCTGGTACGGATCCTGGGGGGGAACCCACGCCATTTTTTTGGCGGGGGGTTCCCCTTAAAATCCGTACCAAACCAAAGGGCCTGGTATGCTCCTAGAGGGGGACCCCGTGCCATTTTTTTTTTAAATTTGGTGTGGAGTTCCCCTTCAAGATCCCCAGAGCAAAAGGTGCCTGGTATTGTCGGATCCCTGTTCACAGAAAATCGGTCCGACTTTGACCCTATGTAGGACTGTAAATCGCACAGCAAAGTAGGATCAAAGTCGGACCGTTTTTTTTTGTCGGATAGTGTGAACCCAGCCTTGAAGCGGTAGTAAACCCATCCATTTAACAGTTTAAAAAACAGTTACATTTCCTGCATGTGCCAGAAATGTAACACTCCCATTGGTTGTGCTCTAAACCAAACTGTCAAACCATCCAATGGCTGGTGTCATGTGCAGCATCAAAGCAGTTGTAGATTAAACAGAGGCCAAGATGGCAGCTTCCTTGGCTGAAAATGATAGGAGGGTTTACTACCACTTTAAGGAATGTTACATTTGTTTGTTAATACATGGCCAACATGGCCAAATTTTTTCGAGATCGGTGTCATTCGTCATTTTGTTCTTAGTTGTAAGTTGGGGAGGTATATGTGGGAACAAAGTATAAGGTTTGGAGACATCTGTGGTACCTTAGTCAAGTGAATGCAGCTATGATAGATATATTTTGTAAATGCTACATTCTCCCATAATGAATGGAGGTTGCTTATAAATTGCTTGAAGGTTGCATTCTATATGTCGTTTACCCCATTCTTTTCTCTACTGCCTGGGGTTTTGGCTATCAACCCCTAGGCACTCAGCCCAGCCCTGATCTCACAGACTGTGTCTGTTAACCATTTGTTTCAGAATAAATGTCCATTTTCTGTGTTTGTAGATGGCACCAAGCTACACTATATTGCCAAAAGTATTGGGACAGCCCTGCAAATCATTGGATTCAGGTGTTCTAATCACCTCCATGGCTACAGGTGTATAAAATTAAGCACCTAGGCAAGCAGACGGCCTCTACAAACATTTGTGGAAGAATGGGTAGCTCTCAGGAGCTCAGAGAATTTAAGTGTGGTACCATGATAGGTTGCCACCTGTGCAATAAGTCTATCCATGAAATTTCCTTTCTACTAAATATTCTTTTTTTTTTTCATTGCAAAAATGTTTTATTGTTTTAACAAGCAAGGTATACAGGTCATACCAGTCAGTAAGATATACATTTCACAAGCATATAAGTAGAACATACGTGTCAATCTCTTCATATAAATCAGCAGTTATAATTGAGTCCATTGAATGGGATCTACTAAATATTCTATGGTCAACTGCTATTGGTATAACAAAGTGGAAGCAACTGGGGACAACAGCAACTCAGCCATGAAGTGGTAGGCCACATAAAATGACATAGCGGGGTCAGCGCATGCTGAAGCTCACAGTTCACAGAAGTCACCAACTGTCTGCAGAGTCAATAGCTACAGACCTCCAAACTTCATGTGGTCTATAGATTAGCACAACAGTGTGTAGAGAGCTTCATGGAATGGGTTTCCATCGCTGAGCAGCATCATCCAAGCCTTACATCACCAAGTGCATCGCAAAGCATCGGATACAGGGGTGTAAAGCACGCTGCTGCTGGACTCTAGAGCAATAGAGACGTGTTCTCTGGAGTGACCAATTACACTTCTCTGTCTGGCAATGTGATGGATCTGTCTGGGTTTGGCAGCTGCCAGGAGAATGATACTTACCTCACTGCATTGTGCCAAGAGTAAAGTTTGGTGGAGGGGCAATTATGGTGTTGGGGTTGTTTCTCAGCGGTTGGGCTTGGCCCTTAGTTCCAGTGAAGGGAACTCTTAAGGTGTCAGCATACCAAGACATTGTGGACAATTTCATGCTCCCAACTTTGTGGGAACAGTTTAGGGATGGTCCCTTCCTGTTCCAACATGACTGCGCACCAGTGCCATTAAAGTTCATGTGCGTGGAAGGGCAGGTGTCCCAATACTTTTGACAATATAGTGTATGTAGTGGAGAATGTCCAGGATATCTCTAGTTTACAAACTGACCTCAATGCACTACTTGATTGGACAATTATGTGGCAAATGAGGTTCCATGTAGATAAATGTAAAGTTCTTCACCAGGGCCGGATTAACATAGGGGCTATTGGAGCTGCAGCTCCAGGCCCCTACCTCAAAATAGGCCCATGCCAGTGAGTCATTAATGCTGTTTAGCTCTGTGTGTGTACGCCATTGTTATGTAAATCGCGGGCGGCCGGCGGGCGCTGTTGTTATGTAAATCGCGGGCGGCCGGCGGATGCTGTTGTTATGTAAATCGCGGGCGGCCGGCAGGCGTTATTGTTATGTAAATCAAAGGCGGAAGCTGAGTTCCACAGGGTGCAGTGTAGCACAGCATAGAGCCTGAGTCTTGTTCCTTCCCCACAGCTTTCACCCCCATAGTGCAAAATACAGCAAATGGCACTAAATAGCGCCCAGGCAACAGATAGCACCCAAATCCTTACTCCAGTTAAGACCTGGAGATGTGCACATGGAAATAATGTTTAGCGCATGATATAATCACCTAAATTGTACTAAAATTTGCGGGATATTGTTTAAAGATAATCTGCTTTTAAACTGTGTGAAAAAGGTTTTTCTACACTGAAATATCTTAAAAAGTCTGAGAAGAGATAAATTCTCCGTCTCTTTACTCCTAGGTGCAGAGCACAGCTGAGCACAACCATCCATGGAGTAATTACAGGGCGCTATAGGAAATACCAAAATGAGAGCTGTGAGAATTTTTTGGGAATAACAGTTTGAGCAATGCAGCCCAATGCAATGTTCAGCCATTCATTCCAATACAATTGTAACTTCCCCAAAGAAGTCCTTTTCATGTTGAGATGAAATGTATCTTTCTCTCAAAGAATTTGTCCTTGCAACAATGTTGCAATTTTGATAATCTATTTTATTTTTAAGAATGGTAGAATGTTCAATCTTTTCATGTTTTGTTAAAATATAATTTTTTCTCTGTCACTTTCACTTGTTGATATCTAGCACTCAAAAATATTTCCTGAAACTCACACAGGTGTCTTTACAAACCAAAAACAATACCATTGCTTATGGAAATTTAAAAAGGAATATCATTTGTTTTATTTTTTATTCTTTCCAAATGATTTTAAAGAGGAAGTAAAGCCTGATGGGTTTTACTTCCTCTTTGTTACCCTGCAATTTAAAATCATAATAGACTAGTATGCATCGCATAGTCTATTATGTGTCTGCATTGGAAGCCTGCGATGTCCCCGCTCCAGCCTGTATCCATCTTCACCCCTCTTCCTTCCGGGGCCGCGATCTCCGGCTCTGTGACAGGCCGGAGCTGTGTGGCGTCATTCCCACGCATGCGCACAGGAGTTGCCAATCACAGCACGATCTCAGTCAAGAAACGGCACATCGGCACATGTGAGTACAGTGAGGTCAGGCACTGAAGTGGATGAGAAGGCCTGGCTCGCAGTCTCCGCTCTAATTCAGCCAAAAGGTGTTCTATTGGGTTGATGTCAGGACTCTGTGCAGCCCAGTTAAGTTCCTCCACCCCAAACTTGCTCATCCATGTCTTTATGGACCTTGCTTTGTGCACGGTATGCAGTCATGTTGGAACAGAAAGGGGCCATCCTAAAACTGTTCCCACAAAGTTGGGAGCATGAAAGGCCCACCAAGATCCTCAGCACCAGGCCCATGATGCTCTTAATCTGGCCCTGTTCTTCACCTGAGGGCTGAAAACGTGCATACATCATACATTCTAGCAATAGAAAAAATGGGGGAGTCAATGGGAGAGAAGGATCGGGGTGTTATGGTAGATTATAGATTTAATAATAGCATATAATGCTAAATCAAGCAAACTCCTTTCTTGTATAAAAGAGGTACAGTGCCTTGAAAAAGTATTCATACCCCTTGAAATGTTCCACCTTTTCTCGTGTTACAACCAAAAACGTAAATGTATTTTATTGAGGTTTTTATGTGATAGACCGACACAAAGTGACTCATAATTGTGAAGTGAAAAGAAAATGGTAGATGTTTTACAAATAAATCTGTGAAAAGTGTGGGGGGCATTTGTATTCAGCCCCCTTTACTCTGATACCCCTAACTAAAATCTAGAGGAACCAATTGCCTTCAGAAGTGACCTAATTAGTAAATAGAGTCCACCTGTGTGTAATTTAATCTCAGTATAAATACAGCTGTTCTGTGAAGCCCTCAGAGGTGTTTTAGAGATCCTTAGTGAACAAACAGCATCATGAAGGCCAAGGAACACATTAGACAGTCACGGATAAAGTTGTGGAGAAGTTTAAAGCAGGGTTAGGGTATAAAAAAAATATTAGGCATGTGCAATTTGTTTCGTTCCGAATTAGTTTTTTGATGAAATTCTACAAATTTGTTAATTCAGAAATAATCGTTTAATAAATTTTTGTAAATTCAAAAACTCATAAATTCGAAAATCCGAAAATAAGAATGAAAATCCGAAGATTCAAAATAACGAAAATCCGAAAATTAGAATGAAAATCCGAAAATTTGAAAACCCAAAAATTCTAAATAATAATTAACTAACTATTAATAACTATTACTAACTATTAAATTATAGGCATTGGAATTTCCTTTCAAATGTAGCTGTTAGTGAACGTAAGGAATACGAATTTATCCTAAGTTACCAATTAATTAAAATAACAAATGCCGCATATAAAGGAATGAAAGGTAACAAATTAATAATAATAAATAATAATAATAAACATTTTTTATTATTATTATGAATTTGTTATGTTCCATTCATTTAGATGCAGCATTCATTATTTCAGATAATTCGTAACTTTGGATAAATTCGTATTCCTTACGTTCACTAGCACTAAAATTTGAAAGGAAATTCCAATACCTATAATTTAATAGTTAGTAATAATTATTATTAGTTAGTTAGTTTTTATTTTGGATTTTTGAATTTTCAGATTTTCAAACTTTTGGATTTTCGTTCTTATTTTTGGATTTTCCTTATTTTCGGATTCTCAAATTTACAAATTTATTCGAAATTACGAATTTCGAACATAACTAGGGATGCACCGATACCACTTTTTTTAATACCGAGTTCAAGTACCGATACTCTTTTGCAGGTACTCGCCGATACCAATTACCTATCGCCTAGGAATAGGGGTGGTTTGGGAGGTGGGAGGGGATGGTTGTTAGGGAGTTGGGTGACGGCAGGGTGAGAGTAGAGGGTAAGTGAGGGCAATGTACTTGAGGGTGGGGTGAAATAGCAATTGTGGGGTGGGAGGGTTGGGATGGAAAGGCTGTGATTGCTGGGGGGAAGAGGATAGGGATAGAAGGGTTATTGGTGACATGGTGGCAGAGGTGACAGCTGTTGGAGGGAAGGAGGAGGCAACAGGCAGAAGTGACTGCAGGCATGGTACAGGAGACCGTCAGAGATTGCAGGCATGGTACAGCAGACAGCCAGAGACTACAGGCATGGTACAGGAGACAGCCAGAGACTGCAGACATGGTACAGGAGACCACAGGCATGGTACAGGAGACAGCCAGAGACTGCAGACATGGTACAAGAGACTGCAGGCATAGTACAGCAGACCGTCAGAAACTGCAAGCATGGTACAGGAGACAGCCGGAGACTGCAGGCATGGTACAGGAGACAGCCAGAGACTGCAGACAAAATACAGGAGACAGCCAGAGACTGCAGGCGTGGTACAGGAGACAGAGTTCAGGGCACAGAAATGTTTGACAGCAGGCGATGTGTTGGAGAGATTCTCCTGTATGTAAAGACAATGGTGCAGCTCACAATCCAGCACCCCTCCTCCCTCCCAGCCCAGGGCAGTCGCTCCTTCCACCCACCCCTCCTCCACTTCTGGTAACAGTTTCCGGCCTCAGTGGTCAGTGATCGGTGGGAAGAATGCTCCTTACATTGGTGGTCAGTGGAAAGAATGCCCCTTACATTGGTGATCAGTGGGAAGAATGCTCCTTACATTGGTGATCAGTGGGAAGAATGCTCCTTACATTCGTGATCAGTGGGAAGAATGTTCCTTACATTGGTGATCAGTGGGAAGAATGCTCCTTACATTGGAGATCAGTGGGAAGAATGCTCCTTACATTGGTGATCAGTGGGAAGAATGCCCCTTACATTGGTGATCAGTGAGGAGAATGCTCCTTACATTGGTGGTCAGTGGGAAGAATGCTCCTTACATTGGTGATCAGTGGGAAGAATGCTCCTTACATTGGTGATCAGTGGGAAGAATGTCCCTTACATTGGTGATCAGTGGGAAGAATGCTCCTTACATTGGGGATCAGTGGGAAGAATGCCCCTTACATTGGTGGTCAGTGGGAAGAATGCCCCTTACATTGGTGATCAGTGGGAAGAATGTCCCTTACATTGATGATCAGTGGGAAGAATGTTCCTTACATTGGTGGTCAGTGGGAAGAATGCCCCTTACATTGGGGATCAGTGGGAAGAATGTTCCTTACATTGATGGTCAGTGAGAAGAATGCTCCTTACACTCATGGTCAGTGGGAAGAATGCTCCTTACATTGGTGATCAGTGGGAAGAATGCTCCTTACATTGGTGGTCAGTGGGAAGAATGTTCCTTACATTGGTGATCAGTGGGAAGAATGTTCCTTACATTGGTGATCAGTGAGAAGAATGCTCCTTACACTCGTGGTCATTGGGAAGAATTAACCCCTTACAGATACCTAAAAAAATGAATGATGTCAGTGGGAATTTATCTGAGAGGCAAAAATTGCTCATTGCTCAAGGAACCCCTAGCAACCCACAGAGGAACCCTAGGGTTTCATGAAACCCTGGTTGAGAATCCCTGATCTGGATAAACCTATGGAGAGAAGGTAGAGCATTGCAGTGATCCTCTAAGGCTGCAGTATAATATATTCTTTCTTAACGTTTGTACTTCAGGTATTTAACTTCAGGGAAGTTATTATAACTTACTATCCAGAATCCGGGACTGTTGGGCGGCATGGCTATTCTATGTACTGTATGTAGACAAGCTTGTCCCGACCTTTTTAACCCAGAGAAACCTTGGAAATGACTCTCTGCTCTCAGGGAACCTCTGCTAAGAATTATAGTGTGTGGTGGGATTGCGCTGTGATCTGAGATGGTATAAAGGACAGGTGTGGTAATACAAGAACTAAACACTAAGTAAATGGCAAAAATGATAATAGTGTCCATACACAGTCACAGAGTGCTAATAAGCTTCTAATAAGAAAAGGTCCAGAATCAAGAACATAATGGTGTGGACAGGAAATATGGTAGAGTCTAGTGTCGCGTTAGGGTGGTGTGTGATATTAAGAATCGTCTCCAAGGGACTCTCGTCTCTCAGTAAAGGTTCCAAAGAGACCCAATTTTTCCAGCCCTGTTCGAACAGATGTATGTCATGTATCTTATCGGTACGGCGGGT
Source organism: Glandirana rugosa (assembly GCA_018402905.1). Classification (NCBI taxonomy): domain Eukaryota; kingdom Metazoa; phylum Chordata; class Amphibia; order Anura; family Ranidae; genus Glandirana; species Glandirana rugosa. The sequence goes on along the minus strand of BLSH010013858.1, from coordinate 27,416 downwards.
TGTCAGGGCCTAAGACCTATCATTCAATATTATTGAAGGGACTTCAATTTATGGACTTCATGTTTGCAATTCTTTCTTATATAATATGACGTCGGAATCTCCTAGTGACGTTACGAGATGGAAGAGA
>BLSH010013733.1:249497-260114 GCA_018402905.1 Glandirana rugosa | reverse complement strand
CATTTTCATCCTGTTCACGGGACGTTTGTTTACACCTATCCCTTTATTTAATTTTAGTGTATTTTTTTTTTTTTAAACCTCCTCCTCCACCTACACCTCATCCTCGGATCTCCAACTCCTCCACCACTGGCACCGCCACATCCACCTTCACCTCCACCTCCTCCTCCTCCTCCATCGGTTGTGACAAAAACAAACACACAAAAAGAAAAGATTAACCCCATCGGGGGTTTTATAACTCTGTATAATTTTTTTTTTTCATATGGTTACCGAAACACTCCGGTCAGATTTAAAGATAAGACGTGTTCCATGTCTGTTCAGAACACCCTAGGTACGGGACAAGCTAACGTTTATTAAAATGAACTAGGCATGGATCCCACAAGACTTGTCTGTACCTTGTGCAGAATAGAAATTTAGACTGGCCTCACAAAGCCATTGGTATACTTTTTTTTTTTAATATGTCTCAATATTTTGGGGGCTACCCCAATTAGAAAAGAAAAACACACAAACAAAAACAGTGTTGGCTACCTCCTCCTCCTCCTCCACCTCCACTTCCACCTACACCGCCACGGTCACCACCTCCTCAACCTCTAGGCTCCTACTCCACATCCACCTCCTCCTCCAAATTTTTTTTTTTTTATGTGATTTTAATTTATTTCCCTATCCACATTTGTTTGCAGGGCACTTGTCCTACTTTTACCCCAATTTTGCTTCCTTTTGCAGCCCTCTAGCCCTTTCCAGGACTTTTTTGGAGCCATTTTTGTGCCCAAAAGTTCGGGTCACCATTGACTTCAATGGGGTTCGGGGTCAGGGGCCAAGTTCGGGTCAAGTTCGGTGCCGAACTCGAACATTTTTCGTGAAGTTCGGCCTAACCCGAACATCCAGGTGTCCGCTCAACTAAAAATAGACTTTACTTAATGTAGAGTTCCATATTTGTTGAGGAAAAATGAATTCTTCCAGGCACTCTATGGATTTTATACATATACCTCTGTGCTTAAGGCCCATACACACGGTAGAATTATAGGCGGCAAAAAGTCGTACGACAGCCTGTTGTGCGATAATCCGACCGTTATTACGCACCATTCGACAGCCAATTTTCAATTATCGTCCAACAGAAGTTGTATGTGAAGACTACAAAGCTTTTGTCTGCCGACAAGGCGTTGTTCAATATAACTGTTCTAAAATCATCTTCAAATCATTTATACTTTTTTGACACAGTTTGAAGATGATCTTAGAAAAGTTATATGGCTTCTACCGTTAATTAATACTTTTCAGACACAGTTTGAAGATGGTCCACATCCACCTCCATTTTTGATTTTTTTATGTTTTTATTTTTTTCAAAATGCTTTTAGTTATTTCCCTGTCCCCATTTCTTTGTAGGGCACTTGTCCCACCCTTACCCCCATTTCCTTCCTTTTGCAGACCTCTAGGACTTTCCAGGACTTTTTACAGCCATTTTTGTGCCTAAAAGTTTGGGTCCCCATTGATTTCAATGGGGTTCGGGGTCTGGGACAAAGTTCAGGTTCTGTCCGGACCCGAACCCGGACTTTGTCCCGAAGTTCGGCCGAACCAGCAGAACCCGGACTTCCAGGGGTTCGCTCAACTCTACTCCTGACCTCTCTGATTTTTCTATGTTCTTCAGCTCTCTCGCATATGTGGTCATGAGGCTGCCAATTTTCTCCCACACATTTATAGTCAGCATGAGGGTAAATGGGTTTACACAGCTCTGCCAGTTTGTCCAATGCTTCACGTGTCATTATTTTGTTAGTCCTTGCTCTTGACCTTCCAGAGACAAGGTAGCTCACGGTACATGTCAATGAACTGTGACAGGAACTCAGGAGAGTTAAATTTATTAGTCATCTTCTGTTAAAAAAAAAATATATATATCAGTCATGATGCCTGCAAGACACAACACAAAACAAAGCATAATGGAACTTCACCTGGCATAACCCTACACTGGACCCAATATAGGCCTCAATCCAAGCAGTATAGCCCATTAACCCCCCATCTAGGCCCAAATTCAAGCAGTATCGCCCATCAACCCGGAATCTAGGCCCCAATCCAAGCAGTATAGGCCACTGTATAGGCCACTACCCACCTATGCCACAAGTTCAAGTCGAACCTTCGTTATCTGCACAATTTCTTGTGTTGCAAAAAGATCATTCTCCACTCACAGTTTGTACCTACAGCTGTTCCATCGAACATGCGATCCGGCTTTATACACTGCGCGTGCGTCCAACTCCGCTCTTATGTGCGTCATGACGCTGGGGCGTGAACGGCTCTCCTATCCTCCATGCGACATATGCGGTGGAACCTTCAGGGACAATATGGCAGATTCTGCAAGTTGCAGCCAGGCCCGTGGTGCTGGATTGTATCGCAGAGCAAAAGCCACACCGATGAGCAAGGCTGAGATGGTGCACATGGTGGGCATCATGGAGAGGCATGACTATGATTGCAAGTTGGAAAATTATGAGAGGCCCAATAGCCGCAAAGACTTAATTTTTTGGAGAAGATCATCACATTTCTGAAGAAAGAACATGACATACAGCAATCGAAGGATCAAATGAGAAAACAATGGTCTGATCTAAAACACAGGGAACAAGACCAGCTGGAGAAGATCCATCATATCCTTCAAAAAAGTAAGCAATAGTTGTATGTAAACAATATGTATATGTGTACATTATGTATCTGGATATGTTCTTGGTAAAAGTAGCTGGAGAGAATTATAGCTGAGGTTAGAAACTGTTTTTATGCCTTGGAATTCCAACTTTGAAGGTAAATCTCAAGTATATATGAAGAATAGAATGTGTTAATATTTTTAGACAATCCTTTAGCTTTTGCACTTATATTATTTTTTATGTTTCAACAGGGAACAAGAAAAAAATAAGACTGCAGGCAAACCCCCGCAAGGGACGAAGGGAGGCTCCCATCCCTGGCCCAGCAACAGAGGAGGAATCAAGGTCACCTTCCCGAAAAAAGGTAAGTGGAAAATTAGAACAAAAAAATTTAGCCACAGACAGGGGTGCTGCTAGGTGGGCAAAAGGGCAGTGGCTTCAGACCTAGATTAAGGATTAAGTGTCACTTTCTGGTTGCTGCCTGCCTCATCAGTGCCCATTAATACAGCCTTGCCAGTGCAAACATGGTGTCACGCACCTGATGGTGGAGTCTGTCTTGTGCAGGAAGCAACAACTCTTATGGCCCTGGTTCGAGAACCCCTGGTAGAGCAGACAGGAGGTTCAAGAGCACAGGGGGGCACGAGGGTTGGACTGGTTCACGGTTGGTAGTGTGAGCGGTCAGAGGCTCATGCAATCTGTAGAGTAGTGATACAAGCAGGGGTCGGCAACTGGCTGGCAAGGCGGTACAGGTGGAGCAGGTAGAAGAGTTGTCAGGTACAGGCAGGGTCGTTAACAGGCAGGCAGCAAGGTACACTGGGATCAGGCAGAACAGTTGTCGTGGGCAAGCTGGGGGTCGGTGCAGGCAGAGATCAATCAGAGTCAGGACAGATAACAGGATACAGGTCACTCGGAACTCACACAAACACTGTAGAATGGACAGTATCCTCTGCAGGGCGCAGCATGCTTAAATAGGATGTTTGGCGCCATTGACGTGCACAGGTGCGCGCAAAGCGCACAGGCATGTATAAGGCAGTTTTCCTAACACTGCCCCCCCAAGGGGCAGCCTCCGGATGCCTCTCCGGGTACCAACTTCCTGATGGTTTTTCTTGAAAGCTTGAATTAGTTCAGCTGCATAGATGTTTGCCTCTGGTTCCCAGGAACTTTCCTCAGGGACTGTACCCCTTCCATTTCACCTGATACTAAGTGGAGCTACCCCTCTTCCGACAGCCCAGGATAGCCTCGACCTCAAACTCCTCCTCTCCATGTACTAGAATTGGTTCTGGTGGACCCGTCTTCCATCCTGGGAAGGGATCTGGAGGGGCTGGCTTCAGCAGAGACACATGGAATACTGGGTGAACTCGTGGGGATGAGGGTAAAGTTAACTCATAAGCCACCTTATTAATCCTTTTCTTCATCGGGAAGGGGGCCAATGAATCTAGGGCCCAATTTCTTCGAAGGACATGCCAGTTTCAGGTTCCTGGTGACCAACCAGACCAGATTACCCGGTTGCAGTTCAAGCTCTCCCCGTCTCTTCCTGTCAAAGGCTTCCTTGCTGAACTCTAGTGCTCTGATGAGCGTGTCTTGCAAGAGCTTATTATTCTTCTCAAAGAAGCTTACAGTCTCCTGTACTGCTGGTACCGGGCTTTCAAAGATTAGGCCAGGTAAGAAGGTTGGGTGAAAGCTGTAGTTTGCCCAGAACAAAGTCTGTTTGGTGGCTGAGTGGACCGTGTTGTTAAAGGCAAACTTAGCCAGTGGTAATAATAATGAGGCCCAATCATCTTGAGAGAACGAGGAGAAAGAACGAAGATATTGATCCAGGGTTTGGTTTGTTCTCTCAGTTTGGCCTTTGGTCTGAAGATGATAGGCCGAAGAGAAGGATAATTCAATCTCTAATGCAGAACACAGAGCCTTCCAGAACCTGGAGGTGAACTGAACTCCGTGGTCCAACACAATGTTGAGTGGTACCCCATGGAGCCGGATGATTTCTCACACAAAGATTTCCGCTGTCTCTACGGCATTGGGTGTGCCCCTCATTGGCAGGAAGTGAGCCATTTTGGTCATGCGGTCTACGACAATAGTAGTGTAACCCTTGGATGGGGGTAGCTCCACAATGAAGTCCATTGCAATCCGGGCCCAGGGGCGTTCAGGTACAGGGAGCGGATTCAGAAGGCTCCAAGCCTTGGCCTTGTTGGTTTTGTTTTGGGCACATGTGGGGCATGTGCTGATGTATTTCCTACAGTCCTCCTTGGCTAATGGCCACCAGAAGCCAGTTTATGATTGTGGCACAGTGCTAGGACTGTGGGACGTTGCTCTACTGGAACAAAGGTATGGTGGCCATACAGCCATAGGCCATGACCAGCAGCTTAGGATCTGAGGGGCCAGTGGAGCCAGCAAGAGATCGTCTGATCTGTGATAACAGGTCTTCCTGGGAGAGTAAAAAGTTCAGTGGGGAAAGGATTGTATCTGGAAGAGTGATATCGTCGGGGGCGCTGAACATTCTGGAGAGAGCGTTCGGCTTTACATTCTTCAACCCTGTCCTGTACGTTAAGTGGAACAAGAATCTTGAGAAAAAGAGTGCCCGACGAGCCTGGCGGGGTTTTAGTCTCTTTGCGGTTCTTAGATTTCCAGATTTTTGTGATCTGTGTATATCAGAATGGGATGTGTAGCCCCTTCAAGCAGGTACCACCACTCTTCCAGGGCTGACTTGATAGCCAGGAGTTCTCTATCCCCCACATTGTGATTTTTCTCCGGTGCAGATAACTTACGGGAGAAAAACGTGACGGGATGGAGCAAGGCCTTGGAACCTTGTCTCTAAGAGAGAACTGCCCCTACAGCAGTTTCCGAAGCATCCACCTCCAAAACATATGGCAAGGCTGGGTCAGGGTGTTTTAAGATGGGTGCAGTTGTGAACAGTCATTTCAGACTTTGGAAGGCTGTTTGAGCCTCAGGAGACCAATGGAAGCGGGTATTCAGTTTAGCGAGCTGCGTGATTGGGGTGATGATGGCAGAGAACCCCTTTATGAATTTCCTGTAGAAATTAGCAAAGCCCATGAAACGTTGGACCCCTTTCCTGTCTGTGGGCACCGGCCATGGTGATACCAGTCACTGAGATAACCAGGCTGAGGAACTGAATACTCTCTTGTTCAAAGGCACATTTTTCAGCCTTGGCGTACAGCCCATGCTGCCGGAGGCGGCTCAGGACCTTGGCTACATGTCCCCGGTGTTCCTTTAGGGAGGAGGAAAAGATCAGGATATCATTGAGGTAGATGATCACAAACAAGTCAAGGTAATCCCAAAACACATCGTTCTTCTTGCTGGAAGGTTGCGGGGGGCGTTACACAGACCAAAGGGCATCACAAGGTACTTGTAGTGTCCAAAACGGGTACGGAAGGTGGTCTTCCATTCATCACCCTCCCGGATATGGACGAGGTTGTACGCCCCATGCAGGTCAAGCTTGGTGAATATATTAGCAGACCCCAGCCTTTGAAACAGTTCCGGAACCAGAGGTAAAGGATAGCAGTTTCTGACTGTAATGCGGTTAAGCTCCCAGTAGTCTATGCAAGGGAGTAGGGAATGATACTTTTTTTCCACAAAAAAGATGCCGGCCCCTGCAGGAGACATGGAAGGTCGGATGAACCCCTTTTCTAGGTTATCATCTAGATAGGCCTTGAGGGCTGCCAGCTTGGGTTCTGACAGAGGGTAAATTCTCCCAAAGGGCACTTCAGCACCTGGCAGGAGCTCAATGGGGCTGTCGTAGGGACGGTGAGGTGGGAGTTTCTCAGCCCCCTTCTTGCTGAAGATGTCTAAGAAACTGTGGTAGGCAGAAGAGACAGACAGACGGATTTCAGGATCAGGATCTGAGTCTAAACAACCCAGGATAGGGGCAGTTCCTTCGGTCAGTTTCAGACAGTGCTGATGGCAGTATGGGGATCGGAATTTGAGAGTCCCGATGGTCCAGTTTATACTGGGGCTGTGCGCCCGGAGCCAGGGCAGGCCCAAGATGATGGGAAACAGCGGGGATGCTATTTCATCAGGACTGAGCAGCTCCTGGTGGCCATCAGCTGTGGTAGCAGGTAGGGGTATGGTCTCATGGGTGACCATATCAGATTTAATAGGAGACCCGTCTTCCAGGCAGATGATGATCCTGTCGGTCTTTGGCAGAAGAGGGATCTGGTTGGCGGCTACGAATGTCTCATCCACAAAGTAGCTGCACGCTCCAGAGTCAATTATTGCTGGGACCTGGGTAGTCCCTCCAGGGAGCTGCAGGGAGAGAGAAAGCACAAGGTGAGAGACTTGGCAAGACAGGTAAGTCACTAGTTGCAGCTGGCGAACACTTACCGCGCTTGGCGGGGCAAACTCTCACTACATGTCTGGGCTCTCCACAGTACAGACACAGATTCAAAGAGAACCTCTGTTGCCTTTCCTCCGGGGTGAGGGAAGGGTGTAGGAACCCAATTTGCATCGGCTCGGAAGTATCCGGAGGAGAGGAGGAGGAGGTTGCAGAGGCAAAGGGAGCAGATCTTGGGTAGCTGGGAACCCGGGGTAGCATCCAGGTGGGGCGCAGGGACCCCGTGGCCCTTTGGGCTCAACACTCTCTGCCAGATTGATGAGTGCATCCAGGGTTGGAGGTACCCTCACACGGGCCAGCTCATCTTTGAGGGCTTAGGACAAGCCCAAGCGCAACTGGTAGCATAGTGCGGCATTGTTCCAGGCCATATCTGCGCTCCATCGCATGAATTCCGCTACATAGAACTCAGCGGAGCCGTGACCCTGCTGGAGGGGTAATGTAGCCTCAACAGTGGCCGCCTGGTGGGGGTCATCGCAAAGTCGAGCCATCGCTTGGAAGAACAGAGCCAATGTAGAGACTTCTGGGGCTCTCTGTTCCCATAAACGGTGGGCCCAGGCCTGGGGCTCTTCTTGTAACAGTGAGATGACCAGTCCCACCTTTGTAGCTTCCAATGAGAAGGTGCGGGGCTGGAGGCAAAAATAGAGCTCACAGGCATTGCGGAAAGCCTGGAACTTGTGGCGGTCCCCAGAAAACTTGTCCAGCAGGGGGACTTTGGGCTCAGATGGTAGGGCCACAATAGTGCGACCAGCAGCCTGGCTACTCCGAGAGGCTACAGGGGCAGAGAGCTCCTGAACCCGTTCTTCCAGCCGGGTATAACCTGTGTGAGGCTGGCTAAGTGGACACATAGTTCATCCATTGCAGAGGGTGCTCCCTGCGCAGACTCAGACATGGCTGTCCATTGCTGTCACCCACCTGATGGTGGAGTCTGTCTTGTGCAGGTTCGAGAACCCCTGGTAGAGCAGACAGGAGGTTCAAGAGCACAGGGGGGCACAATGGTTGGACTGGTTCACGGTTGGTAGTGTGAGCGGTCGGGTAGAGGCTCGTTCAATCCGTAGAGTAGTGATACAAGCAGGAGTCGGCAACTGGCTGACAAGGCGGTACAGGTGGAGCAGGCAGAATAGTCGTCAGGTACAGGCAGGGTCGTTAACAGGCAGGCAGCAAGGTACACTGGGATCAGGCAGAAGAGTTGTCGTGGGCAAGCTGGGGGTCGATACAGGCGGAAATCAATCAGGACAGGCAGGGTCACAGGAACAGATAACAGGATACAGGTCACTTGTAACTCACCCATGTAGAATGGACAGCATCCGCGGCAGGGTGTAGTTTGCTTAACCACTTGACGATAGGCATTTGATGGCGGCAAAGTGGCTCTGTAAGGCGAATCGCCGTCATATGACGGCGGCCGCCTGATCGCTCACAGTGAGCGCGCGCCGCCGGAGGCGCGCCCGCGCACTCACTGTGTCCGGGGAGGGCCAGGGAGCGGGTGCAGCGGAGTCGATCTTCGTCGGCCACCCGCGATGCCCCCCCCGGAGTGAAAGAATGGAGGTCCGTGTAAGTAAACACGGACCTCCGTTCTGTGAAGGTTGAAGGGCTGTGATCACAGCCTTCCTGTACATGGAGGCTGTGACCACTTCCCTTCCCCAGCTAGGGCAGTCCCCCCACAGTTAGAACAAGCCCAGGGAACATAGTTAACCCTTAGAGCGCCCCCTGCAGGTTAACCCCTTCACTGCCAATGGCATTTACACAGTAATCAGTGCATTTTTATAGCACTGATCGCTGTATAAATGCCAATGGTCCCAAAAAAGTGTCAAAATGGTCCGACATGTCCGCTGAAATATTGCAGTACTGCTAAAAATCGCAGATCGCCGCCATTAATAGTAAAAAATAAAAAAAAATAAAAACCCCAAAAATTAATTCTCATCATCCGTAAACGCGACCACTTTTGCGCAAACCAATCAATAAACGCCGATTGTGATTTTTTTTATCACAAATATGAGGAAGAATATAAATCGGCCAAAACCGATGAAAAAAAATGTTTTTTTATATTTTTTTTTTGGATTTGTATTTTAGCAAAAAGTAAGAAATTTGTGTTTTTTTGCAAAATTGTCGCTCTTCTTTTGTTTATAGCGGCGATCAGAAATGACGCAGCGGTGATCAAATACCACCAACAGAAAGCTCTATTTGTGGGGAAAAAGGGACGCAAATTTAGTTTGGGTACAACGTTGCACGACCGTGCAATTGTCAGTTAAAGCGACGCAGTGCCGAATCGCAAAAAGGGCTCCGGTCCTAAAGCTGGAAATCCTTCCGGGGCTGAAGTGGTTAAATAGGCTGTTTGTCACCAAACGCACACAGGCGCACGCTAAGCACACAGGCATGTTTAAGGCAGTTTTCCTAACACATGGGGAGAGGAGAGCCCCCAGTGCTCGTAGTCACACAAATGCCCGCCTGCTATGATGGACATCAGATATCCCCCATCCCATAGGAGCCGGGGGGCAGCTGTAGGAGTTTACCAATGTTGGCACTTGTCAAGTCTTTGCCCCCTGGAAAATGGCATCATCTTCCCTTTTTTATGTATTTTTGGCAGAAAATCCTCCAGAGTCGACTGTAGTGTACTCAGTCAGTGACCCACCAAGTTTTATACCGGTACAAGTCCAAAGTTGGTCAACTACAAACATTTGTTAAAATGTAGGTTAGAGACAGATATGACTTTGGGATGCTTATTGAATGTTGTATTTCCTTTTTTAGAGCAAATTGAGTGTGAAGAGCTCCCCCGAGATCTCAGTTTCAACCTTACAACACTTGAGAACCAATCCACTGACATTAGTCAAAGTGAGGGGCAAAGTGATCCTGAAAAGAAAGATGGTGTTGGTGAGCCTGTTTTTTGTCCACGTAAGTATTGTTCTAATATTGCTTCTTATGTATTGACATGTTAAGTGTTAAAATCTCTAAACCAAACACCTAGTCCCCACATTAGAAGAGTATGTAGTGCTTTCACATGGCTAAGGAAGAGTTCTAAGTAGCTGTCTGTGTTACTAGGTAGCCTAGTTTTGTAGACCCAGACACCAGGGAAAAGATTACAGAGTAGTGTCAGTGTTTACATTCAGAGCAGTGTAGGTGTCTGAAGGGCAAGCAGGTCGCACCCAACAATCCCCCGGGTAGGTAAGTATTTAATGAGGTTTAATATTAACTTGCCCCAAAATCACTATGTAGGGTCTCAGCCACTTATCTTATTTATTTATTTATTTCAGGTACTTATATAGCGCCGTCAATTTACGCAGTGCTTTACAGTCACATGAGTCCCCACCCTCAAGGAGCTTACAATCTAAGGTTCCTAACTCACATTCATACATACACATACTAGGGTCAGTTTGGACAGGATCTAATTTACCTACCAGTATGTCTTTGGAGTGTGGGAGGAAACCGGAGGACCCGGAGGAAACCCACGCAGGCACATTGACCATCATTGCCCTAATCCCTTTTACTCTTATTAACAGGTCATGATGTTCCACATTGCAATGTTGGCAGATTGAGGGGAGAGATTATACAGTGTTGCAAGGAGCTGGAGAATATTAAGAAGGCTGCTACAGCTTTACAATACAGACTGACCAATTGTGGGGACATGCTTGCCAAATTCTAATTTGCTCTTGGACTTGTGTAATG
>BLSH010013733.1:177877-232324 GCA_018402905.1 Glandirana rugosa | reverse complement strand
CGAAGTATCTCGTGTTACCTCGCAGTCAAACCCAGACGGACTTTTTGACTGTCCGCCTGGGTTTTCCTGGCATATACACTTTCTCGGGATTACAAGTGGCTTAGGTGGAACTTGACTTCCCTAAAGACTACCGGTCTTATGAAAGGTAAAAAAAGACAAAATAATCAAATTTAAGTCACACTTAAAGGATAACACACTTAAAAAGACTTATTAAATAGTTTACACAACGATATAATTTAATAAAAGGTACTTATTTATTTCCGTTTTATCAAAATTTGTCGATTTTCTATAACGGTAAAACATTAATGCATTGGCATGTGTAGTGCTGCGATGCAATGCATATCTGCTGGAAAGGGGATTTGGAATGTCATTTAGAATGAATGGAACTACACAGTACCATTACTTTTAATACAGTGCACTGGTGTGAATGGACTGGGTTATAATGCATATCATGGTATAATACCTAATCATAAGAAATACTGTACAAATGGCAATATCTTTTAGCTGTTTAAAACTATTTTGCCTTTATTTATTCATGGAAAATAATTTAATATAGCAACACATTTGATAAATTATTCAGAAAAATTCACACAATAGGAAATTCACACTGAATTTAAACTAATAAAACAGAAAAAAATGGAAAGTATTCTGGCCATCAGAAATCCCTTCAGTTCAAGGTGGATTCGGTGAACATTAGGGCTCTTTCACATATACGGTCCTTTTGGGTCCGCCTGTCAGTTTTTCAGGCAGACCCAAACTGACGCTCCATTGTGCTCTATGAAGCGGCGGATGTCAGCGGTGACATGTCCGCTGACACCCGATCCGCTTCGATCCACCAGAAACAGATGGATGGAAGCCCTATTTTCCATCCGCCTGGCGGATCGGATCAGATGAGCACTGACAGACGGTCCGTGTTCATCCGATTCTTCATAGAGGAGAATGGAGCTCTGACAGGTCAGTCTCTGCACCGAGTGCAGAGACTGTTCTGTCATCCATCTGTCAAAATGGGCTCCGCATGTGTGAAAGGACCCTTACTGAAACTCAAGTGCTGAATCTGCACCCTATTGAAGTCAATAGAGGCAAAATGTTAAAAAGTAGTAACAGCAATTTCTTAGGTCAATAGACAAGGGATTGTCAAAAAAATGGCATTTAGAGCTTGGCAATATCCTAGCGAACAATTTCCAAAGCGAAAAAAAAGTTTGAGGAGTAGCAATCTCAATAAATAGTGTAAGTTTAGACAGAAAGTTAGGTCCTGGTAAATTACTTCAGGCTGGCCAATTTTGCAGGTATAGCTATGTAAATGAGACATGTGCACGGCTGAAAAATGTGTTAGTTTTCATTACGTTCTTTTTTTTTCTCAGAAATTTGGGAATTCGAAAAATTCGGAAATTGGAAATTCAGTAGTTCGGAATTCAAAAATGCCGAAATTCAAAAAGTCGGAAGTTCAGAAATTCGGAAGTTCAAAAGTAAAAAAATCTGAAAATTTGGAAATTCGAAAATAAGAAGGAAAATTTGAAATAATAGCTAACTAATAAATAACTATTAAATTTGGCTGTTAGTGAACTTAAATCTGAAATTTATCACTAACAGCCAAATTTTCAAGGAAATTCCAATACCTATAATTTAATAGTTATTTAAGTAGTTAAGTATAGTTAAGTTATTATTAGTTAGTAATTATTTCGATCTTCAAATTTTCCAATTTTGAATTTTCGGATTTCTGAATTTCCAATTTTTCGAATTTCAGATTCTCGGCTTTTCCGATTACCACATTTCTGAATTACTGTATTTTGGATTTCAAGATTTTCTGATTTTCAGATTACCAAATTTTCAAATTTGAAAAAACAAAAAGATGGGAAAAAATTCACAAATTCGTATTCGTCCGAATTCCGAAAAATTGGTTAAAAAACGAATTCGGAACTAAATGAATTGCACATGTCTAATGTACATCATTTTAAAAATAAATGCCTATTCCATGTAAAATCCAATAAGGCTTTGTCTCATCCTGCTCTGCACAGCCTCAGTTGTCTTGTATTTTTTGCACTGTGCCAATAATCAGTGAGTCACCAGGGGGCCAATCTGCCTAAATAATTACTGCTTGTGTGACATCAGAAATGACACAGACTACACAAACTGTGCTGAGAAAGAAGAAAAAGAAAAGCAGAAGAGGAGACAGGGCAAACTCTGTTGAAAGGGAGATACAAAAGAGTAAAACTTACAAGGACAGTGTTTTATCTTATCTCCTAATATTCTATCCTTTCTGCATTGGCAGCTGTGAACCTAAGCAATGTTAGCTTTCCTCTATAGATGAGCCAAGACATACAATCAAGGCTGGAAATGCTTCCGGAAAGTATTAACAGCGCTTCACTTTTTCCAATTTATTTTTATGTTACAGCCTTATTCCAAAATGGATTCAATTCATTATTTCCCTCAAAATTCTACAAACAATGCCCCATAATGAAAGAAGTTTGTTTGAAATCTTTGCAAATTTATTAAAAAAAAAACAAAGGAAAAAAATCACATATACATAAGTATTCACATCCTTTGCCATGACACTCAGAATTGAGCTCAGGTGCATCCTGTTTCCACTGATCATCTTTGAGAGGTTTCTACAACTGGATTGGAGTTCACCTGTGGTAAATCCAGTTGATTTGACATGATTTGGAAAGACACACACCTGTCCATATAAGGTCCCACAATTAATAGTGCATGTCAGAGCACAAACCAAACCATAAAGTCCAAAGATTTATCTGTAGACCTCAGAGACAAGATTGTATCGAGGCACAGATCTGGGGAAGTATACAGACAAATTTCTGCAGCATTGAAGATCCCAATGAGCACATTGGCCTCCATCATCCATAAATGGAAGAAGTTTGGAAATACTAGGACTCTTCCTAGAGTGAAGGGCCTTAGTCAGGGAGGTGACCAAGAACCATGGTCACTCTGACAGATCTCCAGCATTTCTCTGTGGAGAGAGGAGAACCTTCCAGAACAACAACAATCTCTGCAGCACTTCACCAATCAGGCCTGGATGGTAGAGTGGTCAGACTGAAGCCACACCTAAACGGCACAAAACAGCCTGCCCGAAGTTAGTTAAAAAGGCACCTGAAGGACTTTCAGACCATGAGAAACAAAATTCTCTGGTCTGATGAAACAGCGATTGAACTCTTTGGCCTGAATGGCAAGCATCATGTCTGGAGGATTCCAGGCACCGCCCATCACGTGGCCAATACCAACCCTAAAGTGAAGCATGGAGGTGGCAGCATCATGCTGTGGGGATGTTTTTTAGCGTCAGGAACTGGGAGACTAGTCAGGATCGAGGGAAAGATGAATGCAGCAATGTACAGAGATTTCCTTGATGAAAACCTGCTCCAGAGCACTTTGAACCTCAGACTGGGGCAAAGATTCATCCTCCAACAGTACAAAGACCCTAAGCACACAGTCAAGATAACAAAGGAGTGGCTTACAGGCAACTCTGTGAATGTCTTTGATGGGCCCAGCCAGAGCCCAAACTTGAACCTGATTGAACATCTCTGGAGAGATCTGAAAATGGCTGTGCACCGACACTCCCCATCCAACCTGATGGAGCTTGAGAGGTCCTGCAAAGAAGAATGGGAGAAACTGCCCAAAAAAAAATAGGTGTGCCAAGCTGGTAGCATCATACTCAAAAAGACTTGAGGCTGTAATTGGTGTCAAAGGTGCTTCAACAAAGTATTGAGCAATGGCTGTGAATACTTATGTACATGTGATTTTTATTTTTAATAAATTTGCAAAGTTTTCAAACAAACTTTTTTCATGTTGTCATTATGAGGTATTGTTTGTAGAATTTTGAGGAAAATAATGGATTAAATCCATTTTAGAATTAGGCTGTAACATAACAAAATGTGGAAAAAGTGAAGCACTGTGAATACTTTTCGGATGCACTGTATTACAATTACAGAAAGAGGCATATAGTTTATGAGACCAAAAAGAGGGGAAGAGTTCTCAATAAGAAAGTGATTATTCTGGGCTTCAACAAAATGGCGGCCTCTGGCAAGAAGAAACAGGAGCAATGCTGAAGGCAATTTGCAGCACACATGAATTATGTCAGCATAATTATTAATGTGGAATGTATGATGTTTTTTGTTAAACATTCATTTTTATCAAGCGGTTATGGTTAAAGTTCTGCTTTAGTAACTGGAGATAATTTTTGTTCAAATAACATGCCTGGGAATGCCATCAATCTGCCTGTACAGTAATACACCTGTACAATGTAAACAACTACTAGAGCAAAACTAGCTCAGGTCCCACTATGTTTCCCTTCTACTTTACTAAAAGTGTTGATGCTTTTGTCCCTCTGCCCCCCTCCCCTCAGATAGAAAATAAGGGGAAATCACCCCAGTGGAAACAATAAACATATGATATATGTTGTCTTTCCCTACTTTATTCTGCCAATAACACACTTCTTGTCCTAGGGTGATAACACTCACTGAGGCCCTTTTCACACTTGTGTGACACGATTTTACCGCAATTTTGCCACAATTTTTTGCCTAGATTTTGCAGCGATTTTACCGCTATCTTGACTTGATTTGGGATCAGTAAGACTTTGGTCCGACTTTGTTGCAACTTTGCCACAATGAAAACATGTTACAAAGTCGTACAGAAATCACATCTATATTATTCAGGTGCAATTTGCACGCGACTTTGAGTGTTCAACATTGAAGTCTATGGACCTCAACTTGCATCAAAGTTGGACCAAAGTAGTGCAGGGATTACTTTGAATTTGGCACGACTTGAAGTCCTACAGATATGAACAGTACTCATTGGAAATAATGGGGAATGACTTGTCATGCGACTTTGCAGTCCTAAGTAGCAGGACAAGTCGTATAAGTGTGTAAGGGGCCTGACTCTACTGTATCTATAGTGAAGCGGTGTTGTCACCATATAACAGGACTACAGATTACAATTATTGGTTTATTACATTTGTTTAACATTACAGGGCTCAAATCATGAGCCCCCTGCCCCCGAACCATACCAGGTAACATGCCCTCAACATAAGGGGGCATCTAATGTTGGTGGGGACAAGGGTCCTTCCCCACAACCCTGGTCTGCAGGCTTTAAACATAAGGAGGCCCCCACATAAGGCCTCCCCCCACAAACATTGGTAAGGGTACATTGCCCCTATGTATCCACCCTACTCATTCACAATAAAGTGTAAATAAAACACACACACTTTTGATAAGTCCTTTATTAGAACCCCAAAGAAGTTCCATATCTTCATCAGTCATGTTCCTAGTGATCCAAATCCATGTCAGTCACAATTATCAATGCCCGATGACACTCCAGAAGAAAAATCCCCTGACCAAAGGGCACATTCAATCCTGTTGCTTCAAATAACATACATGAAACACTTGCTGCAAATAACAAACATGAATTACACTAACAAGCATGATATACTTACCTACCTACCTAACCCTACCCAAGTTCACAGCATTTCACTGACAGCAAATGGAGCCAATAGCAACAGATGGGCACAGTGCTGGATCACGTGAGGACTCAGGTAAGTATGGGGGGGTTGATATTGTTACCTAAATATGTTTTACCTTAATGCAGGGAATACATTAAGGGAAAGAAATGTTTAGGATTTAGCACCACTTTAAGCACATAAATGTACCAGTGCTATATACATTCTGTATAATAATAATAATAATAATAATAATAATAATAATAAACCATCCATAATAGGGTCAAAACTACACTGTATAAATCACAGAACCAATAACATTTTAATAGTGTGATGTGAGTAAAGAGAGCTATGTGCTACTTATGAGAACTAGTGCTGTCTTTGTGCAACTGAATTGTGCTAAATATTGCTATTGTGCTCTTGATTTGACAGCTTTCTGAAGAAATATTAAAAAAATATTAAAATGAAAATGAAATGAAATGGTTTGGCTTAGGGACACAGACAAGATTTATAATTTTTTTCATTTTTCCATTTTACTATTACCTGTACACAAGAAGCACTAGTAGTTTCCCATTTATATTTTATCCCAATTTCAATTAATTTTGTTTTCATTGTAATATTTTTTTAATATTTCTTCAGAAAGCTGTCAAATCAAGGGCACAATAGCAATATTTAGCACAATTCATTTGCACATAGACAGCACTAGTTCTCATAAGTAGCATGTAGCGCTCTTTACTCACATCACACTATTCCTTAAAGGCACATGGCACCTTATTAAGAGCAGCAACGTTAATTAGTAACACTACTATTGCACACACAAAAACATTGGTCAAACATAGATCTCTAACAGGCCCCATATGAGAAAGTGATCACACCCAGGATAAGTAATATCAAAAGCGTAGGGAGAGAAGCCAGGCATTAAGTACATACATTCAATAACATTTTAATGCACCACTGCACTAGGGATGGGCCGAAGGCCCCCCAGTTCAGTTCGCACCAGAACATGCGAACAGGCAATACATTTCTGTGAACATTCAAACCCTATTAACCACTTCAGTCCCGGAAGGATTTCCCACATTAGGACCAGAGCACTTTTTGCGATTTGGCACTGCGTTGCTTTAACTGACAATTGCGCGGTCATGTGATGCTGTACCCAAACGACATTGGCATCCTTTTTTCCCCACAAATAGAGCTTTCTTTTGGTGGGATTTGATCACCACTGCTATTAAACAAAAAAGAGCAACAATTTTGCAATAAAAACAATATTTCTTACTTTTTGCTAAAATACATATCCAAAAAAAAAATGAAAAAAAAAATGAATTCAACAGTTTTGGCCAATATATATTCTTCCTTATATGTGTGGTAAAAAAAAATATCTAAATCGGCATTTATTGATTGGTTTGCGCAAAAGTTGCCGCATTTACAAACCATGAGCATTCATTTATGGCGTTTTACAATTTTTTTTTATACAAGTAATGGCAGCAATCTGCGATTTTTATCGGGACTGAGCTATTGCGGTGGACATATTGAACATTTTTGACTTTTTTTGGGACCATTGACATTTATACAGAGATCAGATCTAAAAATAGCACTGATTACTGTATGAATGTAACCAGCAGGGAAGGGGTTATCCTGTAGGGGCAATCAAGGGGTTAAAGTGTTTGTCAACCCGTGAAAACCACTTAAACCTACAGGTAAGCATATAATAAGGCTTACCTGTAGGTTCCCTGTATATCTCCTAAACCTGTATGGTTTAGGAGATATACAGTGTACTGCCATTGCCAACGTCATTCGGCACATGCGCAGTAAAGAAATGGCCCGCTGTGCCGTTTTTTCACTTCGTTCATGCCGTGACCAGCGGCTGTCACGCACATGCACGGGAGTGACTTCACGCGACGGAAGGAAGAGGGTCTGAAGATGGACACTGCCTGCACAGGGGACATTGTGGGACATCGCAGGCTTTGCAGGTAAGTGCAGGTAAGTGCAGGTAAGTTGCAGGTAAGTGACACATAATGGGCTACTATGCAATGCATAGTAGCCCATTATGCTTTTACTTTGCAGGGGAATATAGAGGAAGTAAACCCCATCAGGGTTTACTTCCTCTTAACTGCATTCCCCAGGCGTGTTCTAACAGTGTGGGGGCTGGGCTGGCTGGGGCATGATAGATCTAACTGGTGCCGATGACAGAGATCAGTAGATCACTGTCATGCCCACTGACAGAAGGGGAACCGCCGTGTTTACATCGAAGGTTCCCCGTTCTTCCTGTGTAGTAGGCAATCACGGGTCGCCGGCGGACATCGAGTCCGCCCGACCCACGGCCACACTGAGGGAGTGTATGGCGGGAGGAAGTCAGGGTTTACTTCCTCTTAACTGCATTCCCCAGGCATGTTCTAACAGTGTGGGGGCTGGGCTGGCTAGGGCATGACAGATCTAACTGGTGCCGATGACAGAGATCAGTAGATCACTGTCATGCCCACTGACAGAAGGGGAACCGCCGTGTTTACATCGAAGGTTCCCCGTTCTTCCTGTGTAGTAGGCAATCACGGGTCGCCGGCGGACATCGAGTCCGCCCGACCCACGGCCACACTGAGGGAGTGTATGGCGGGAGGAAGTCAGGGTTTACTTCCTCTTAACTGCATTCCCCAGGCATGTTCTAACAGTGTGGGGGCTGGGCTGGCTAGGGCATGACAGATCTAACTGGTGCCGATGACAGAGATCAGTAGATCACTGTCATGCCCACTGACAGAAGGGGAACCGCCGTGTTTACATCGAAGGTTCCCCGTTCTTCCTGTGTAGTAGGCAATCACGGGTTGCCGGCGGACATCGAATCCGCCCGACCCACGGCCACACCGAGGGAGCGTATGGCAGGAACGAGAGTGTGATACCAGCGGCGCGTGCTCACCCCCCAGTCGCGCCTGCGTGAATCGCCATTTATGAATGGTGATTCGCGTTACGCTGCCACTCTGCAGCAGTAAATGTATGCGAGACGGTCTTTAACCGGCTAAGGATTGAGCCTCTTTTTTAGATTTGGTATTTACAAGTTAAAATAAGGATTTTTTTGCTAGAAAATTACTTAAAACCCCCAAACATTATATATTTTATTTTCTACACCCTAGAGAATAAAATGGCGGTTGTTGCAATACTTTATGCGGCACTGTATTTGTGCAGTGGTCATACAAGCGCAATTTATTTGGAAAAAGTTCACTTTTTTAATTAAAAAGTAAGACAACAGTAAAGTTAGCCCAATTGTTTTTCCATATTGTGAAAGATAATGTTATGCTGAGTAAATTGATACCCAACATGTCATGCTTCAAAATTGCACCCGCTCGTGGAATGGCAACAAACTTTGGCACTTAAAAATCTCCATTGGTGACGTTTAAAAATTCCTACAGGTCACCAGTTTTGAGTTACAGAGTAGGTCTAGATAAAAAATAATTGTTCTCGCTCTAACGATCGCGGTGATACCTCACATGTGTGATTTTCATATGTGGGTGGGATTTACATATTCGTTCACTTCTGCACGTGAGCTCGGCGGGACGGGGGTGCTTTCATTTTTTTCTTATTTATTTTACTTTTTTACTTTCTTATTTTTAAACAGTCCTCTTTAGAAAAAAAATGTGATCACTTTTAAACATTCCTTGTGATAGAAAAAAAGCATGCCAGGACCTCTTAAATATGAGATCTGGGGTCAAAAAGACCTCAGATCTCATATTTACACTTAAATGCAAAAAAAAAGTCCCCTTTAAGAGCTTTGGGTGGAAGTGACGTTTGACGTCGCTTCTACCAGTCAATGCTATGGAGCCAAGTGGGCGGCATCTTCCGCTCACTCGGCTCACAGGCATGGGGGAGAGGGGACCCGATCATCCTCACTGCTACAGGCGAGTCAAGTAAGTGGCGAAGACGATGGGAAAGATGTGGGGGGGCACCTCTCCTGCTCCGATTAAAGTGATCTTGCGGTGAATCCGCCACAGAGACCACTTTTATCTGAAAGAGGACTACCCGCTGAAAAAAAATGACTGGGGTTATGATAGCTATCCGCTACCATAGCAACGGTATTCCACTTCAATAGGACCACCGTATATACACGATCAGAGGTCCAGAAGTGGTTACATTTTGGCACGGGGTTCCCCTTAAAATCCATACCAGACCTGAAGGGCCTGGTATGGATTTTGGGGGGACCCCATGTAAATGTTTTAAAAATTTTTGGCATGGAGTTCCCCTTAAAATCGATGCCAGACCCTTATCCTAGCATTATCCTGTATATAATCTACACTGAATGCAGCGTATCTATATTTATATAGAGTATATATATATATATATATATATTATACTGTATATATATACTGTATATATTCTTACACTGCCTGCACTGACTGTATATATTCTATCTACACTGTATCTATATACTGCACTGCCTAAACACCACTAACTAAACTGCCTAACCTCTATCTCTACATTATACACACTATATACGGCCACTGTGTAAGCGGCCTTATATGGTGTGGGGCGTGGACACCCTGCCTTTGGCCAATCATGGCTCTTTCTGCAGAGCGCACTGTGATTGGCCAAAACATGCAGGTCATGTGAATGCTTTGGCCGATCAACGGGTGTCACACTGCATTATGGGGCATTCAGCGCTCAAATTTGCCACAAACACCCCATAATGTTCGGAATTTGCCAAACGGGCGAGCCTCTGATGTTCGAGTCGAACTTAAGTTTGACTCGATCATTGGGCCCATCCCTACACTGCACCACATATTAGCTTCCTTTACATTGATTGCTAACTGTAGTTTTATGCCAACCTTAACATTGGTGATCTGTAATGCCTCATTATTAGAGTTGAGCGAACCCGAACTGTAAAGTTCAGGTTCGTACTGGACTTTAGGGTGTCCGTGTCCCGAACCTGAACCCGGACATTTGAGAAAAAGTCCGGGTTCGGGTATTTTTCGCGCCTGTTGAATAGCAGCATGGCAGCCAATCAACAAGCATTTCACTCGTTTGCCCTTAGAAGCCTTCACAGCCATACCTACTAATGGCATGGCTGTGATTGGCTAGTGCATCATGTGACCCAGCCTCTATATAAGCTGGAGTCAAATAGTGCTGCATGTCACATCATCTCATACTAGTGTAGGGAGAGGATGCTGCTGCTGCTGCTGTGAGGGACAGATTAGCTTTAGAAAATCATCTCATACTAGTGTAGGGAGAGGATGCTGCTGCTGCTGTAAGGGACAGATTAGCTTTAGAAAATCTGTTAAAAACAGCGATTTATTGGTGGGTGGGTGCTAGAGGAGATTTTTGTTTGCTAGAGTACATTTTGTTTGCTAAGCAAAGTGCCTCATATAAAACCTAAGCAATTTTTCTGTTTGTTAGGTGGGCGTTTGCAGCCATTTTTGCAAGTACAGTGCACTTGCAACTGCTTGTGTGTCAGGGACACTACTTTAATCATGTTCTGTTAGTTCAGTTGGCAACATTTTGGCATAATTAAATACTGCTTTTACATTGCAGTTAGACAAATTAAAAAAACATTTTTTTTTTTTGTGCAAAATATTACATTTGCGGCCAGCGGGGCATTTCTTGCACAAAATTAAAAAGTGTGTCTACATTGCTGGTTTAAATAAAAAAAATATTCTAAATACTACATTTGCGGCCAGCGGTGCATTTCTTGCACAAAAATAAAAAATTTGTCTACATTGCTGGTTTAAAAAAAAAAATATTCTAAATACTACATTTGCGGCCAGCGGTGCATTTCTTGCACAAAAATAAAAAGTGCATCTACATTGCTAATTTAAAAAAAAAATATTCTAAATACTACATTTGCGGCCAGCGGTGCATTTCTTGCACAAAAATGAAAAGTGCGTCTACATTGCTGGTTTAAAAAAAAAAATATTGTAAATACTAGATTTGCGGCCAGCGGTGCATTTCTTGCACAAAAATAAAAAGTGCGTCTATATTGCTGGTTTAAAAAAAAAATTCTAAATACTACATTTGCGGCCAGCGGTGCATTTCTTGCACAAAAATAAAAAGTGCCTCTACATTGCTGGTTGGCTACCTCCTCTTCCTCCACCTACACTGCCACGGTCACCGCCTCCTCAACCTCCTACTCCACATCCACTTCCTCATCCATTTTTTATTTTTTTATGTGATTTTAAGTTATTTCTCTCTCCACATTTGTTTGCAGGGCACTTGTCCTAATCTTACCCCCATTTTGCTTCCTTTTGAAGCCCCCTAGCCCTTTCCTGGACTTTTTTAGAGCCATTTTAGTGCCCAAAAGTTCGGGTCACCATTGACTTCAATGGGGTTCGGGGTCAAGTTCGGGTCAAGTTCGGGGCCAAACTCAAACTTTTTCGCAAAGTTCGGCTGAAACTGAACATCCAGGTGTCTCCGCTCAACTCTACTCATTATCATTCTCCCTTTCCTATTACAGTGGTAGTGACAGTGCTAATTACTGCAGCAAGAAGACAAACCACTTACATGTATTAACTGTATGTACTGATTACAAAAAGTAGCTTTAAAGTACACCAGCAGAACAGATCTGAAGATGGCGAGCCATAGTAATAGGGGCAGTGATTTTGTGCTAAAACTGACAAAACTGACAAAACTGTGCATCCCTGTAGGTACTGTTCCTTAACCACTTACCAACCGGAAGGTTTTGCAGCTTTAGGACCAGAGCACTTTTTGCGATTCGGCACTGCGTCGCTTTAACTGACAATTGCGCGGTCGTGTGACGTTGCACCCAAACAAAATTTGCGTCCTTTCTTTCCCACAAATAGAGCTTTCTTTTGGTGGTATTTGATCGCCTCTGCGTCATTTCTTATCGCCGCTATAAACAAAAGAAGAGCGACCATTTTGCAAAAAGACCCAAATTTCTTACTTTTTGCTAAAATTCAAATAAAAAAAAAATATAAAAAAACATTTTTTTTCACCGTTTTTGGCCGATTTCTATTCTTCCTCATATTTGTGATAAAAATAATCGCAATCCGCGTTTATTGATTGGTTTGCGCAAAAGTGGCCGCGTTTACGGATGGTGAGAATTAATTTCTGGGGTTTTTATTTTTTTTTTATTTTTTACTAGTAATGGCGGCGATCTGCGATTTTTGGCGGTAATGCGATATTGGGGCGGACATGTCGGGCATTTTTGACACTTTTTTGGGACCAATGACATTTATTCAGCGATCAGAAATTTAAATGTCCACTGATTACTGTATAAATGTCATTGGCAGTGAAAGGGTTAACCTGGGGGGGAGAGCTAGGGGTTAAGTGTGTTCCCTGGGTGTGTTCTTACTGTGGGGGGGTTGGGCTAATATGGGTATGAGAGATCTAACTGATCCCAGTGACAGGGATCAGTAGATCTCTCATGCCCCCACCAAAAGAGCGGGGAACCGCCGTGTTTACATCGGCGGTTCCCCGTTCTCTCCCTGTAGCCGCTCATCGCGGCTCGCCGGGCGGACATCGGGTCCGCCCGAGCCACGGGCACACTCCTCAGGAGTGCGGCGGGTGCGCGCGCCCCCTGGTGGCTGAATGCAGATCGCCGCTTATTTACGGCGATTCGCGCTCAGCGTCCCGACTGCCGCCGTGAAAACACGGCGCGCGGCCGGGAACCTGTTAAGGACATTACAAAAACGTAAAATCTTTCCTAGTGTAGCTGCTACAGCTAGAACTGCAGGGTATATCAACATAGGCCTTTTTTTTGTATAACAGAGCAGGTCAACATATTGTCTGAAATCCCAGAGTCCAGCTAGGGTAAAAGACAGATTACTGCAGTGGACAAAATATTTATCAAGATTTCACAGTTTTTTTTCCCACATTAGCAGCTCAGTGTTCACCCAAGAAAAATAAGATAGCCATGGTGTCGTCTGATTTGCCTTCAGTTATACTTGTGTGTAAGCCTTAAAATTAATTTCTGAAATATTTGCAAGATACATCGGTCATTGTGCTTTGTCTAACTGCTGGTGGTTTTCTTAGTGATTTAAAGGTATAGTTAGATCAGATATTTTCTGATTTATGGACTATAATTAATTTGTATAAATTGCAGGGTCATACACAGCCATGAAAGCGATGATCCATGACTGAACCATGTTCAGATCTCATAAATATACGGCAGACCAATTTTTTTTATTATGTTTGTGGCTTTACCTGTAGAGACCAGAGAAGGTTAGTAACCCGAGTAATCTATGGATCCTCTGGTACGACAAAAACAATCCCTGTTGTGTGACCCTATGATTTGGGTACAATAGTACAAATTATTAAACAATACATTGTCCAGAAAGGCCCAATCTCATTGATATTAAATTTAGTAAGAAAAAGATTTAAAGACATATCAAGATTTGTTATTTCCATTATTTACATAATTCAATAAAGTGTGCTAAAACATAAAGTGAACCTGTGTTAAGACTATGCACATTAAAG
Source organism: Glandirana rugosa (assembly GCA_018402905.1). Classification (NCBI taxonomy): domain Eukaryota; kingdom Metazoa; phylum Chordata; class Amphibia; order Anura; family Ranidae; genus Glandirana; species Glandirana rugosa. Next base: position 218,478 of record BLSH010013733.1, on the reverse strand, counting down.
TATTTACATATTATGAACAAGTGAAAGCACTTTAAAACAAACCCTCGTTCACCTCCATAGCTATAGACTTTGTGGAGAAATGAAGTTCAAAATTCACAACAGAAGCACTTAAATCTCATCTCCTTTCCCCTTTACATTACATTGTCAACCAGAATCTTGTTTTTTTCCCAGCTTTTTAATGAGATATAGCAGGTGCTTGTATGAGGCTAGAAACTGACATGCTCTGCTATGATATTTGAGGATAAATTATTTCACAGTACATGCATTTACAAAGGATGGTCATGGCTTGTTTTTAAACTGTTTCAATGCCTTTTATGTATAACGCTATGAAAAAAACTATGCCAGGGCTGTCCTTTATTGCCACTTATACAGTATTTTCCCTTATGATGGAACCTCTGGCAGAGCCCATTAGGAGTGATAGCCTTATCTCAGGAATAAACAAAGCAGGTTACACACACAAGATCGGGCTGTTTGCATGTGATGCGGTGCTTATGATGACAAAGCCAGATAATTCTCTAGCAAGAGTACAGACCTTCCTTGACCTATTTGGGAAAGTGTTGTATTACAAGTTAAATGTAACCAAGCATTGTATTCTACCAATTTGGTCTCAGATATGACCTTGACATAACTTAAGCAATGATTTCCTTTTCAGTGGGCTACAAGTACTTTACCATACCTAGGTGTCACTCTGTTTTACCCCACCTCTGCCACAAGCAAAATGCTCAGCTTTCAGCGCTGTTGCCCTTTGAATGACAATATCTAATCGCCACTGGTTATTTTGCTAAATAAACAAATAAAGACCGAAAGTTTTGAAAAAAAAAACAAAAAACGTTTTCATAGTTTGTTATAAAATTTTGAAAACAGGTAATTTTTATCCTTCACTGATGTACGCTGATGTGGCTGCACTGATAAACACTAAGAGGCATTGGTGGGCACTGATAGTCTGCACTTATGGGCACTGATGAGGCGACACTGGTGGGCACAGATGAAGAGGCGCTGATGGGCACTGATAGGCAGCACTGATGTGTACTGATAGATGGCACTGATAGGTGGCACTGATGGGCACTGATTGGAAGCACTGGTGATCACAGATTGGCAGCTCTGGTGGGCACAGATTGGCAGTACTGGTGGGCACAGATTGCTAGAACTATTGAGCACTGTTGGGATTGCACTGATAATCACTACACTGACAATCAGTGCCCTGATTATCAGTGTAAATGTCCCTTTTAAAGAAGCCGAGAAATGGAGTTAGCGGCCCTGGAAGGAAGAGGGGCGAACATGGACGCGGCCTCCCTAGGGGACAGCACGGGCTTCGATTGCAGGTAAGTGTCACATAATGGGCTAATATGTGATGCATACTAGCCCATTAGGCTTTTACTTTGCAGGGAACTAAAGAGGAAGTAAAACCCATCAGGGTTTTCTTCCTCTTTAAAGTCTCATTTTTCTTTCTTTAAAAATAACAAACATGTCATACTTACCTGCCCTGTGCAGTGGATTTGAACAGAGCAGCCCAGATCCTCCTCTTCTCGGGTCCCTGATCAGCGTTCCTGGCCGATAAATATTTAATATCACTTAGCAAAAGTGATTCTTACTGAAGTTGTTATTTTTTTTAAATTAAGAGCTTTAACAGTACCTACATGTCTCTCTGTCTTATAACTTATGTCAAATGTAATTACATTATAGTCATTATTGCATAAGTTTTCCCTAGCATGCAGATCAGAAATGTGTCCTATTACATACAGTAGTTACATAGTATGTAAGGTTGAATAAAGACAACAGTCCATCCAGTTCAACCTGTGTTGGTGTGTGTGTGAGTCTTTTTAAACTATCAATACTTCCCGCTGACACCACAGATGGTGGAAGAGCGTTTCACATCCTTACAGCCCAGACAGTGAAAAACCCCTACACAGTTTAAGGTTAAACCACTTCTCTTTCAGTCTCATTGTGTGGCTCAGTTTCTTCTTATACTCCCTGCGACTGAAAAGTTTTATACTTACGCTAGAATCACCATTGAGATATTTGTATATCACTATCATACAGTATCTCTTCTCAAGCGTTTTTTCTCCAGGGAAAATACATTTAATGCTTGTAGTCGTTCCTCATAATTGAGGTCCTCCAGTCCCCATATTCATTTTGTTGCCCTTCTCTGGACTCTCTCTAGGTCCAGCACATCCTTTCTGAGGATTGGTCTACAGAACTGGATGGAATACTCCGGATGCGGTTGAACCAGAGTTTTACAAAGAGGCAGGATTATTGTTTTAGCTCTGGAGTAAATCTCCTTTTTAATGCGTGCTAATATTCAGCTGTCTTTGCTTGCTTCAGCTTGGTATTGCATGTCATTGCTCAGTCTGTCTTCTACTAGGACCCGCAGATGCTTCTCCATCCTGGAATCCCCCAGGGGTTCTCCCCCTAGTTGCCCACTCCATTAATTTATTCAGGTACTCTTGTAAGGTATCTATATTCTGCTGTGATGCTATTGCCCTACTTATTTTTGTGTTGTCAGCAAACACTAAGATTATAAATTACCAGATCTGTGAGAGCATTGTTCTAGTTGGGGCTTCTACAATTTGTTCCATAAAATGATCATGTAGTGCATCCAGGAACTGTGAAGCCTTATTTGAGTTTGCAGCACAATCTATCTAATCAATGCCTGGATTAGGCTTCAGCCTGGCACACCTGGGTTTGATTTGTAGGTGTAGGTATGTTTGAACCCCATTGAATTCAATGGAAGGCAAATCTGTCAAATCGATTTTTTTATTTTTTTTATAGCTAATAGGCAAAAAACAAGGTGGTTGAGCACTGTCCCAGGGCAAAATAAGTTGAAAAAAATCCATTTTCCGAGAAGAGAATTTAATAATTCTGAAAGTGCAACACTAAAAATGTACTATTCCTTAAAAAAAAACTGCCTCTAAACCTTCCTGGGAAGTGGCACATCTCTACCATATAAATAAAGTAGAATCGCAAATGTGGAAATCAAAAAGTAATTTAAAATTCAGACATTCAGAGACAGCTTTGTATTCTGAATGAATACAAAGCTTCCTCTGATTGGCTGAAGCTGAGAGTGCTGCTCAGGCTGACTGTCTTGTTCAGGGTTTTTGATGGAACGTATCTGTCTGTCAACTGGAACCCAGCACTGTTTACTCTATGTAGCTGAAGCTACATACAGTTCATACAGCACTTAGAGCCAATGCAGTTTGGTCCAAACCAATTATTTAAAGTGACAGGAAACCCGAAGATCAGCTTTAAGTTCATACCTAGTCTGGATAACTGAAGCCCCCTATAATAATAACATTTCCATTTTCCCCATTTAATTCTATTTGTGAGGAAGAGATAAATCTACTCTAATCACAAATATCTCAGCACTGGTTTTCTTTAAACTTTTTTAGGCAGCATGAACTTCCTGTGGCACAATACATGACCACGGATCAGATATGCTCACCTTGTCCATCCCGAATCTATAGGTGCTATAGGGCTCCTTGATCTCAAAAACTACTATTGGGCCTTCCACCTCACTAGAATAGTCAACTGGAATGTGCACATGCCCATGAGAGATTGGATCATCTTGGAACACCTGGGAAAAATACTTGGCCTTAGACTTAACTGAGGAGGCCTGGGAACACATCCATACTACTATCCACAAAGGCTCAATCAATGTTACAGTTCAGGAAAATATCTAAAAGTGTCATGTACCTGGTGACAACTGGAATGTTATGGGGGTTTCTCTTGAACCTCCTGCCCAACACTTCTGGAAGTGGAGAGAGATTGTGAGGGCACGGAGTGGCATGAGTGCCTGGAGTAGCTGACTCGTGAAGTCCACTCTTCTGGTGGATGAAGCTGGGGGTTGCAGTCCTCAGGACAGGATACTGAAGCAAACTTGGCACCAGAGCAGGAGATGGAAGCAGAGCTGATATGCAGGCAGAAACCAGCGACAGCCAGGCAAAGAAGGACTGAGTCAGCAGGCAGAGCAAGTCCATGAAGTAGGCCAAGGTTGGTAACAGCTGGGAATCGCAGTACAGAATCAGAAGGCAAAGTCCATAAAACAGGCCAGGGACAGAGTGATCAGATGAACAAGGTTAAGGCAGGAGCAAAGGAGAAGTCCAGGGGAAAGCTGGGTCAGTCACAGGTAAGCAGGTACAATGGATCAGGTCTCAGAAATACAGGTCCAAGCTGAAGACTATTCAGCAGCTGCTCATGGTGACAGACTAGTTTAAATAGGCCACTGAGCTCCAAGTGTGCATGGTAATTAGTATGTGCATGTACATGTGCATCCATGAACGCAAGCATGACAAACTGGAATAGTACGTGTAACATTGCCCCTTTGCTTAGAAGTATGAGCATGTGAGCAATGCACAAATACGAACATAAGCCACACTGGTTCTCCAGTTTACCTTACAATAAGATACAATCAAGCTGGTACAGAACCCCGATACAGATTTATAAGTTTTCACCTTCCATGTCCGACTTGCCCTGGAGGTGCAGGTCAGAAGTGGGCTTGCTACTACACATCTGTTGGACCTGCCTGTCCCTCCAGCATTTCTGGCCTGAAGTCTACCATGTCATCGCTTTGGTGTTTTGCTTGCATCTTTTAAGATTACTTTGAGCTATAAGCCAAAGAAGCAATTACAGCCCTGTAGTATATTAACCACTTAACGACCACCCGCTGTCATTCGATGGTAGCAGTCTAGCTTGATAACGCAAACCGCTGTCATCTGACTGTGGCTACAAGAGCGAGGATCGTGGGCAAGCCCGCGCCTCCACACTCTCACTGTGTAGCGGGGGAGCTGTGGAGCGGGTAGGGCGGACTTGATGTCCGCTGGCTACCCACGATCGCTTCCCCGCAGTGACAGAATGGGGACCGCTAATGTAAACAAAACGATCCCCGTTCTGACAAGGGAGAAGGAGTGTGATTGTATGCTCCCTGTATATGGGAGTAGTGATCACTCTCCTCCCCCAGTCAGTCCAGCCCCACACAGTTAGAAACACAAAGCAGGGAACACATTTAACCCCTTGATCGCCCCCTAGTGTTAACTCATTCCCTGCCCGTGACATTTACACAGTAATCACTGCATTTTCATAGCACTGATCGATGTATAAATGCCAATGGTCCCAAAAAAGTGTCAAAAGTGTCCGACATGTCCACCGCAATGTCGCAGTCCCGCTAAAAATTGCAGATCGCCCCGATTACTAGGGAAAAAAAATAAAGTGAATAAAAACCCCATAAATGAATTCTCATAGTTTGTAAACACAACAACTTTTGTGCAAACCAATCAATATACACCTATTGCGATTTTTTTTTACCAAAAATATGAGGAAGAATATATATCGCCCTAAACTGATGAATAAATTCATTTTTTTATTTTTTGAATATGTATTTTAGCAAAAGGTAAGAAATATTGTTTTTTTTTTCAGAATTGTCACTCTTTGTTTATAGTGAAAGAAAAACACAGAGGTGATCAAATACCACCAAAAGAAAGCTCTATTTGAGGGAAAAAAAGAACGTCAATTTTGTTTGGGTACAACGTCACACGACCGTGCAACTGTCAGTTAAAGCGACGCAGTGCCGAATCACAAAAAGTGCTCTGGTCATAAAGGGGGAAATCCTTCCGGGGCTGAAGTGGTTAATGCTTTTACTAAACAGAAAATATGCACATACAACTGCAGAATACACAATTCATAGCATACAAAATATTACAAAATATGCCTACAACATGCACAAACTAACTATACTTTCTAGCAAATATATGTGATAGGCATACGTATACTAATTAGCTTAATTAACTTAAAGTGGAGTCCCACCCAAAAATGGAACTTACGCTTTAAGCACTCCTCGTCCCCTTTGGCATGTAATTTTTTTTGGGGGGTGAGTGTGTACCTGATTTTCAGAGGGACTTCCTGTCCCTCTTCCTCCTTCTGCTTCAGGGCCGCCTAGACGACTCCTCCTCTCCCCCTAGGTGGCTCCTCCCTCCTGGCAATCTTCTGGGACACGTCACAGGTCCCAGAAGATTGCCTGGCCAGCGAGACTCGAGCATGCACAGTGCGTGCCCGGCCGTGAAGCCACAGCCGGTGCCCACACTTGCAATGGCGGCGCCACAGGGAGGAGGTAGAGACGAGCGAGGCTTCAGGTGCAGCCATCGCTGGACTGGGAGACAGGTAAGTTACTGTTTATTAAAAGTCAGCAGCTACACTTTTTGTAGCTGCTGACTTTTAATAATCTAAAAAATGAGTTGAACTCTGCTTTAACTTGGGCTTCCTGGTGATGGAATCTTCCCATGGTTCCTTGCTTCTCAGTGTCCAGCACAACTGCTTTCTCATCTGTCTCCAGAACAACTCTCCCCTTTGTTTCTGAGCACATGGCTTGTTCAAAGTCCTCCACTTCCCATCACTTCCTGTACATCATTTTCTGTACTAAGCTCATGGACCAGTCCAACTGGTTAATTTGCATATCAGTAGAGGAGGCCTAGCTTATGAAACAACATGTGGTTTTACTTACCTAAGCTATAAAAAATCACCACAAAAATAGCCATAACAACACACTTTGGTCATCACCTATGAGTTGGATTTTACTATTGCCCAATTCCTCTTGCATCACACCTTTCTCCCCAGGAGATCATGCTTCAAATCCCTAGTGATAAACATGGTGAACAAGGCCAAGCTTTGCTATGGGGCTCCACCCTGGCCCCAACTGTTTAACACTGGTTCATGAGACTCCATAACATAGCAGAGATGGAAGAACTAATTGTTATATCACATGACAACCCTTCAAGGTTCACAAGGAACTGGTACACCTCGATTTGTTTTCAAACCACTGGAGACTTGATGGGCAAGACTCCCTGAAGAACCTCAATTGGAACATGAGACTCTTACTCACATCACACCAACATACTTATCTGGGTGATTGCTGTACTTACCACAATTGTAGGGAATCAAGGTGGAAATGGATACCTGCACTATATAAGGGTGCTCGCTCCCCTGCTTATCGATGATTCCACTTCCCAATCCCCCCCTTTTTTGTTTTTACCTATTCTCCCCCCTCCCCCTCCCCCTTTTCCCTTCCCTTGACATTAGCACAGTCCTGACTAGGCCCCTACACTGGGATTACCTGCCAGATTGCCCACCCCTTTATACTTACTTGTCTTTCTGCCTAATGTCTGTTTATGATTTTCATTACACAAACTATGCCATTTGAGGTTTACTACTTCTGTAGCATCTGGACTTTGGCTCACTACACACTGCTTGTTATTTTTGGAAAGAAATCCTCCCACTAAGTGACATATCTACTGTTTGTAACACATCTGCCTTCTTGTGCCTCAAATAGGTGGACTTGAATGTAAGTCTCCTATTGATGACTTGCTTTAATGACCTTTACCTTTTATAATCCTTTATTCTTTGCAACGCTTGCTATGGGCCCTCTTCGGTGTCTTATTCCAATCAAGTATTTATGGAACTAAACTTTTTTAAGGATGTATCAAACAGAAAGGTCTTAAACCTGAGATGGGCTAGAGAAAAAGTTACTCTTGCAGTGTAGAAGAGGAGGTCTCACATTTGTTTTGCCTAAGGAGATAGAAATAAGGTGAAATACATACCTAATTCCTCACTTCCACCTGCTTTTCATCAGACCAGTCTTCTGAAGCTGCTTCTCTTGCCTGACCAGTGGCAGGTCGTCTCCATCATTTTGCATAATGTAAAACCAGTGGCCCTGCATTGTGCTTGAGGATGCCGAAAGCCTGCCAACATTTCAGCAGTTTAAAAAGTGTACCAGCTTCCAAAATAACAGAGTAATGTACATATTGTGGCAAAGTCATGGCGTCCTATATGTGACATCAGAAGGTGCATAGCTGCCCCTTTCAAGAAGTGGTAATGCCACTTCACTAAAAAAAAGGTACATATTGTGCTTATTCATATTCCCCTAGTAAAATGAGCAAATTAACCTTTCAAGTGCAAGAGGCCCTCGTCACCCCACTGCAAGGATAACTCTTTCTCCAGTCCAGAGGTAAGCTTTAACAGTAAAAATTATATCACTAATCACAAGCCTGAAATGAGACAGTAAGACTAAACTCAAGAATATAAAAATGTAATATATATTAGACTACTCCACAGTGCTGTACATTATCTATGCATTAAGTATAATTGAGGCCCTAATGAAATAATATTGAACATTATAATTATACCTCCCTGCGTGTCATATGCAACTGCAGTGTTTAACTGTGTTCTCTTTTAACGGCATATATCACACTCTTATGAGTAATCTTGTACCTCCTGGAGTCTGCATAAACAAAAACATCTGTAACAGTCAACAGGAATTGTTTTCTAGCAAAAGACATTTTGTTTATGCATTAAATTAATCAGTGCTTCTGCATAATACATCATATTGTTTTTGTTCATATAAATTTCCCTGACTGGTCCCTATGAAATATAAGTTTTAACGGTACTGATTAAAGCATACCACGACAAGGTGAACAGAACTGATAATAATAAATTAACCCAAGAGGTCCCTTAATCAGAATCCCTGTGCAAGAATCCGCTTGCCAACTGTCGTTCTTTTTCCCATTGGTTTAGTTAAGGGTTGAAGTTCTTCTTGAAGTTTCTTTTTTAATCATTATATCCCGACCTTACAGTTTTCTCTGACTACTTTTCCTTCAGGCTGTCTTTGCTCCTGTCAATTTAGGATTTCTGGGGAATTATTCTCCTTTGAAATGCATATTCTAGGCTTGAAATGCTGGCATATGTACACTGTAGAGTAATTGTGGAGGCCAAATGTTTAATTACTCATGACAGCTGGAGCTGCAGGAGTCTGAAGCATGCTTGAAAAAGAAGAAAAGATTATACACACAGTCCATGACTATGAAGATAGAAAGATATAAGATAGATAGATAGATAGATAGATAGATAGATAGATAGATAGATAGATAGATAGATAGATAGATAGATAGCAAATAAATGTTTTGTGCCATATTTAAAACATCAGAGAACAAATGTTGTGATTAATATGGCATTTGCAAACTAAGAATTTAACAATTAGTTGCTTCCCATCACTAGTCAATAAGGTTACCTAATTAAGAATTATTGATATGTATCATAATAAAATGCAGAATAGTCCGAATTGCATGCAGAATGTAGTGACAGCATGCAAAACGACAACTACTTATTCCTCCAAAAAGACATATGTGTTTTGTGTTTCTTGAAGGATCAGGTAAATACTAACTGAAGTGCAGAGGAATGTAAATATGCTCATACATGGGACAATGGCCAAGCAGTTTGGGTTCCTATAGACCCAATGTGCTGGTAATCTTCCTGGGTATAGAAAAATAAATAAACCCCTAGCTGATCAATTAATATGTGGTTATTAACCTGTTAAGATTGATAATTTGGCTGCATGACTGCAGAAATTGTCAGCATATATGATCACAGTACAACTCACTGTACAATACTCCAATAAATAATTGGTAGGTGGTGATCAACAAAAAGCATAAAGAAGTTATTAAATTAAAATCCTACATTGTTGTGCTTATATGGTACAGGAATTAACAGATACAGTCAGGAGGACCAAACTGTGAAATAGCATTATTTGTATTTGATGCAAATAATTTATTTTTTAAGAGTACTTAACCCTTAAAGCCAGGTACACACTATTCATTTTATTTGTGTCAGCTCCGGTTGGAGCGATTGTACTAACCATGCTAAGTTAGTTCAGCGATCTCCCCCGCTGAGCTGTTGTATTCTGACAGGGAGGCACCCCTCCCACCAGAACACTCAGATCAGCACTCTCTGCCATTGGCTGAGAGCGCTGATCAGGAGTTGGTCAGATGCTGGTTTTCCAGCCATGCACGTCCGACAGAAGCTGGCTGACAGTTGGCTGTTTATTTATTTTTTTTGAACAGCTGACATTTGGCCAGTGTGTACGGGGCTTAAGTATAAACTTCTCATATTCTCATTCTTTTGGTCTGTTAAATATACCCTTGAAAGTATTTTGTAATATCTGTTTGATAAGTGCATAACAATACTTGACCCTGACAAAATCTTGCTAGCTGATAGCTAGCCTTTGTTCCCTATCTCTGCTTCACTGTTATCAGCATTGTTTCCAGCTACAAACCCCCCTCCCCATCTTATGGAGAAAAGAAGGGATTCAGTAGTCCTGTCCTAGGGTGAAAACACTGGCCCTGCATAGATGCAGTAAATGAGGACAGAAAAGGTGTTATTGGCAGGATTACAGTATCAGGTAAAAACAAAGGAAAAATGGAAACGCAATGCAGTCACCATATCTTAGGAAAGCTACAATATATTATATTTTTACTCTTGGATTTAAATACACTATAGGGTTAACATTCTTGTACATATCCACATTTGGGTACTGCAATCTGTAAAAATAAACAATTGGATAAATCTATGCGCTGAAATCAGCAGCATGTTTCACACATTGTGACCTTCCCAGCTTTCTCTTTAGATGCAATCCTGATGGTGATGAAGCCACTTCTTGCTACTACTGGAGGGCACTTTTTGGAGAAGAAAGTTGATTTACTCATTCAGCTAGTTTATATTAGGACCAATTATGAGTAGCATCCTCCATATCAAAACAGCATGAGTGAGAAGAAAAATTAGACAACCTTTAGTAATATTAGACAATATGTCACAGCTGGGAATCTGAGAAGAGCTTTTGATAGCTGGGTGCAGACATATATAATTAATTAGCAAATCTAATGTGCATTTTATCAGCAACTTCAGGTGACTGGCGCCTCCCTTTTATATTATCACTGCATTGTCTATATTGTGCAATTTTGCAATCACACACAATTTTCCGAAATAAATATCAATATAAAATATCGGAGGTATGACACATCAAGGATAAAGAAGAGCATGCTGTTATTCTTATTTATAATTCATAATCCATTATTTTGGAAACAAAGAAACAGCAGGAGAAATGAAAGGAGATCACCACGGGAATCTCACTGAACTACATGTAAACGGAATCATGATTGCAAAAATTAGTCGAATTTTACAGAAATTTTCCCATCATGTCCATCTAATAAAAGCCAATAAATTAGGGTGGAGAATATATTCTTTAATTACACAATCATGAAACATCGCAAACATTCTTCAAACTACTATCACAGTTAGAAATGGCAACGCAACAGGGAAGTATAATCATAATGAGGGACTTCAATTATCCCGCTATTGACTGGGCAGAGGGGACAGCTTACTCATTAAAGGCCCGTCATTTCATGAATGTCTTACTGGACAACTTCATGTCCCAATTGGTGGATTCCCCAACTAGAAAGAATGCCCTGTTAGATCTTTTAATTATGAAAGATCCAAGTCTGATCTCAGATGTGGCGATACGCGACTACTTGGGATCTAGCAATCATAGGATGATTGCGAACCTGGGTGCCTAAACCGTAATGTGAAAAGCCTCATTAACCACTTCCCGCCCGGCGTATTGACAAATGACGTCCGGGCGGGTGGCTCATTATCCTGACTGGACGTCTATTGACGTCCTCAGGATAATCCGCGATCGCGGCGATCGGTGGTGCCGTGGGTCAGTCTGACCCACCCCATTACCGACTGAGGTAAAATGCTTCGATCCGAAGCCTTTTACCATGTGATCAGCCGTGACCAATCACGGCTGATCACAGTGTAAATAGGAAGAGCCGTTTATCGGCTTTTCCTCTGCTCAGGTCTGCAGACCTGAGCAGCGAAGAGCCGATCGGCTGCTCTCCTGACAGGGGGGGGCTGCGCTGAATGTTTATCAGCACAGACACCCTCAGGATCACCCCCACTGGACCACCAGGGAGCCAGATCAGGACCACCAGGGAGCCCCCCTCCCAGACATCGCAACGAGGCCGCCCAGGACCACCAGGGAAGGCGCACAGAGGCCGCCCAGGACCACCAGGGAGCCCCCATTAGACTACCAGGTAAGGGCAATATTATGCACTGTAGGGATGGCACTGTGCCCATGTATGATGCCTGCCAGTGCCATCCCTAACAGTGCTTGTTCCACCAGTGCCCACCACTGCCACCTATAAGTGCCCACCTGTGCCCACCTGTGCCACCTATCAGTGACCACCTGTGCCACCTATCAGTGCCCACCTGTGCCACCTAAAAGTGCCCACCTGTGCCACCTAAAAGTTCCACCTATCAGTGCCCATCAGTGCCCAGTGCCACCTATCAGTGCCGCCTATGAGTATCCATCAGCGCCGCATATCAGTGCCACGTATCAGTGCCCGTCAGTGTTGCTTGTCAGTGCCGCCCATCGGTGCTGCATATGTGCCCCATCATCAGTGCAACCTTATCAGTGCCATCTCATCAGTGCCAATCTGTACTGCCTCATCAGTGCCTGTCAGTGTAGCCTCATCAGTGCCCATCAGTGTAGCCACATCAGTACCCGTCAGTGAAGGAGAAAATGTACTTTATACAAACTTTTGTGACAGAAACAAAGAAAAATGTTTTTTTTTTTTCAAAATTTTCGGTCTTTTTTTTTATAGCGCAAAAAATAAAAACCGCAGGGGTGATAAAATACCACCAAAAGAAAACTCTATTTGTGGGAGCAAAATGATAAAAACTTTGTTTGGGTGCAGCGTTGCACGACCGCACAATTCTTATTCAAATCGCAACAGCACTGAAAGCTGAAAATTGGTCTGGGCAGGAAGTGTTCTAAGTGCATGGCATTGAAGTGGTTAAGGAGAAAAATATGACCTTTAAAAACATAAAGGAATGTGTCACCATCAGCATTCCAACACTACAAGGAATGCAATAAGAAGTGTAAAAACGCAATCAGTACAGCTAATAAAGAACATTTTTAGATATATTAAAAGTAAAAAGGCAAAATCAGAGCTCATTACACACATAAAACATGAGGATGGGAGGATGGTTACAGATGACACAAAGAAGGCAACTGTACTAAATACCTTCTTTTCCTCAGTTTTCATGCAGCAAAAGGAAAGGTTTATCGACCGCTACTGTACTGTTAGTGACACAACACAGGACATACCCTAGTGGCTAACAGAGGCCGGAGTCAAGGAAAGACTTAATAAACTTAACACAAATAAATCACCAGGACCAGATGGCTTACACCCAAGAGTCCTCAGAGAACTCAGTCAGATTATAGCCAGGCCATTGCTCATAATGTTTGCGGACAGCATAATGACAGGATTGGTACCAGCTGATTGGAAAAAAGACAGCATGGTACCAATATTAAAAAAAGGGCAGAGACATATTCTGGAAACTACAGGCCAGTCAGCCTAACATCAATAGTGGGTAAATTATTGGAGGGGATGATTAGGGGCTATGTCCAAAGATTTACTGAGGAAAATTAGATCATTAATGGTAATCAGCATGGGTTTACGAAAGGTTCTCCCTGCCAGACCAATCTGCTAACATTTTACAAGGAAGTGAGCTGCCATCTAGATAGGGGGAGGGCTGTAGATGTGGTGTCTCTGTATTTTGCAAAGGCATTTGATACAGTCTCCCATAAACTCTTAATTTACAAGCTGAGATCTTCAGGCATGGACCATAAGGTAAAAAACTGGTTACAGGGATGTGTCCAAAGGGTGGTTATAAATAACATGTACTCAGACTGGTCTAGAGTGGCGAGTGGGGTACCCCAAGGTTCTGTCTTGGGACCAATTCTATTCAATTTATTCATAAATTATTTAGATTATGGGATAAATAGCTCAGACTTAGTTTTTGCAGATGACACAAAGATAAGCAGAGCAATAAACTCACATCAGGATATAGAAATTTTACAGAATGATCTGAACATAATAAATGGAGTGGGCAGACAAATGGCAAATGAGGTTTAATGTGGAGAAATGTAAAGTAATTTACTTGGGGGCAAAAAAACATAAATGCAAACTACTCACTAACGGGAGAGCCTCTGGGAGAATCAAGGACAGAGAAGGATCTAGGGATCCTAGTAGATGACAGATTGAGCAATAGCATGCAATGTCAAGCTGCAGCTACCAAATCCGGCTGAATATTAGTATGCATAATAAAAGGGATATACTCCAGGGATAAAACTATAATCCTGCTACTTTATAAAACCCTGGTTAGGCCACATCTGGAGTATTCTGTCCTGTTATGGTCTCTAGTCCTCAGAAGGGATGGGCTGAAGCTGGAGAGAGTCCAAAGAAGGGCAACAAAACTAATAAGGGCACTGGAGGACCTCAATTACGAGGAACGACTGCAAACACTAAATTTATTCTCAATGGAGAAGCAATGCTTGAGAGCGGACATGATAGAGATCTACAAATACCTCTATGGGGATCCCAGCATAGAAAAAAACTATTCAGTCTAAGGGAGGGAGAGGACACGGGGACACAAAATGAGACTGGAGGAGAAGCGGTTTAACCTTATCCACTTCAGCCCTGGAGCCCTTTTTGACACTTGTTAAAATCAGATTTTTTTTGCTAGAAAATTACTTAGAACACCCAAACATTGTATATTGTTTTTTGTCAAACACCCTAGAGAATAAAATGGCGATTGTTCCAATACTTGTCACTCCGTATTTACGCAGTGGTCTTTCAAGCGCGATTTAAAAAAAAAAATCACTTTTTTGTTAAAAAAAAAAGACAACAGTAAAGTTAGCCCAATTGTTTTGTATATTGTTAAGGAGGATGTTACACTGAGTAAATAGATACCAAACATGTTATGTTTGAAAATTGCGCACACTCGTGGAATGGCGACAAACTCCAGTACTTAAAAATCTCCATAGGTGACACTTTAAAATTTTTTAACAGTTACCAGGTTAGAGGTGCAGAGGCGGTCTAGTGCTATAATTATTGCTCACACTCTGACAATCACGGAGATACCTCACATGTGTGGTTTGAACGTTTTCATATGAGGGCGCGACTTACGTATGCGTTTTCTTTGCTACGCAAGCTCACGCGGACAGTGGCACTTTAAACTTTTTTTGATTTACTTTATTTTTTTTTAGCAATGTTCCTTTAAAAAAAATAATTCTGATCACTTTTATTGCTATCACAAGGAATGTAAACATCCCTTGTGATAGTAATATATGGTGATTGGTACTCTTTATGGATGGATCAAGGGTCTATAAGACCCCCCATCCCTCCTTTACACTTAAAAGTATTCAGATCACCAAAAACAGTGATTCTGAATACTGTAATTTTTTTAAAACTGGCGCTATTGGCCGCCGAATAAAGTGGAAGTGATGTTGTGACGTCGCTTCTGGAATTTGACGAAGGAGGCCCGATCGGAGCCAATTCCAGCTTCCTTCAGGTCTCCTCTTACCCGCCGGATGCGCCAGATTGGAGCTCCGGTCTCCCAGTGGGACGGGAGGCTGGAGAAGAGCCACGGAAGGCAGCGGGTGTCCCCTCCCGCGGCCCGGGATAATGGCCGAGCGGCTCCCAAGCCGGATCGGCCATTATTGCCAGATAGCGACCGCTCGCTCTAAAAAACGGCACTGGGGTATAGCCTGTAGCTGCAGGCTATACCCCGATACATCCACTTAAATCTTCCACCATTTATAAATGGCGATTTGCTTTAAGTGGTTTTAAACTGCAAAAAGGGTTCTTCACTGTCAGGGCAATAAGGATGCGGAACTCTCTTTCACAATTGGTGGTGGCTGCGGGGAGTATGGATATTTTTAAAAGACCCTTGGATGTATATTTTTTTTTTTTATAATTACAAGGGGAGGGGGATGCTCCTGTCCTCGTCTGCAGAGAGAGCGCCTCAGGTGCAGGCTCAGAACACATCAATAGCTGTGTTGCTACATGTCACTATGTTACATATATGTTGAAAACAAGTAGTAAACCACATGTTAACTTCGTCAAGTCAAATGGAAGGCTAAGAGTAACTCTAATATGTTTGGCTCAAGAGTCCAAGTTCTGGTCAGTGGTTATGGTGGTTTTGGGTGGGGGGGGGTAGCGCAGGTTCGCTCTGTTTGTGCTAATGTGGGGGAGCACTCCTGGCAGCTCATGAACAAAGGTGGTGCAGAGGTCTTCCAGGTTCTTATTTGGGAAAGTTTTCAGGATAAAAGCTTGCCATTTTGGAGCAGCATTTTTTATTCATCTAGTTGTTAGTCCAACATTCTAGTAGGTCCTTTCGAAGTAACAACAACATCTTGATTTCGTCCAGGGTTGGTAGTGTTGGTTTGATCCAATATTTTAGGATAGATCTCCTGGAGGCTAGGAGACACAGGTGTGACCATTGTGAGAGGTGCTTGGTCTGTGGATGTATCTCAGGTGTGGCGCCTGAGGAGGGCAGTTTGGGTTCAGCCCCAAAGACCATATGTTGCAGATCTAGAGGGATATCTAGTGAGGTTATCTCCCTTATATAGCATTGGATCTGACACCAGAAAAATGTAACTTGTGGACATGTCCAGAAATGATGGAGTAATGGTGGGCGTTGGGTTTGACACCAGGGGCAGATCTTCTGTCCTCCGGGGTGGCTGGAGGTAAAGTGCGGTAGATAAGCTCTGTGCATTATCCGAAATTGTGTCTCTCTCCATATCTCATTGATGCTAATTTTACAGGTTCTCCTGTATCCCTCTAGCAGGGTTTGGGAGATGTCCTCCCTTTGTAGGTCCTTGTTCCAGGCTTTGGCTGAGGTGGAGTCTATCGGCTCATTGAAAAGGGGTGTGAGAGAGAAAGGTATGTTTAAATCTGGTCTCTTGGGCAGATGTTGTTGACATAGAACGACACCTGAAGCAAATGGAAGCTGTGAAGAGGTGAAAGGTGGAATTCTTCCAAGATGGATTGATGCGGTTTGATAAGGCCCGTCTTAGTGTCGTAGACTGTAGCAACCCTAGTCAGGCCTTTACGGGCCCAATAGGCAAAGGCAGAGTGCTGCGTGGAGGCCGGTAGCATAGGGTTGCCAAGGATTGGGAGGTGTGTGGATACATTCGGGGGGGGGCTTTCAGTTTTTTCCTAATTTCTCTCCAGGCAATAATAGTCTATTTGATGAGAAGGTTTGTCCGCAGATTAGTTGGTAGTGCTCTGAGGTTGCTGTGTAGTATAGCTGGTAGGTTGTAAGGGGCTATCATTGCAGATTCCAGATGAAAGTTTGAAAATTTTGATTGCTGGGTTAGCCAGTCCAGACCTATGTGTAGGAGGCAAGATAGGTTGTATACCCGAATGTAGGGGATTCCTGCCCCACCTTCGCTCCTCGGGAGATATAGTTTGGGTAATGCAATGCAGGGTTTTTTCCCTTTCCATAGGAAAGCCGTTAAGGCTCTATTGATTCTTTGCACTTCAGCATGTTTAATCAGGATTGGAATCGTCTGCATTGGGTACAATAGGCGTGAGAAACTCACCATTTTGTATAGATGGCATCTCCCGAACAGCGAAAGAGGGAGGTCTTTCCAGGCCTCAAGTTCACTTGAGATCTTTTTAACTAAAGGAGGGTCATTCCCAGATATGTGATATGGTATTGTGCTATTGGGAATGGGGAAGTTAGTGTTCACGAGTTCCTTCCTTGTGTACGAAGGGGCAGAATTTCACTTTTGTTGAAATTGATTTTTAGGCCAGAGCATGTTTGAAATTGTCGGAAGATGCGTTGAATTTGTGGGATATCTTTATGTGGATTGGCCGTAAAGAATAAAATGTCATCGGCAAAGAGGGCAGTCCGCAACTCCTCCTTGCCTATATTGACTCCTTGTAGGGGTGCCTGTAGGTTAAGATACCGGGAGAGTGGTTCCAATGCCACATTGAATAATAAGGGGGATAAGGGGCATCCCTTCCTAGTCCCTTTGTGCAATTGGATGGGGTCTGAGATAAGTCCGGCTCTACCACCCTGGCCGAAGGGGCGGAATAGAGGCTTCTGATTAAGTGCGTTATCGGGCCTGAGAAGCCGAAGGTCTCCAGGGTCCGCGACAACCACTGAAAGCTGACGTTGTCAAAGGCTTTCTCGGCATTGAGCGCGATGATAGCAAGGTCTTTGCAAGGGTTGGTCTTGGCATGTTCTAGGACTGCCATAACTTTCCTTATGTTTGTGGATGCCGATCTGCCTTTGACAAAGCCAGCTTGTGGCCGGGTGCACCAGGCCTGGGAATGAGGCAATTATTTTAGACAGTAGTTTGGAATCTACATTTAATAATGAAATAGGGTGGTATGAGCCTGGCTCTGTGGGATCCTTGCCTTTTTTTTGCTATCAATTTTATGTAGGCTTGTTGCCCAGAGGGGAGGCAAGGACCTCCATCCCAGATTCTGTTAAAAACTTGCAGCAGTGTGGGTGAAATGTACTGTTTAGCCAATTTATAAAATTCTCCCGTTAGACCGCCCGGTCCAGGGGATTT
The DNA here is from genome assembly GCA_018402905.1 of Glandirana rugosa. Classification (NCBI taxonomy): domain Eukaryota; kingdom Metazoa; phylum Chordata; class Amphibia; order Anura; family Ranidae; genus Glandirana; species Glandirana rugosa. The sequence goes on along the minus strand of BLSH010013733.1, from coordinate 200,231 downwards.
GCTGTTTGCTGAGGAGCTAATGGCATTCTCAATTTTTTTCCTGGGAGATGGGAGCATTCAGGATGTTCAATTGTGTCCGGCTGATCTAGGGGATATTGGAAGATTTTAGGAAGACGTCTGCCTGGGAGAAGTCTGTTGGGTCTAGGGCGTAGAAGGAAGCATAAATGCTAGCAATTTGCCGGCTTTGTTACCATGCTTGTGTAGATGTAGGTCATAGTGAGCGTATTTTATGTGTTCTTGCCTTTCAACCCAGGTGTCAAAGTCTAGCTTCGCGGTTTGCCATTCCGATCTGCTTTCATGGGTATCGGTCAGGGTCAAATTTTGTTGGGCTACCCTAAGCCGTTGGCTGGCTGTTTTATATTTGGGGAGTGATTCTTTCTTGCGGTGAGCCGCATAAGATATTATTTTACCCCATAGAAAGGCCTTGCCCGCGTCCCAGAGTAGGTTTGGCTGAGGGGAGTGTATGGCGTTAGCTTCTAGGAATTCCTGTCAGGCTTCTTCTAGAAAAGCCTGGAGATTACTGTATTTTGCCAGAAAGGAAGGGAATCTCCAAATTTTGGGGTTGTTCACCAGGGATGGGGTCTCCAGTGTGATCGAGATCGGGGTGTGGTCCGAGATCACTAACTCGTGTATAGCTGTATCTCTAATTTGTTGCTGTAGGGACGGTGAGATTAGGAGGTGGTCAAGTCTGGCAAAGGATTTATGGGGGCCGAGTAATAAGTGTATTCCCTTTCTAGTGGATGGGACTCTCGCCAGGGATCTATTAGTTGGGCGCTCATTAGGAGTTGTTCGAGTAGCGAGGGGGGGTTTGCTTGTAGGGCGGGGGTTTTGCGGTCCCGTTGGGAGCGGTCCATGTTGTAGTTGTAGACTGTGTTGAAATCGTCCCCTATCAGGTGCGGCGTGAGAGGATCTTTCAGGATCCAGTTCGTGAGTGTTTGGAAAAAGGCAATTGTGGGGGAGTTGAGAGCGTAAACGTTTGAAATGATTATATCTTTGTTTTGGATATGTATGTGCGCCGATATCAGACGGCCAGCTGTATCGATGTCTACTGAAATGTAGTTGTAATTTAGTCTTTTGTGAAAAAGTATTACAACACCTGCCTTTCTGCCCACTGCCGAGGAGCCTATGACTTTGCCCACCCACTGTTTTTGGAGACGATGAAAGTCTTCCGAGGGTAGATGAGTCTCCTGTAGGAGGGCGTCTAATCTTTTTAGGTGTCTCAAAATCTTCATACGTTTAGATGGGGACCTAAGGCCTTTTATGTTCCAGGAAACTATTTTAATGTCAGTAGACTAAGTAATAGGGGTGTGGTGTTGTGTTGCCAGTGTGTATCTGGATACGTAGTAAAAAGAGTGACTTACAGTTTGTTTCTCAAGAGTGTGTCTGCCGTGGGTAGCGAACATAGGAGCGAACCTACATAAGAAGGGGAGGGATGGCATAAGAGAGAAAAAGACAAGCATTATAAAAGTAAACCAAACAGAAACAGTCAACAGTAGTAACTTCACTTTTTTCCGTATGAGGAACTGCAAATCCAAGCTGGCATTGCTGAGTTCCCGGGGGGCAGTAGTGAGAGGCGTCAGGTCGCATCTTGAGTGATGTTACAGCAAAGGTTAGCCGACCGCGGGTGTATGTTGTACAGGGCAAGTTAAGTTGTCTGCCATGGCCGAGACTATATGTATCAGCGGTTGCCATCTGAGGTTAAGGGTGAGGAGAGCTTTTGTCGGGGTGATTTGGGCGCAGTCTTTTCGGAGGATCTTTCCTGTGCCTTCTTTGTTCTCTCGCCGTGGGTTGTGAGGTGTCCATGGCCGAGGTGGAGTCTCCTGAGCAGTTTAGATTCTGCCTCAAGTAGTAGTTTGCTTCTTCTGGGGTATGAAAAGATAGCTGATCTCCATTTGGTTCTTGGAATCGCAGCACTGCAGGGAAGGCTAAAGTGAATTGTAGGCCCTGCTTGTATAAGGCCGCACAAATTGGCTGAAATTCTTTCCATTTTTTGGATACTTCAGATGAGTAGTCCACAAACAGTAATAGGTTTGCGCCTTCAATACTAAGATTGTGGGTTTTGTGGAAGGCTTGCAGAATGGCTAGTCTGTCATTGTAGTTTAAATATTTCACGATGGCTGGCCTGGCCGACTTCCTGCTGCCATCTGGTGGTCCAATTCTGTGGGCTCTTTCCACCACACATTGGTGAGTGAGGCCTGGCGCTTCAGGTATGCAGACTGTGCATAATTGGTGGAGGGCATTGTTAGGAAAAGACTCTGAGACTCCTATTATCCTCAGATTATTCCTCCTGGATCTGTTTTCGAGATCCTGGAGCTTTTCCTGTATCACTTGGTGTACTTTACAGTGTTGTTCTAGGGTCCCAGTGGCCTGATGCAGCTCATCTTCCAGATCAGAAATCCTAGATTCAGTGGTTGAGATTCTCCGTGCCTGTTCCCCCAGCTCCCTCTTGATCTACAACATACCTGCTGTCACTGCTGTGTCCACTGCTGCCGATATGTTGGGGAGGAGAAAGGCTGCCACTGCTTGGGCTATTTTTTGGTATGCTTCATTTGCTGGCTCTCCCTGCGGGTCCGCCGGATGCAGCTCTGCATTCTCTCCCTCAGAGTTAATGGTGGCGGCCATGTTGCCTGCATCTGGAGGGAGGCTCTGTGTTGTTGCACGGGCTGGAATAGGCGAGCTGGAGCGGGAACTCGTGAGGTATCACTCCAAATGGCGAGGTAATGATCCGCGGTATCGGCGCTAGGGTTGCAGGGACTGGGCGCTGTATTTGCATGCAGGAGTGTGCCAGGAATGTTGAAGTTGCCGTGCCTCACTCATCACTCATACGGCGCTGGAACTGGAAGTCCTTGGATGTATATTTTAAAGAACACAACATACAGGAATATGGGAAATAATTATAGACACTGACACATGTACACCTACACAGGTTGAACTGAATGGACTATTGTCTTTTTTCAGCCTTACCTACTATGTATCTGTAAAATGTGATATCTAATGCTACAGGGTTAAAGGAAACTTTATATTGGATTTAAAGTTTAAATTGTTTTACAGAAAGCATGAAAGACACAAATAATTTAAAAATCTTTATTCCAAATGAAAAAATAAGTCAGAAGCAGCTTTGAAATACACTATGCACTATACAATAAGGTGCCTGGACATCACTTCACTGCAACATTGCCCTTTAAAACTTTCACTGCCAAGTCCGTACGCTGTATGGACCTACAGAAGTGCCTGCAGGTGGCCAAGTACTTATGAAGTACGGAACTAATTTCTCCCTCCATGCCGCCGATTCCCTGTCCCCTGCCTCTAAACCTCCGGCTGTTAACTTTCATCTAAAACTGCCCCCCCACTCTCCTCTCCTATCCCCTTCACCCCCTTTCTTCACCCCCAGCACTAATTACCCCCTCTCCACCTGATCATCACCTACCATCATAAGCTAGCATCCCTCCTCTGCTGCTCCCACCGGCTTCAGGTGCTGCATGGGGCTTGGGGGTATCCAGATGTGTCCCCCCCACCAGTCAGATCACCCCCATACTGGCCCCATCCATCCATGCTGCGGCGGCATCCCCCCTTCCCCTCCAGCAACCTGTAGGCCGCATTGAGCTCCAGCAATCTGACATGCTGAGAGCACGCAGGGAAGGGGGGGAGGGAGCGGTGTGGGTGGGGGTGAAGTTGGGACTTGGGGGGCTTTGTATACATGTGTATACCAAGCCCACCCCTGTAGCACAGTGGATATAGGTAGCGATTTCTCTGATATCCACTGACAGCTGATAGATTGTATCACTCGCTGATACAAGTAAATCACAAGTGATACAATGTAACAGTCTGTCGTTTTAGGAATGAATGGAATTCCATTCATTCAACTACAACTAAAGTGCTGCTGAGAAAGGGACTATCTTCAGTCCCTTGCTGTGTCTCAAAAAGAGAGATATTGGGGTCTGTTTAGACCTCTGATATCTCACCAAACACACCCCCACCCTCCCACCCCCAAAAAAATGCAAAAAATAAAAATAAATAAAACAGAAAAATGTAAAAAGTAAAAAAAAGTAAAAAAAACAACAAAAAACATAGTAAGACCTGGTCCGCCCGCACTCAGCCTCTCCACGGTGACAGCCCCTCCCCCCACACTCGCCCCTCCAGGGTGATTGTCTCCCCCGCACTCACCCCTCCACAACTTCCTCGGCTTCTCCTTCCGGCCAACCCAATCCGCCTCCTGTCCTGATTGGCCGGGTAGAGAAGCCAGAAGACAATAGCAAATATTAATTTGCTATTGTCGCAAGTGGGTGGGTTCAAGGTGCAGTGCTCTGTGCCCTGAGCCAAGCCTTTTAGAGCCTCAGGTTCTAATCATGTGGCTGAAAAAAGCTCATACAAATGTATGAGTTTGGCGCCCTGCAGGGGGGCGGCATCCCTGCACCTCTAATGGACGAGCCGCTCCTGGTAAGAACCCTTTAACATGGAGCGGACTGTGTCAAGCAGATACACCTGCTCAGCGGGGGATCTGTCTGCTAATCCCCTCTGAGCAGGCGGATGACAGGTCCATGTCCGCTCTGAAACAGCCACCTGTTCTCTATGGGGCGGTCAGATGGAGACTGATTGCCTGTCCATTTTCATCTGATACCATTCGATCTGATCTGCTAGATGGATGGGGAATGGGATCCCCATCTGTCTGTTTTTAGCGGACTGAACTGGATCAGATGCAGGCAGATGTAAAGGGACATATGTCCATTTACATCTGTCTTTCCATATAAAAAGATGGGTGGCCCGATTGGGCCCGCCTGAAAAACGGACAGGCAGACCCAATCAGTCTGCTTGTGTGAAAGGAGCCTAAGGCCTTGTTCGCACAGGGCATACACAGCTCACCTTTACGGGGATGCACAGGTGTTCCGTGCATCTCTGTGCAGGCAGTCCCATTGATGTAATTTGGGATGCAGCAACTGCACAAACATAGCCGTTTCTCCCAATTTTATATCCATGTAGGTCCGCGTGCATGTCTCTGAGCTCACACTGTCTGCATTTGGGGTCATGCATCCACACCCACAGGGATGTCAGATTGGGAACAGCAGCTATGCCTTTGCAGCCATTGCATCTTAATTGACATAAATGGGACTGCCTGTACGGGGATGCACAGAACACCTGTGCATCCCTGTGTGGGTAAACATGGCCTTCCATGGGCGTACACTTTAGCATGTCACATGTGAACGATGGTTTAGTAGCAATTTAGCAGGAATGTATTTAATTTTTATTAAGAAGTTATGTTGTGTTTATGTGCAGTATTAATGATTTCGTGTATTTTTAGTGAAAATAGTGATATGATGAACATATGCGCCATTATTGCAGGGCCCAAAAAATCAGTAGCACTTTTTTTATTCTACAGCTCATGTGCTTTCAGAAAATGTCTAGTTTGAGGGATCTTTTCAAATTCTGAAAGCTGTAAGTGAAAAATGGTAACCTCTGGGTTTTTAGAGTAAATTGTTTTTATTTACAGTTTTACGTACCTTCAGTTTTCACAATTTCACAAAAAGGTGCAATTTAATTCATACAAATATTTGTTATTTACTAACTCGATACAGTTTTAACTTTTATATTTGCTAGGAATTTAGCAGGAATTATGTACATTTTGCCATGTACAGTATGAATCCACTATTAATGATTTTAGTGTATTGTTTTGATAAACATTTATGCAAATACCGCGGGGCCTAAAAAATCTGTAGCACCTTTTTATTCCAGAGATCATATAATTTCAGAAAATATATGGTTTGGGGGGTCTTACAAACTCTGAATGCTGCAAGTGAAAAATGAAAACCTCCAGATATTTAGAGAAATTTTTGGGCATGTTAGATTTTCACCATTTTGCAAAAAGGCGCAATTTAAAATTTACAAATATTCATTATTTATTAACTCAACACTGGATAAGCTTTTATATTTAGCAGGGATTTTACAGGAATTTTGTAAAATTGAGTGTTTTTATCTGCTAATTATGATTTTAGTGCATTTTTAGCGTCAATATTGATTTGATAAACATTTGCGCAAAAACCGCAAGGCCTAAGAAATCAGTAGCACCTTCTTTTTATTCTAGAGGTCATATGCTTTCAGAAAATATATGGGTTGGGGGGCCTTTCACAAATTCTGAAAGCTGTAAGGGAAAAATGAAAACCTTCAGATATTTAGGGAAATTTGGATATTTACATTTTTGCTTGCGTTCGATTTTCACCATTTTGAAAAAAGGCGCAATGTAAAAATTACATTTCCTGACAGACTCCATGGCAGCCTACGTGTGGGTTTACCCCACCCTCTTTTACTCCTGTAGGACCCCATTACCATAAATTTAGCCTCATGGCCCACACCTGTGTTCCTTTTTTGTCCTACTTCTGGACCAGCGCAGTTGCAAGCAAGTTGATGCATCCAGGGCGGAGGTCCCCAGGTGATAATGGGGCAGTTCCATGGGGGCGATGGTGTTCCCCCAACGCCCAGGGCCCAGCTACGGCGGGTGGCCAAGAAGATCCCCAGGAGGGGCAGCCCATATTTGCCCAGGGTGACACTGGCACTGGCAGGGTCTGAAGACAGGCAAGTACTCCATGGCAGCATTGTGTCAGTTTATTTTACATGCTCCGTACCTTGTCTCGTGCCTCCTTTCTGTTCTCTGCTCTTGGCGTAGGGGGGCTTGTTTGGAACACAGTGCGTCCCTCCTGGTCCGCCGCGTCCCCCGCGGTGGGGCTACTGTGCAGGCCAAGGCTCGGCTGAGACTGAGGCCTGGCTGGTGCATGCGCAAGTGAGTCGACCGCCCGGCGGGCGCATGCGCAGTCGCGGCGCATGGCAGAGTGGGGAATTTAAACAGCCATCAGCCCGGCAGTCCTTGAGATAGACTGCGGGTTGTACCGGCGGTTTTCCCAGGTTCTTCTCCTGACCCTCCAGGTAAGCCCTGTGGTAGGGACTGGAGGGGGGAGGAGCGGGGGAGAGGGGCAGTACTGATTGTCATGATGATTTCTCTCTCCCCTCTCTCTACAGCATGGATCCCTTAGGTATGGATCATTTTCCGCCTCCTAGTGGCCAGCCCCTGCCCGACAGGTAAGGTCTGGGGCTGACCAGGGGCGGGGGGAGGGGGGGAAGGTGGTGTGCAGGGCAGTAGTCTTTTTCATGTGCCTACTCTCTCTTCCCTCTTCCTTGGTCTTGTCTTCTAGCCCTCCCAGGTCACATCAGAACACATGAGAGGCTAGGGACCCTGCCAGGCCTCAGCAGCGACACTCTTCGTCAAAGTCCAGGTGACAGAGGTCCCAGCTGCGGGATCGGCACCACAGAAAGAGTACTCACTCTTCCTCCAGACACCATTCCCACCGCCATAGCAGCCACTCCAGTCCCAGAGCATGCTGGGGCTGTGGCTCAAGTAGGTCGGAGGGAAAGTCACTATGTGACGGATGTTACTCCAAGGTGGTAAAGGAAAGAGAGGCCGGCGATTAATCCGGTCCCAGCCCTGGGATAGAGGCTCTTGATAGTCCAACAATCATTGAGGGAACTTGGACCACCCCACAGCCAGGCCTCCGTGGCGGACTCCCTGGAGGGATTCGCCCCTGAAGAGCCAGGCCCGCCCCAGCTGAGCTTCATTCCCCGAGACCTCTCTGAGGAGGAAACAGAAGGGGAAGAAGCGGCGGGCTTTGAAGCAGCCCAGATTCCACCTTTTATTAAGGCAGTAAAAGAGGCCCTGAGGTGGGAGGAGCCGGTGTCTTCCCCGGCAAAACAAAGGAAGTTTTTCAAGCATCTGCAAAGAGAACGCTCTAGCTTCCCTCTGCTTCCAGAATTAAGGGAGATCTTAAAGGAGGAATGGGAAAAGGTGGACAAGAATCCTTCTTTATCCGTCAGGGCAAACAGACTTTATCCCTTTAAAGAGGAGGAAGTCAAGGACTTGGAGTCTGCCCCACTGGTGGACGCAGCAGTCATGAGGCTGGCAAAACATGTCACCCTCCCCTTGGAAGATGTGATCTCATTCAAGGATCCGCTTGAGAGAAAGATCGACTTGGATCTTAAGAGAGTGTATGTGACTGCAGGCATGGCCTGCAAACCTGCGCTCGCCCTGGCAGCCGTGTCAAAAGCTATGGAGGTCTGGACTGAGGAGGTCGATACAACGTTAAGATCGGTCTCAGGAGACCTGGCCAGGAGTTCCCCCCTCCGAGAGTTGAAATAGGCATCTGCCTTTTTGGGAGAGGCTTCCCTTGATCTAATCTGCCTGGCAGCTCGGGTAATGCTGTCCTCCGTAACGGCCAAGCGAGCCTTGTGGCTGCATCCTTGGCTCACAGATTCATCCTCTAAGCAAGCCTGGTGCAAAATTCCCTTTGAGGGGACCTCCCTGTTTGGGAACCGTCTGGACACAGCAATTGCCAAAGCTACTGGGGGGAAGTCGGGGTTCCTCCCTCAGGATAGGCGGCTGTTTGGCCAGAAGAAATCCCAGACAAGGAGACAGTCCTCAGACTGTGCAAGGGAGGCTCGCAGCTATAAGCCAGGGCGAGACTTCAGACGCAACTGGAGGAGAGGACAACCAACCACCCAGCGGACTGCCAAGGGCTCAACCCCAGTGGGACGTGACTCTGCTAAGTCTTTTTGAGGGTGGCTGCACCCAGTCGAGTTGGGTGGGTGCGCGTCTGCTCCACTTCCGACACATCTGGGTGGCCTCGATTTCGGATGTGTGGGTCATCTCAACAGTGTCTGTCGAACACTCCTGGACCTTTTCGACCCCTCCAGCTCTCAAGGTTATGCCCACCCTGATGCCATGTTCAGAGGAGAAGAAGCTTATTCTCCTGGAGTATGTGGATTCCTTGGTGTCCCAGAGAGCGGCAGTGCCCGTTCCGGAAGAGGAAAAGCTCCAGGGTATGTACTCCCCTCTCTTTCTGGTACGGAAGAGAAACGGGGCTTGGAGGCCAGTGATAGACCTCATGCACTTAAACAGGTTTATGCAAGTCGAAAAGTTCAAGATGGAGACCTTAACGACTATTCAGCAGGCAGTACAGCCAGGCGACTGGATGGTCTCGATAGACTTGAAGGACGCTTACTTTCATGTCCCGATAGCGGAGGGTTACCGCAAGTACCTCCGCTTTCTGATAGGACAAAGACACCTCCAGTTCACGTGCCTTCCCTTTGGGCTGTCAACATCCCCGCGGGTGTTTTCGAAGGCCCTCCTCGCTGTGGTGGCCATGATCAGGACAGAAGGGGTGAGGTTGCACCACTACCTCGACAACCTGCTTATCCTGGCTCAGAACAGGGAGCAGCTGCTGTCCCACTGGAACCTGGTAATGGCCAGACTACGAGGATTCGGCTGGCTGCTGAATCTGGCGAAGAGCCATCTGGAGCCATCGCAAAACCTAATATACCTAGGGGCACAATTCAATACGACGGAGAACACAATCTCCCTGCCCATGGACAAGATTACATTAGTCCGGAAATGGCTACGTGTAGCCCTGTCATCTTCACATCTCAGGGTCTCCCAATGCCTCCGGATAATTGGGACCATGGTCTCTATGACGCCAATGGTCAAGTGGGTCAGGTGGAGGATGCGCCCATTCCAACTGGGGTTTCTGCAGCAATGGCGGTCGGAGAAGGGGGATCACCTGGTCCGTATGACATCAGCTATGAGGGACAGTCTGCCATGGTGACTGTGGAGCAGGAACCTCCTCAGGTGTCATCCCATCTCCCCACCCCCATGTGTGGTAGTCACGATGGATGTGAGCAACTTGGGATGTGGTGCTCACTGTGGGGGGGAAGTAGCCCAAGGAAAATGGGGCCCACTGTCCCGCGTTCCGGTCTCCAACGTTCTACAATTGCGGGCAGCCCATCAGGCCCTCCAAGCCTTTCACCGTCAAGTAGTGGGGAAGGCGGTATTGTTAAGGATGGACAATACGACGGCAGTCGTCTACGTGAGGAAGCAGGGCAGGACTCGGAGCCTATCCCTGCTACAGGAGGTAGAACCGATCCTGTCATGTGCCCAGAGATTCTTAACGGACATTACGACAGTATACATACCGGGGGTGCGGAATGCGCAAGCAGATTTCCTCTCCAGAGTTCGGTTGGGCAACGGGGAATGGTCCCAACACCTGGAGGTGTTTGCTTGGATCCAGTCTCTGGGAGTGAGCCCCAAGGTCGATCTTTTTGCCTCCCCCTGAATCACAAACTGGACAAGTTATACACGAGGGGCCAGTGCCATCAAGCCTGCGGGGTGGATGCCCTGACAGAAATCTGGAGGTTCAACAGGGCCTATGCCTTTCCACCGACCCCTGTCATTTTTCGTTTTCTGCAGAGGCTTCGGGACGAGGAGGCCGAAGTCACAATGGTGGCGCCCTTCTGGCCCAACAGGCCCTGGTTCACCCTGCTGACCCAGCTCAGCTACAGGGCCCCGGTGCCACTGCCTCTCAGACCATACATTCTGTCCCAAGGAGTAGCCCTACACCCGTGTCCAGAGCGGTTGCATCTGATGGTCTGGTTTTTGAGAGGGAGAGGCTTGAGGCCTTGGGCTACACTCCCCGAGTGATCTCCACCGTGATGAGTTCTAGGAGGCCCAGCACCAAGAGGGTATATGCTAGAATCTGGGCCAAGTTTGCAAACTTTTCATCTTCCAGAGGGAAGTCTGCCAGAGATGCGGGAGTGCAGGAAGTCCTGGAATTTCTGCAATCGGAACTCAAACTACCCCTCTCGACCAGCTCATTGAGAGTACAGGTCTCGGCCTTGTCGGCTTTCTCGGGTACCTTGTGGGCTTCTGAGCCGCTGGTTTGCCAATTCTTTAAGGGAGCAGCTAGACTGAGACTGCAAAGGAGAGCTAGATTCCCGAAGTGGGACCTACCCTTAGTTCTGGACTTTTTGGTGGAGCATTCATCCGGGCAAAAGGACGCAAACTTTGTAAAGGATCTGTCCATGAAAACAGCCTTTTTGGTGGCAATAACCTCTGCCAAGAGGATGTCAGAGATTGGGGACTTAGGTCATAAGGAGCCTTTCTTGACCTTTCTCCCAGACAGGGTAGTCCTAATTCCGATGCTCGGCTCTAGGCCAAAAGTCATGTCAGTCTTCCACGAAAATCAGGAAATCACCCTTCCGACGTTCAGATCTCCAGGCTCCACAAATGCTCACCCTCTGGATGTGGGAGAAGTTTTGAGACTGTATGTACAGACGACAGCCGAGTTCAGAGGCTCGGACAACCTGTTTGTCTTGTTCTCCGGGAAGAATAAAGGGAAGGAGGCCTCTCCCAGATCAATCGTGGCCTGGATCATTCAAGTGATCCAGAAGGCTTATAGGGCAAAGGACCTGGCCCCCCCGGAGGCGGTAACAGCCCACTCGACGAGGAGCATCGCTACATCCTAGGCGGCGGCACGTCACGTAGCGCCGGAGGTCATCTGCAGGGTGGCCTCATGGTCCTCACTAAACACTTTCATGACGCACTACTGTGTAGAACCGGCCTCATTATCTTCCATTAGTTTTGGTTTGAATGTGTTGTCGGCCGACAATCTGAATTAAAGTTTTGTTCAAGCAGCATCCCGCCCGTGTGGTTTTTTGGGCTAGTTAAGTCCCACACGTAGGCTGCCATGGAGTCTGTCAGGAAAACGGAAAATTCCTATCCGATACTTACCGTAATTTTCCTTTCCTGATGGACTCCATGGCAGCCGGAGTTCCCACCCTCGTGTATGGAGGAGGAGCTATATACGGAACACAGGTGCGGGCCACGAGGCTAAATTTATGGTAATGGGTCCTATAGGAGTAAAGGAGGGTGGGGTAAACCCACACGTAGGCTGCCATGGAGTCCATCAGGAAAGGAAAATTACGGTAAGTATCGGATAGGAATTTTCAGTTTTTTTGTTATTTATTAACTCCATACAGGTTAAGCTTTTATATTTAGTAGGGATTTAGCAGGAATTTAGTAAAATTAGCTGTGTTTTTATTCTGCTGATAATGGTTTTAGTGTATTTTTGTGAATATATTGGTTTTATAAACATTTGCGCAAATACCACAGGATCTAAAAAAACAGTAGCACCTTCTTTTCATTCTAGAGGTCATATGCTTTCAGAAAATATATGGTTTTGTGGGTCTTTCACAAATTCATAAAGCTATAAGGGAAAAATGAAAACCTTCAGATTTTTTGAGAAATTTGCATATTTACATTTTTGCGTATGTTCGATTTTCACCATTTTGCAAAAAGGTGCAATGCAAAAATTGCATTTTTTTTTTGTTATTTACTAACGCTATACAGTTTAAGCTTTTATATTTAGTAGGGATTTAGCAGGAATTTTGTAAAATGTGCTGTGTTTTTATCTGCTAATATTGGTTTTAGTGTATTTTTTTTCGAATATATAGGTTCAATAAACATTTGTGCAAATACCGCGGCTCTAAAGATTCAGTAGCACCTTAGTTTATTCTAGAGGTAATATACTTTCAGAAACTATATATTTTTGGGGTCTTTCAGAAATTATGAAAGCTGTAAGGAAAAAATGAAAACCTTCAAATTTTTAGAGAAATTTGGATATTTACACTTTTGTGTCTGTTCAATTTTCACCATTTCTCAAAAAGGCGCAATTTAAAAGTTACAAATACTTGTTATTTATTAACTCAATACAGGCTAAGCTTTTATATTTAGTAGGAATTTTGTAAAATGTGCTGTGTATTTATCTGCTAATCTTGATTTTAGTGGATTTTTAGCAAAAATATTGTTTTGATAAACATTTGTGGGACCTTAAAAATCAGTAGCACCTTCTTTTTATTCTACTGATCATGTGCTTTCAGAAAATATATGGTTTGGGGGATATTTTACAAACTTTGAAAGCTATTAGTGAAAAATAAAAAAGCAAAGGAAAAATTGCAAAAATGATCTGGTCACCCAAGTGTATAAGATGGAGCACAAGGCCTGGCAGTGAAAGGGTTAAATAGCATTTAACAATAACCATGTTAGAGCTTTTTTTATTTAGTTTAAAATTCTATATTTAAAATTACAAAATTATTCTATTTTTGCCAAATGTGATACATACAAGAACTGTTCGAATATTAACTCTGAAACAAGAGAGAATCTTCTAACACGAACTGCAGAACACTATAAAAACTCTACAGACCTAACAGTTTCACTAATTTTAGTTAATTTGGTACAGACCTAGAAAGACAAACCATGACCTGTGATCTCTCCAAATGTTTAGGATACCACACAGGAAGTAGTGACAAAAAAGAAAGCTGAAACACCTGTACAGGTCATCATCGTCAACTCAAATGCAGTGACCTTAAACATTGATTCCCACAATGTAAAGAGGATATATATGTTACATCAGATAAATGCTACACCTGCTTTCAATTAATGAAGCCAGGTTTAGCTTTCTTATCTGATGAGTTAAGTCTATAAACAGTTGCTTTATTATTGGATCAACAATGCACTCTTTACAATGCACTATTAACAAATTTCTGTAAACCAAGTCAATAAAATGGCTAAAAATCTCAAATATCATTGCTATTTGCAGCTGTGAATGAAACGTAATATGATTTATTTTGATACTAGGACTTTTTATTCACTCACTAGCCCTGACTCAGATTTACAAATTTTTGGTGTTTATATTGGTATACTGCTTTTGTTCGGATCGTCATTAGGTCATTCCTGGTTTGAATCTGCAGGATTTATGTGTGTCTAAATTTAGTTTCAGCGAATGGGTTCTACTTTAATTTCTAATGATTTTAGCTGAGGTTTTTTTATTTTTATTATCTAAATGGGAGAGAAATGTAGTTACATAGTTACATAGTAACTATGTAAATATATTTCTTTCCCATTTAGATAATAAAAATAAAAAGCTCCCCTAAAATGTGTGCTTCATTTTAGTTGCAACAGTTAGGTGCAACTTAATTTGCTAATGATTTTAGTTTAGTTTTTTCATTTTTATTATCTAAATGGGAAAGAAATATATTTTTCAGTTTCCATTAGTTATGTTTCAACAAAGTTGTATTATACATATGTATTTAACAAACAACACACAACATTTTACGTTGCCATATCTTTATTGAAAAAATGGTGTAACTTGAAATTACAGTTTTGCCAAAAATAAAATAGTGCAATTTCTAGATAGCCATTTTGGAATCTAATATGATCAAAAATGTATTTTCCAATTTATTCACCTACAAGAGGCTTGTAAGTCATGCATGAGGTCTTCTTGCATTTCTACACTACTCCTTGGAGTGGTGAAGTGACAAAAACTTATATAGAGCCTTTTTTCTTTCCAGCCATAAGACTACCAGCCAATATGCTCAGCATGCCAGCCAGGTATTTTGTGGATGACAGGGGGGACACAGAGGTTAGCAGGCTGAAGTCTGATACTCTTGTGAGTCAACAATTGCAAAGCTAAATAAAACTTTGTTATGTATAGAGAGGGAGCAAAAACATATTATGAGGTTACAGTATGGCTCCTGTTATGGTAATTATTGGGTGCTGCACTGTAAAAAAAGACACAGAAGATTTGGACAGAGTTAAAAGCTTAAAAACTATTGACAGGAATGAAAGATTTCACGTAAAATTAAAGGTTTGAAAAATTAGGTTTTCGACATTTCAAAGGGTATAAATATATCGTTCTGAGGTAAGTACTTCAAAATGAGCTAGTATGCGGTGCATACTAGCTCATTATTTGACATTACCTGCTTAACACATATAAATATATCCATAGTCAACATAAAGGTTTTGCATACTACCTTCTTATTTCAAAGACTGCACAAGAGACAAGAGTACACCACTTTCATTTTGAAGGAAAATACATTATAGGGAACAGTTCTTTGTGGTAACATTATTTTACAATCTGTAATACAGTACCTTATAAAGTAATAACTTCATATAGTAAAGCAATGACAAAAACAATAGCTGAATAAAAAAGAATTGCCAGTTTTTCTTGAAAGTGATGGTGGCTAAAGTTATAATTGCTAAAGTATGGTAAATAATTTTGTAAAACACAGTTGAATACTCTATGTAATACTTGATTTTCACTATCTATTTATGTAATTAGACAAGCTTATGGGAGAAATTCTGATTAACATCCACACTTATGTGATAAATATCAATAAAATGTAAGCAGCTGTTTTAAACTAACAAGTGTGAATAGAAAATAAAAGAAAGAAAAACAGCGTTTGTACTTAAGAATTGTGCAAAAAACAACAATACAGCATCATTTTTTAAGTACAAGTGCTGTTTTTCAAGCTTTTGGGAAATGCTTGAATCAAAAGACGAAGGTAGATCTCCTAAAAGGTTATCCTGAAAAATTAGCTGCAAGGCTAGGCACATATCAAATTTTTGGTAGTGCGGTCGTGCTATTAGAATTGCACACATAAATTAAAGCGGTTGTATACACATTTTTCTAGTTTTTACCTACAGGTATGGTTTAGGAGATATTCACCCTGCAAGGAGGCGCTGATGTCCCGGCGCATGTGCCGTGATGTCCTGGCAAAAGCCTGGCGCATAGCGCCGGACCTTGCCGGAAAGTCCGCCGGAAAAAAGAGCTCCCGCACGCATGTGTGGGAGTGATGTCTCCCAGCTCTGGCCACTCACAGTGCTGGAGCCGAGAACCTGGAAGGAACCCCCGAGGTAAAATGTCAGCTTCTGAACACCTCAGAAGACGTCTTTGGACGTAACGCGTCAGGTGACACCAGACCAACACATCGCGTCACGTCCGGTCACTTCCGGGTTTGCCGTCGTCTCAGCTGGAACGCAAATCCATGCGGAGGAAGTGAGGATAGGGCTTTGTGAAAGGACCTAGGCTCACCAGCAGCAGGCGAGGGAGTGACTTGGAATAGGGTGACCGCTTTCCTTTTTCTTTGTTTTTACAACGGAGGATTCTTGATGAACGTTTGTTTTTAAAAAAAGTTTAAATAAATACGGTTTTTCTGACTGATATACACTATGGAGCTATTTCCTTTTTATTTCAAACTTGGTCTATAATATACCAACAAACGGAGGACTGTGGATCACAACACATACCAGAAGAACAGAATTGGTCGTTGGCAAGCAGAATCAACTTAAAGACCCCACACTGCCCGTCTAGACAGACGCCTAAGCGATTTACCCCTGTGTGGGGTGGCGCTGTCCGGTAAGCAGGGTGGTCATAGGGGGGCACGTGTGATTCACAAAAGGAAAATAACGGACTTCACTCTAAGGACACTTATTAATTAATGAATTTACCAATATTTACAGATGTGATTATATATTGATTTATTTATTTATTCAAGCTTTCTGCACATGATGGAGGAACACAAATTTTAATTCATAATTTATTATATGGTTGATTTTTTAATATTGTATCACTCGGCATGTTAATTAGCACAGATCAGGACACCTTATATATACTTGGTAAATTTTATTTAATATTTTTTACTCAATCAGCACTTTCTATTTAATATTTTTTCTATACATAAGTCTAGCACACTAATTTAATACTACCTAGGGCAGCGCCAACCCAGCCTCTAAAAAATGTCAGCTTCCTCTGTGGGGCCCGAGTCGCCAGGTTGGATCTTCGTTCTGAGGTAAGTACTTCAAAATGAGCTAGTATGCGGTGCATACTAGCTCATTATGCCTTTGCCTTACTGTTTTTTTTTCTATATTGAGTATACAACCGCTTTAAGCAATAGTGATTAGGGATTGATCGCTACACATAAGAAATAGTGCAGCGTAGCATGTAGAGGCAAATAATTGCTGATGATAGCACAATGTCACAAATTTATACTATCAGTCACAACTACTTGCAAATAAAATCTCTCTCTTTTTTCATATTGCATTCTGAAAATTATTGTATTTGGCCATTTGGCTGCCAATACAGTCTGCAGAAGGTTTGTGCCGACCTGATAGGCAGCCCAACGCCAGCTGAAAGAATGTGCATGGTTCGCTGAGAACACTGCTGCTCATTGAAAGCATCAGGTTAGCATTGCACCACATTGCATAGTTTCAAGAGGTACATAAAAAGGAGTGTGGTATAAGACTGAAATAAGACTATGAAGATATACTGTAAATCCCCAGATAATGTCAAAAGGACAGCCAAGAATTTGGATGGTCTTAGGCCTGAGTATTAGTATTAAAGGACAGGCTCACATTTAAAAAAATAATAAATGCACATATTTTTTGCATGTAAAAAAAGTTGACTTCATTATTTTTTTTTTACACTGCAGCCTGTAAAGTGTTGCACCCACGATCTGCAGGTCGTGGGTGCAATGCCAAGATATTGCAGACTCTCCCGTATAGGCAGATAGTTACTAAAGAGAAGGAAGAATCAATGAACTACAAGATCCCTCACAAGTCCTCTTGCAGTTAATGGAGAACTAGAAGTCGCCTGATGCAGCGGCCGGTAGTGTTTGTAGTCCATTCATTAACTGTAAATGAATGATGCACTTTTGAATGAATAATGTGGCTGTGAGGGTGGAGTCTCGCACATTTGATCTGTTTTCAAAAAGTGAAAGCGGGTGTGGGGAGAAGATCCTCCGCTTGCTGTCACAGAGCGGGAAGAGCTTGCGGCAGGAGGTGGGTGTATAGGAGCATGTTACATGTTACACCTTAAATATAGGTGTAACATGCTCCTAAAGGTGAGCTTGTCCTCCTAAGATCAGGCTTTAGCAGTTACCTGAAAAACAACACTACACTATCTACTACTTCCATCCAGGGCTGCTGTCAGAGACCACGGGGCCCCCTACAGTATACCTGACAGCCCCCCCCCCTTTTCCTGAAAATATCAAATGATACTTAGATTAAAAATACACTAAAATCATTATTAGTGGACACAAACAGAAGTCCTACTAAATCTAAAAGCTAAGAAACTGTATTGAGAAATAAATAAAGCTCTGTGTGTGAATTGAGGTATGGGGGCCCACTCACATAGGTGCTGATGTGAATCAGTGGTTTGTTTATGTAGCTGGGGCCACCTGGAGATGTGTGCAGGCAGCATTTGTTACACTATGGGTGACAGGTGTGTGGGTGCAAGTGTATGACCCGAAACAAAGACAGTGCATTCAGGACTGCTCCCCTACACTTGTACACCTGTCAAATTAGGACCTGTGACTGTGTTCACATCCACTGCATCCCCATGAGTAACAGGCAGCTCCAGTTGCATGAACAATTTACTCATTCACATGGCCAGTGTACATGGATCAATGAGTCCTTAGGGCGCATTCACACATGAGTTTGGGGGCGGTAAAAACCCATGGTTGAGCTGTGGTTTTACTGCCCGCCAAACTGCTACCCCTTTAGCAACAAAGGCAGTGGCTAGGGATATACACATGCCATGACTGTGATGCTATGCTTCGCAGCCATGGCAGAAATGATTCCCCTAGTTGAAAAAGACCCGTTCAAATGACTAGTGCTGCTCTGCAAGTGCCCTGCAACTGCATGCACAGCACATGATTGCGGCACACTAGTGCGGGGTTAAAACAGGCGGTGAAGAGGCAATATGCATCCTTACCACCTGTCAAAAGCTCTCTGAAAAGCAATCCAAATGCTGACAGCTCTTCAGATAGCAAAGCACATGTGGGCCCTTCATTTTTTGTTAATTATGTTTTAGAATTTATTATTATTATTATTATTTTTTTTTAATTGCATTTTGTATGTGAGAATTTTCCACACTGTGCTGGAAAGCACTACCCTTGTGATCTGCTGCGGGTGCCGTTGTATTGTTGACGCCACCTCCAAAGCAGATTGCAAACACTTCACCAAAAAGTAGTGCATGCACTCATTTTTATGTGTTCTGGTGTGAATTAAAGCAAACCGCACCACACTGCATGGGAACGCTTAGGACAACCGAACCCCCTCTTCTCAGTACAAATCTCTTTACAAACAAATCTCAGTACAAACCCCTCCAAGGTCATATTCTCCCATGAAGAATCCCCCCCCCCCCCACAGCCCTAAATCCTCACCCAGTACAAATGTCCCATCACAATCCTAAACTCCCCTCAGCACAGACCACCCTCCCAGCTCCAGCTCAGTACAGACCATCCAGAAGGGGCCATGGTGGAAGATCATAAAAAAAAAAACTAGAAAATGTAGAAGGAAAGGAGCTCCTTCTCTTCTAGCCTTCCATGCAGCCACCTTTACTAAAGCCAACCACCTTATCAGTGCACTTTACCCAGCTACAAGTGGCTGGGCAGACTCTGTGCCCCTCTGTGATAGGCAGAAGGATAACAGCTAAGTGAACTAGAAGCAGCCCTCCTGTGTTCTGTGTAATCAGATGGTCAGGGACTGCAGCCGAGTAGGTAGTATGACACTGACATTTGATAGCTTCGGAGACTCGCAGTTGTTTGCAGCCCAGAGGTGTCTGATTACACTCAATAAAAAGAGAACATTCACTGAAAGACGGGACTGTGAACTAACAGACTGTCACTGGTCTGCCTTCCCCACTACATCTCTGCATGGATTCGGTGTGTAGAGTGGCAGGAGCACTACTACAGTTTGTTTCTGCACCCCCTCTCTGTTACAGATCGCAGCGCCCAAGCCCCTGCCCTGTGTGCCCTGACAGCCCGGGTGTAGCGTGGAATTCATTGTCAGCACAGGCACAACAGCCAGCTCTCCTGCTTGGCAAGTCCCCAGGCCCCACTTTTCAGCTGATGAGGCAGGGCTCGGTACAGGAGGGCTGGCTGTACTGCCTTATCAGCGGCCCTGCTTCCATCTCTCACATTGCATAGTTTGGCAGGTGATACCAATCTTTTTTTTTGTTTCATTGTGTCACCTTCCTGATCATTGGACAAGCATTGAACAGTACAATGATGTACACAGTGGGGTTGATTTACTTAAATGAAATAGGCTGTTCACTATTCAAGGGGAACTGTGGTTAGCAAGTGGATTTTCCCCAGAGCTTAGTGAATGAGGCAAAGCTTTGCTGACCCCACTGTCTCAAATTGGAAGGGTGGAGTTTAAAAATAAAGAAGAGTCAAAGAAGAGTTACCTTTTAGCCTGATTCTGAGGAGGTAACTAGTCAGTTCCACCCAATTTACACAGTAGGTCTTTATTCAATCCAGCACAGAAAGACAACCAAGAAGTTCATCTGTATGCTAGTAACATGGTGATTTTAGGCACTTGAGCAGCAATTTGAGCCAAGCAGGGGTGTGGCAAGTAGGCATTCAATTACACTGGGAGGAAATTTGCAAACCCTGAATGAAGTGCTGAATCCTTTTAAATCTATGGGGGACAAACCTTTTTATTTTTTATGGCCTTTTTTAGGTTAATTGTAAGCATTTCTTTAAAAAAGGACATGGGTAGTTAGGCACTGGCACTGCAAAATGATAGATCCTCTGGTGACTGATGAGGTTCTACATTGCTGGATGATGTGATTGATGCTAGATATGCATTGGGGAACGTATTTGTTTTTCAATATTTTTCTAAAAATCTTTCAAAGTGTGGGTGGCTATTTACATTTTACATTTGTGGGGGGGTGAGTAACAAGGGGTACTAATGTACCTCATTATTATCCAGAGGATATCTGGGGGCCCCTTTGCATGTGGTATCTTTCAATGTTGAAGGAATGTGGTCTGATATGGTTTTAACCCTTACTTTCCTGGCTACCCTGGCTACATGTGTGAGGTATGGGTGTGGGGGGTTGTGGGAGAAGACTTATTCAATTCTGGAAGCCCCATTTTCTGGGGACCTCCAGATATTTTTCTCCCCCAAAGTAAATGAGTATGGGGTACATTAGTAGTATAATAATGTCATGATGGTCTAGTGTGGCCATATTCAAGCAATGTGTGGGATGCAATGGTGTCACAATAGGGGCAGGAGCCTGTGATTGGCATGATTGGATGCATTCAGAGGGGGTGGGTGGTAATAAGAACAGAGGCAGAGTCCAGGATGGATGCTATGCAGCAGAGGCCAAGGAGCAAAGTAGCAGCACCACTGAAAGAGTTAAAATGTAAATCGGTTGATCTTAAATAAATGGTAAGAGGGGATATTGTGGTAGTTAATGATGGACATTGATAGCCTATATGACTTATGGCTATTCCACACTCTTGTATATGGATGGCCCTAGAAGGACTAGTTGGAGCTACCCTTAGAAACCTTAAATATGTACAGGAATACCTACCTTGATTCCACAACAGCACAAGAGATTGGTAAGGTGCCTAATTAAAGACATGGAATATATTGGCAATGGATTTAGTAAAATGAAGGATTGGTGTATGCCTTATACATTTAACCATATTTTGTAGGTAAA
Organism: Glandirana rugosa; assembly: GCA_018402905.1. Lineage (NCBI taxonomy): Eukaryota > Metazoa > Chordata > Amphibia > Anura > Ranidae > Glandirana > Glandirana rugosa. The sequence continues at coordinate 179,076 of BLSH010013733.1, read as the reverse complement.
ATTGATATATGTAGCACCATTTCAATAGTTACATAAAAAGTCCATGAATAAATTGTCCATAGAAATGATGAAAAGTAAGGGGACAGCCGCAGGTATAGGTGTTTAAGTTACAACACACTATGCCTAGGTGATTCCAAGCTATCCATCACCAATAGTACAAGCTCGCAGCCATTCTCACAGCTGTGCTCACAGACAGCAGCCGTAGATATGCGAATAAGAGGGAGAAAATCGAATGCTCTCCATTTCAATTACTTTATTAAATCAAAAAAATGCGAAGCATTCACATGAAAAGGCACTCAGGACCGAGTGCCGGCGTATGTACATGTAAAAAGGACTAGCATCCTAGTCCACAACAATGGCCTCGGGTGACGTCACTACTGGCCCCTCCCCCCGTACATGTTATGTCTGTAGGCGGGACTTTGTCAGCGGGTTAGAAGCCTCGTTGTTAAATAAATACTGCCTAGCAACCTGGGACAACAAATCAACCTCCCATTGGAGAAAGCAGAAACCGATGGAAGAAACCCCAAATCCGCCACCAACTGGCAGCTAGCGGGCGTCAGAAAGCTGAGCCAGGGTATATTAAGTTAAAATTGAGATCACTAATCTCACCCATCTATGTCTTTATGGACCTTGCTTTGTGCACTGGTCCAAATCGTTTGGTGGAGGGGGGGATTATGGTGTGGAGTTGTTTTTCAGGGGTTGGGCTTAGCCCCTTAGTTCCAGTGAAGGGAACACTTAAGGTGTCAGCATACAAAGACATTTTGTACAATTTCATACTCCCAACTGGGAGCAGTTTGGGGGTGGTCCCTTCCTGCTCCAACATGTCCAGTGCACAAACAAGGTCCATAAAGACATGGATGGGTGAGTTTGGGGTGGAGGAATTTGATTGGTCTACACAGAACCCTGACCTCAACCCAATAGAACATCTTTGGGATGAATTAGAGCAGAGACTGTGAGCCAGGCCTTCTGATCTACATCAGTGCCTGACCTCACAAGTGCGCTTCTGGAAGAATGGTCAAACATTCCCCTAGACACACTCCTAATCCCCGTGGACAGCCTTCCCAGAAGAGTTGAAGCTGTTATAGCTGCAAAGGGTGGGCCAACTTAATATTGAACCCTATGGACTAAGACTGGGATGTCATTAAAGTTATATATATATATATATATATATATATATATATATATATATATATATATAT
>BLSH010013733.1:124562-165756 GCA_018402905.1 Glandirana rugosa | reverse complement strand
AATTGTCTATGCTGTGAAGATACGAGATGTGCAGCACCTGAAACTACGGATACTGGAAGCCTGTGCTAGCATTTCTCCTGCGGTGTTGCTATCAGTGTGTGAAGAGTGGGAGAAGAGGTTTGCATTGACAATCCAACACAATGGGCAGCACATTGAACACATTTTATAAGTGGTCAGAAACTTGTAAATACCTCATGAAAGAATAAAGTTACGTTAAAACCAAGCACACCATTGTTTTTCTTGTGAAATTCCCAATAAGTTTGATGTGTCACATGACCCTCTTCCTATTGAAAAAACAAAAGTTGGATTCAAAATGGCCGACTTCAAAATGGCCGCCATGGTCACCACCCATCTTGAAAAGTTTCCCCCCACACATATACTAATGTGCCACAAACAGGAAGTTAATATCACCAACCATTCCCATTATATTAAGGTGTAGCCATATAAATGGCCCACCCTGTAGTATTAGCATAGTAAACACGTGTAAAAAAAAAAAAGTACATTTGCCCAAAAGAATGCTGGGGCAGAAAAGAAACTGTAGAAATGTAAAGAAGACTCCTTGGAGTGAACTGGTGCTGGACACAGGGTAGGCTATGTAACAGCGATTTACTAAAGGCAAATAGACACTTTTCAAGGGAAGTTGCACTTTGCAAGGGATTTTTCCCCAGAGCTTACTGAATGATGTGAAGCTCTGCTGAAATCTATCATCCAATCATGTACAGGCAATTTTTTTTTTCCTTGCATGTGCTTGGGTATTCTTTATAAAGGTAAAATTCACCACATTCACTAAGTCCTGGGAGAAATCCCTTGCAAAGTGCCATTTTCTTTGCAAGTGAACAGCCTATTTGCCTTTAGCATATCAACCCCCATATCCCCAGTAAACTGAAATGGGGAAATCACCTTGGGAAAATAGAAGGATCTATATTACACAACACCCATATACTAGTGTAGGATCAAAAGATAGTTCACTTTCATTGCAAAACTGAAATCTCAGAAACCCTTCTGGTCAAAGTATAGCCTCAAAAAAGGCAAACTTATGGGAAATGAACTACAAAAGATGATCCAGTTAGGTTCAAAAGGTGTTTGCAACACTAACATTACTATATTTAAACCCCACCTATATCCCACATATATATGTACGTGTACATGTGGTATACATGTAGCAGGGGATCCAGTGTGTGAATACTAATTATTAAGGTATGAATCAGTAAATAAATAGCTAAATGGCACATAAAAAGAACAGTGTGAAACACCTGACCTTGATGGTTTTAAGGGTCAGCAGTTGTTTTAAATCGAATTGGACGTAAGAAAGAACACAGACCACTCAAAAGTACTGGTGAACATACTCTTCCCCTCCCAAAGATGAATCCAGTGGAAGAAGATTTATGAACATTATAACATTGCCAGGATTACAAACTCTTTTTGTATTACACAAAATTACAAAATCCTAAATATCCCTGTGACTAACAATCTTGCTTACAACAAGCAGACCTTCAAAGTCAATGATCAAGAGCCAGAAGGGAGGATCAGACTTTGACATAAAGAAATAGATTTGGCCTATCTGGTAGAACAGATAAGGGTCTAGGATAGGCATCTGGTTAGGATTATGGGAGGGACTTACACTTTGTTTTGTCTTTTGTCTGTGTTGACCCTCAAAATCCACATCAATCTCTTATCCAGGTATGCAGCTGTAGTGTGAAAGGGAGAGGGCAGTCCTTCCACCTGCTGAAACATATCAGCCCACATGCCCCCCCCCCAAAAAAAATAAATCCATATCCTATATAAAAAAAGAAAAGAAAAGCGCAACCTGCATAGTGTAGTAAACAAATCGAACAATATTTATTAATGAGTAAAAACACACTCACAAAAGAGGATCTTTTGCAAAGCAGTAAAAGTCAAACCTGCTGCCTCTGGAGCCCAGAGCTGCTGTGGAATTCCCCTGCTTTGACCATGAGCAGAGGGAGAAAAGCACAGGCAGGAGGGAGCTGCTGCTGCAGGGGGACAAACAGACCAGGGATGGAAGCCAGAGCCTGGATGGAGAGGATGCCTGACACCGCCGGGAGAGCAGTGAAAGAGTGGAACGTGTTTCAAAGCATGTTGCTTCTTCTTCAGCCTCTAGATAGGATAGTCATATCCTATCTAGAGGTCTGGCATGAATTTTAGGGGGGAGGGGCATGCTAAAATAATGGCATGGGGCTGCCCTAAAAATTCATAACACACTATTTTACAGGCATGCAGCCTGGCTGGCCAGTTATGCCTGGATAAAAAGCATAAGCCCTGGAAAGGTGAGCAAGCCTTTCTGTAAGCATTGCAAGACTCAGTTTCAAATGGAATGTCCCTTTTACGGTTAATGGTCTTTTTTGGTCTTTCTTTTAAAATGATGAAATCTCCATTTAAAATATTTGCCAGATATAAGTGTTTTATTAAAATACTCCATTTTTAACAGTAAGATATGAAAAATGAAACAGTGCTGCCTGTCAAGTTCATATAATCCCTCCTAGATACACAGACCAACAATGACCTTGACACAGGTACATACTGTCTTTTAGTCTTAATAAAAATAAAGACAATGTGTTAATCTCTTTTGAATGCAAGCAAGCACTTAGTGCAAGTAAAATAATTGATCTGAATTAAATAAATGTAAAAGTTGCTATAAGAAAATGAAATAAATGTTAAATCACCACGACTTTCACTTAAGCCTTTGTCAGGCAGCTGGCCAGACCCATCACATTATCTGTTTGACTTACTGAGTCACTCTAGCTAATAGAATTTTGCACCATGTTTGTTGTTGCTATGGCAATACAGTATTATCAGGCATGTCATGTTCACAGATCAGTAGCAGCAGCACTGCTGCAGACATACAACAGCTTCCAGCCTTTGACCGCAAACAGGCATTCTCTACATAGTCAATCTGCCAGAAGGAAATTCAAGAAACTCAGTTGCGGAGAATCACAAATGTGTTTAGACGTGCTTTTGTTTTGCTTTATTTTTAGACAACTTTTTTGCCTGTTACACATTCCTCATCGTCAGTATAAAAATGTACATCTATTTAAAAAAAAAAGTTCCACAAATAAGAAACATTTTTTATATTGGTAAATAGCTTATAGCATTTAGGTAATGTATATGAATGTGTATGTATGTATGTGAAAAAGTACATATCAGTTTAGCCGCATATCAAGTCAGCAGGTACCGGCCAAATTTCGCTCCATGTATGAGCAGGTTCATGTATGGAGGGTCGGCCCTGTCAGATTTTCACTGCTTGGTCAGCACTTCAGGCTAATTGCACCCTTTATGAGCGCCAGCACCTTCAATGATGACATTTCTCCATATAACTGCTTATCTGAAACAAACCCATATCCCATTTTCACTGCTGCAGCCTACTCATTGTCATTGGTTCCACAATCTTGGCTGAAGCCACAAATATTTAGATCAATGACGTTCCCCTGCTGGCTATAGGAAGACCACACATTCATTAATTTGTATGAACGGGGCTCACAAAGGTAAGTACCTATGCTTAGTTATCTTTTACAGTGGACATATACTCAAAAAGGTATTAATTGGTATCTTATAGAACACACTGTATATACAGTATAATTTATCCTGAAGCAGTACCCTGAAAAATCTGCATTTTGCTTTGAATTTCCCCCAAAAGATATCAGTGTACTTCCTGACATATGACTGTGCTTAGGCACTCCCATTTTGTACCTTCATAGTTGTAGGTCTGCAGTGTGAGATCATGTAAGGTATTGCTGTCTGTGACTGCTAGTCTCAAAAGATTTGGAGTGAGATTTGATGATATCACTACTATACTGCTCACTGGGTCTACTGGAGAGAAGAGCTTGGGGCAAGACCATCATGTGTGGAGGACTTCTCTGCGATTGTCACAAACCCTGTAGCACAAAGGGTTATCGGTGTGATCGGCATGAGTGATATGAGCTGGCACCCAATACCACCTGAATAGAATCTTGTATATGGATTCCAGAGTATGTGTATTGGATGAGCATTTTGCTACAGTGGACCAGACCCTGCTCCAGTCCACTAATTCTATGGGGTTTAAGCAGACTTGTTCCCATTGTGTCACATATGATAGGGAATATATGGGATCTTGCAAGTTTTTTTAAAGTTACATTTCTATTGTGTACTTCAGCAAAATAGGAATACTTACAAGAAGGAAATAATGGTACAAAACTAAGAAGTTCATCCAATAACACAGAACAATCAGAGCAGAATGAATTACAGATTATTGCAAGTACAGAAACGATAAATGAAGACAAAAAGAAAAAGCATGGTTTTATTGTCAGAACTTAATTAAACAAGCTGAAGTTAGAAGCTGATTGGCTACCATGCACAGCTGCATCTGATTCTGTGTGCACCAGTTTTAGTAAATCTCCCCCACTGAGACTTGTTTTTATCCTGTACGCCTCGTTAAACTTACAAGGTCAGAGGAGTAGCCCTGCAAAACATGGTATTATTGGCACAATTTCAATATTCCAGCAGCTACAACACCCAAGTGTCCTCTACGCTTCCTTAGATCAGTGGTTCTCAAACTCAATCTTCAAGTACCCCCAACAGGCCATGTTTTCAGATTTCCCTTTATCTTGCACAGGTGCTTTAAATCAGAGTCAATGCCTTGGTATTTTGGACAGCTATTTTGTCTAAGAGAAATTCCCAAAACATGGCCTGTTGGGGGAACTTGAGGACCAAGTTTGAGAACCACTGATCTAAGGAAGCGCAGAGGACACATGGGTGTTGTAACTGCTGGAATATTGAAATTGTGCCAATAATACCATGTTTTGCAGGGCTACTCCTCCAAACTTAGCTTAAGTTTAACGAGGCGTACAGTATAAAAACAAGTCTCAGTGGGGGAGATTTACTAAAACTGGTGCATGCAGAATCGGATGCAGCTGTGCATGGTAGCCAATCAGCTTCTAACTTCAGCTTGCTTAATTAAGCTTTGACAATAAAACCTGGAAGATGATTTGTTTCTATGCAGAACTGCACCAAATTCTGCACTCTCTAGTTTTAGTAAATCTTCCCCAGTGATCCAGAAGAATGAAGGCAAAGATGTTCAAAAATTATTTTCTGCAATGGAAAATCTGAGTTTTTTCTTCTAAAATCAATTTGGCTGAATGTCCTCTTGGGGAACTTTAGCGTACACAGTTTATCACAGTTACTAGAGTCTCTTTTGATATATTAATACATTGTGATCATATTCCCTCTTAAGTGCCTCTTCTCCAGAGTGAATAACTGTAATCTATGTAATCAACCTACATAGCTGAGGTCTTTCCCTGCCCTTATGAATTTTGTTGCCCTTCGCAGAATTCTTTCTATTGCAACATTTTTCCTAAGGATTAGTGGCCAAATTTGAGATGCATATTCAAGATGAGACCAAACCAGTGTTTTGTAAAGGGGTAGAAAAGTTGATTTATCGCATGAATACAATTTCCCCCCCACTTTAGCAAGGTCTTCCTGTAATGGTTTTACATCCTGTGCCCAAGTTATGACCCTGCATAATTTGGAATCATCAGTGAAAACTGAAATTTTGCTCTTTAACCACTTGCTGGCCGCCCGCCGTGGCTTGACGGCGGCAAAGTGGTTCGTGGCTTGACGGCGGGCGTGAGAACGAATACTGTGAGCGTGCACATGCCGCTGTAGGCACGCTTGTGCGCTCACTGTGTTCTGGGGGGGCCAGGGAGCGGGACTCAATCTCTGCTGGATACCCGTGAAGATTCCCCCGCAGTGAGAGAATGGAGGTCTGTGCATGTAAACATGGATCTCCGTTCTGACAGAAGGGGAAGGGATGTGATCACAGGCTTCCTGTATATGGAATCCGTGATCACTCCCCTCATCCAGCCAGCCCAGCCCCCATAAAGTTAGAACACACTCAGGGAACACAGTTAACCCTTAGAGAGCCCCCTGCAGGTTAACCCCTTCACTGCCAAAGACATTTACACAGTAATCAGTGCATTTTCATAGCACTGATCACTGTATAAATGCCAATGGTCCAAAAAAAAGTGTCAAAATGGTCCGACATGTCTGCCGCAATACCGCAGTACCACTAAAAATCGCATATCACCACCATTACTAGTAAAATATAAAAAAAATATAAAAACCCCATAAATTAATTCTTATCATTCGTAAACGTGGCAACTTTTGCGCAAACCAATCAATAAACGTTGATTGTGATTTTTTTTACCCAAAAATATGAGGAAGAATATAAATCGGCCAAAACCGATGAAAAAAAATGTTTTTTTATATTTTTTTGGATTTGTATTTTAGCAAAAAGTAAGAAATATTGTTTTTTTTGCAAAATTGTCCTTCTATTTTTGTTTATAGCGGTGATCAGAAGTGATGCAGAGGTGATCAAATACCACCAAAAGAAAGCTCTATTTGTGGAAAAAAAAGGACACAAATTTTGTTTGGGTACAACGTCGCATGAACACGCAATTGTCAGTTAAAGTGATGTAGTGCGGAATCACAAAAAGTGCTCTGGTCCTAAACTGGGAAATCCTTCCGGGGCTGAAGTGGTTAATCAACCTCTATATCATAACAAATTCAACAACATTGACAGCAAGACACAACCCTGGGACACACCACTCACTGGTTGTATTGCAAATACTGATTACACTGTAATATTATTAGATGACTTTGGGAACACCCACATATGTTAATGGTATCTTGGCCAAAAGCAAACAGCTTCTACATTTGTTCTTGGATTGCACTTTAGTTGCGATATAATGCACTGATAATAACATGAAAATGTTTTTCATAAAATGTATATAATATGCATTTAACATTTCATCATTTGAAGACCTTTTAAATATTTTTGACTTTCTGATTATCTTAACAATAGTTTCAATGCATTAAATGAGAATGAATTTAGTAATTTCAAGTGTGTGGTCTGTGAAATTTTAGGATCAAAATTATAGTTCAATTATATATTTTTTATAACTTAAGTCAGGATTATTTTTATTTGTTCTTTCTTTTTTTGCATTATCAATTTTTATGACATATTTATGTAAAACCCTATTTACCAAAGCAATTAAATGGATTTTCATTCCTTAAAGCATCACTGATTTCTAAGAAACATTATTTGTTGGGTTCTATAAGTTGTTTATGAGGAATGCAGAAAATACAGCGGATGCCATCTAAAATGGAAGTAACATAATATTTCATAAGAAAAAAAATGTCAATTCAAATGAAACACAAATGTAAAAATCGTAAAAAATTCACATGTCATAGTTATAGTCGATGTAAAGACTAAAGTTTTTTTTATCTTCATGCATTCTAGGCAAGAAGGTAAACATCCTTCTGTGTGCTGTTGCCCCCACAGCCCCTTCAACACTTACCTGAGCCCCGATCCAGCACTGTGCATGGGAGAAGCGGCTCTCCCTGGTCTTTCTCTCCTCATTTGCTGGGACACAGCAGTGGGAGCTATTGGCTCCTGCTGCTGTCAATCACAGCCAGTGAGGAGGGAGCAGGGAGCGAGCAAGCATAAGCAAGCGAGCGAGCAAGAGCTTACTATGGGGGTACTCAGCAGGGGGGAGGGGCCAGGAGCACTGGCAAAGGACCGGAGAGGAGGAGGATCAGGTCTTTTCTGTGCAAAATGATTGAACAGAGCAGGTATGTATAACATGTTTGTTATTTAAGAGAAAATAAATCTGAGCTTTTAATGTTACTTTAAATAAAAGTTTAAGCCTTTCTCCAGCTTTCTTCTTTTTTCAAAATTCTGTCCCCTGCAACACCTCTCCTCCACTGAAAAAATGGAAAAACCTGGAGTTTTACTTTAATAATTTTAGATTGCATTGACCAAATGAGGGAGAATAGTTCTTTTGTATTAATAAACCATAACATTATGGCAGCGATTAATTTAAATTATATTTTCCAATATTTCTCTCAGTGTCCAAAACTACCTCAGCCATGTGATACAAAATACCAAAACACCATCTGACAGTGATGTTCGATGTTTCAATCAGAAAACAATTGTGAATCCACTCAAGAATTAAATATATGTATAGTCCACTATAATTCTTTGTAAATCTTCCTTTTCATGATGCAATTCGAGCCTGTGTGATTAGTGTAATTTACACTCCACTCTGTGTGCTCCGAGCAGATGCTTTTTGTTCCTGACTCACCTTTTTGCCTGGATCTGAGCTAATATAAATCAGCTAGGTGAGGCACACTTATACTTCCCTACACCAGAGATTGTTCTGTTATCCAGGATTCCCTGTCTCCCATACACAGTCAGACCCATGAAAACAAAGTAAAATATACAATATATATAAAGATAAAAATAAAACACACTCACATTGTCCTTGTGCTTAAGAGCATACACAGTTAATTAACATCTACAAAATCATGTCCCATTCAGCTCTGGCAAAATCCCTGCTGTCTGTCAATTCTACACACTTCCAGGTTTTGGTTGTGCAATTTCTGCCTTACGTGGAGTTATGGGAACTTTTAGGGAAGACAGCGCTCTAATTGTTAGATGAGGAAAGATAGCATCTGCTCAAAATGTCTTGATTCTGTACTCCAAGGGGGTCTGTTGAGAGCTAGTAATGGGAGTCTTAAGGTTGTAAGGAGAGGAATAGTACTCTTTGAATGTGTTGGCCATTTTGGATTACTTAAACAGCCTGCTACCCTGATGAGCGGTGATCTTGGAGATATAGGATTGTTCGTGTTGAGCCCACATAGCCCAGGCAAAACACATTTTAATGGTACTCATAAAATTAGGGTTTACATTTCATAATCATGGCTTTGACCTTCTACAAGCAGAGAGCCTTAAATCACTCCCTGAGGACATTGAGCTCAGTCAATGGGTATAATGCTAGGTTCTCCTTGTGAGAAGCTTCCAACCTGTCTATATCATGCAAGAGGGTTTATAATTAATTGCAACTTCCACTTTAAATGATGGTGACCCCCTGACATGCCACAATTGGCATGTCATTTTTTTGGGGGGGGGCGGGTACCAAGTTTTCATAGGTATCCCGCTCCCACTACCTCTCCTGGCACCACGGTGCCAAAAGGAAGTTCACCTCTCCCCCTCCCTCCCTGGAATCTTCTGGGACATGTCACAGGTCCCAGAAGATTGCCCATCCATTCACAATGCGCAGCGTGGCTTGTGCATGCGTAGTGCGTGCCCGACTGTGAAGCCACAGCCGGGCACCCACACTTACTATGCCGGCGCCACGAAGGGGAGGGGGTGAGGAATGAGACTTCAGGCGGCCGCATTGCTGGAGCATGGGACAGGTTAGTAGCCATTTAATAAAAGTCAGCAGCTACACTTTTTGTAGCTGCTGACTTTTAAAAGGGTGGGACTCCGCTTTAATGATCACTCTTCGAATATAGGCTTTTTTTGTCTCCCATACAATCATGGGGTCACATGAGGTGTTGTCATTAAGCAGGAAAGCATCTGTCAGTTCTCATTTTATATGTTTCAATATTAGAGGATCCTGCAGCAATACCAAGTCCATGGCCTGTGAGGGAGAGCAGTGAGAACTAAGTCAAGAAAGATGTTTGATCGGATATAGAGATAGTGCTTATATAAGTGTTACTTACACAGCAGAGATTGTGGTGCTTTACTGAGAAGATGTCAATATGGGTATAAGGTTGGGGAAAAAGACAGTCTGCTGCCTTATTGTAAAGGAGACGCCAAAAATCCACCACCATGTACACACAATGTGTACACTGACACATTTACAGAGTCTCCTAAACGTGGTATAGGACACGTGGTAAGATAATTTGGATGTATCTAGAACAGGGTCTAATATCATGTTAAAATCTCCCCTGATACTCGCAGTACTCTGGGCAATGGTATGTAATTGTGCCAAGCTTGTCTCCAGAAATTAGATTTGGTTGGAGTTGGGTAGATAGAGATAGGCACAAATTAAGAACATAAATGTTATATAGTGTAGCATACAAGTCCAATGATGTGATAACAACATTTAAAATCTTTTTTTATCACGTAAATATGTAGAAATCAACAAACAGAATTCTCAGCGCTACCCTTCTTTGTAGGGTATCAAATAGACCAAAAGGTATAGATCATGAGTTAATAGGGTGTACTGTCCATAAGAAAGTCCAGGAAATAAATGGCTGAAATTAGCCTGAAGGGTTAAAACACAGTTACTAGCTTCATGGGAGGTGCAAGGCTGCTGTAATCCACATGGGCTGGGAAACCCACTCTGCAAAACAAGAGGGAGGGGGAGAAAGTGCTAAGCAAGCTCTTGGTGTAGTACCATTTTAATGAATAAAAAGTAAAACTATAAATAAAACCCCCGGCAATTTATATGTGTATTCCCTGGAAGACGTAAAGCATGAATTATGGCGGAGGGGTGGTGGTTCTGAGGGGCTGGCTAACCCTTATTATTTTCTCTTCCTATATTTTCTTTTCTGACTCTATAGTCCTTTCTCCCATATCTCCACTACTTCTTAATGTGTACTATATCATACATTATACCTAATACACAAGGGTCTTTTATCCAGAGTTCTTTTAAACTCTTTGTCATAGGAGATCAAACTCTTGTGAAAAGCTTTTTTATTAATGAGTCAGGTAGATCCTCTCTTTTTTTGTTTAGAGCATATTTTCTCAGAACTATATATTAAATAATACCTTGTCTGGAGTGTTGTAGTATGACTACTGTTCTTCGTAAATAATACACCCTTTATGAGAGTTACAGATCTCCGAAGCGAATGCTTTTCACTGAATCTCCCTTGTTGACTACTTAAAATGTAATGTTTGTGATACTTTTCTTGTCCACAATAAAAATTATTAAAAGAAAAATATAAAAATAGCCAATCACCGAGGTATAGAGCAAGTGTAAGGCTCAAAACAGTAATGTCCTGCCCGTGGGGGCTGTCAGTCCATGCCGCAGCAACGGCTCCAGAGTAAGTGGATGTTGGAGGACACTGGGGAGTGAGCCGTCATGGCCAGGAGCTCGGTCTGTCAACCAGGAGGGAAATAAACTCACTGGTCTTGGTGATCCCTGTCATCTTTAGTGTGGGAAGCTGGAAGTGATTCCTTGTGGCTTCACAGCCAGCTTTTAAACTTTGCATTCGCTAGCCATGCTGCTCTTTATGAATGGCCACGCAGTCTTCTGTGACCTGTGACATGCCCCAGAAGCCTGCAGGCAAAGAGGAAAAGGGGGGGGGCTTCTACTCAGATTGTCTAGATGGTCAAAACTGGGTAATGGCTCCCCTGCCCCAACAAAGTCTCCTAAGGAGATAGAGAAGGTGGGGGGGGGGGGTTGTAAAAGTGGAACTTCCCCTTTTGGGTGACATTTAGCTTTAAGTTGACAGCCACATATCATTTTGCTATTACATAAAATGTTATATGTTGGTATTATACAACATATTACAACAGGGATGTTTTAATATTGTCATGTGTTATTTTCTGTTGTAGTGAAGTCATAAAATTGCCAATAATATGCATAGTTCCTTTAATTCAGCATCAGCAAATATTCAAAAATGACTAGCAGTCCATTATTCATATTATAAATGAATTACTACAATATAATTTGAAAGTGTAAAGTCTATGTTTATTATTTATTAAAATAAAACTATGAATTTGTCTTTTATAATTAGTAAATACACAGCTAAAATGTTTACTCAGAATCCCTTGATTTAAAAAAAATGCATCTTTTGCCTTTAGAAATGTATTAAAGATATATTTACCTGTAGATGGTTTGCAGATGAGGCAGATCTCAGTAATGTTTTATTTTGTCATTCCACCTTCTAAACAAAAAGCATGCTTGGAATCAAAACTAACACTTGTTTACCTTTTGTTGAATGCTTTTAAACTGCTCCTAATCAATTTTATTTCTAGAATAGCAGATTTAAACAAATGTGCGTTTCACTATACTGCAATCAAAATCTAGGTATATACAGGTACATCTTTCTGAAGAGAATCAAACATATGACTGGTTAGCAACACTGGTTGGCACACTTTGTCTTAAGCTTATCTGTCCTATAGTACCTCCCATGTTACAGTAATTTTGGAAATATTTGAGCAGTCAATAGAAAAAAAATGCCTTTTGAATAGTGTTGAGCGAACCCGAACTGTAAAGTTCGGGTCCGTACTGAACTTTGGGGTGTCCGGGACCCGGACCCGAACCCGGACATTTAAAAAAAGTTTGGGTTTGAGTTCGGGTTCTGGTATTTGATTCCACTTGTTGAGTAGCTGCCAGTGTTTCACTGGTTTGCCCTTAGAAGCCATCACAGCCATGCCTACTAATGACATGGCTGTGATTGGCCAGTGCATCCTGTGACACAGCCTCTATATGGGGCTGGAGTCATCGAGTCATCGTGCTGCATGCCATGTGCTCTCAGGATAGTTTAGGGAGAGGATGCTGCTGGCTCTGTGAGGGACAGATTGCAGATATTATAGAACATCTCATCCTGAATTACTGAACGATCTGATTGTGGACTAGGTAGAGATACTAGTACTGCTGCTTTGAGGGACAGATTGCAGACCTCATGCTGCTGCACAGAACGATCTGACTGGACTAGGTAGAGTCTGTTGCTTTAAGGGAAAGATTATTGATGATTAAAATAATTTCCAAGCTCTATAGGGAAAGGTTCCAGCTGTTGCTTTAAGGGAAAGATTATTGTTCTAAAATCATCTCCAAGTTCTATAGGGAAAGGTTCCAGCTGTTGCTTAGAGGGACAGATTATTGTTCTAAAATCATCTCCAAGTTCTATAGGGAAAGTTTCTTCCAGCTGTTGCTTAGAGAGCCATATTATTGTTCTAAAATCATCTCCAAGTTCTATAGGGAAAGTTTCTTCCAGCCGTTGCTTAGAGAGCCATATTATTGTTCTAAAATCATCTCTAAGTTCTATAGGGAAAGTTTCTTCCAGCCGTTGCTTAGAGAGCCATATTATTGTTCTAAAATCATCTCCAAATTCTATAGGAAAAGTTTCTTCCAGCAGTTGCTTAGAGAGCCATATTATTGTTCTAAGAATCTTAGAACATTTTAGAACAATAATATGGCTCTCTAAGCAACGGCTGGAAGAAACTTTCCCTATAGAACTTGGAGATGATTTTAGAACAATGTTCTAATATCATCTCTAAGTTCTATAGGGAAAGTTTCTTCCAGCTGTTGCTTTGAGGGACAGATTATTGTTCTAAAATCATCTCCTAGTTCTCTAGGGAGAGGTTTCTGCTGTTGCTTAAAGGGACAGATTATTGTTTCTTGCACAAAATTAAAAAGTGCATCTACATTGCTGGTTTAAAAAAAAAATTCTAAAAACTACATTTGCGTCCAGCGGTGCATTTCTTGCACAAAAGTAAAAAAAATGTCTACATTGCTGGTTTAAGAAAAAAAAAATTCCAAAAACTACATTTGTGGCCAGCGGTACATTTCTTGCACAAAAAAAAAAAAAAACAGTGTTTGCTACCTCCTCCTCCACTGCCACTTTTACCGCCTCCTCAAGCTCCAACTCCACATCCACCTCCATTTTTGATTTTTTTATGTGATTTTAGCTTAAAAATTATTTTAAGTTATTTCCCTATCCCCATTTCTTTGTAGGGCACTTGTCCGACTCTTACCCCAATTTTCCTTCCTTTTGCAGGCCTCTAGGACTTGGCGGGACTTTGTTACATCCATTTTTGTGCCTAAAAGTTCGGGTCCCCATTGATTTCAATAGGGTTCGGGGTCCGGGATAAAGTTCGGGTCAAGTTCGGTCCCGAGCCCGGACATTTTCCCGAAGTTTGGCCCGAACCTTCAGAACCCGAACTTCCAGAGGTTCGATCAACTCTACTTTTGAACAAATGGGGTGGTCAGGAATCTGAAATAAAATATGTGAAAATCCATGAAATACAGTATGGATATCTAAATGAGCAGGGTGAAGATGGATTTTAGTTTTAACAAAGCCAGATGTTCATTTCAAACAATTTATTTCAGGATACTTTACTAAGGAAATCAATAGTAGGCAGTAGCAGGTGTGGCTATGGCAGGGTACAATGAACAATCATAATGGAGGAAAAAATAAATGATCTGGGGTTCAGGCTGAATGTGTTTCTTTGGAAAACTGTTGGTTTCCACATCAATGTAAACATTATGTATGTTCATGATGTGTTGTGTACCTATTCTATGATAAGAGGAATCACACACATTTTTCAAATAATTTTAATAAATTATACTAGTACGCAAATTCAGTTAACTAACAGATGTTAAACTAGGAAAATAAAGTGTAACAGAACAAAAAGAATTGTGGCTCTGGCAGGGCACCATCACAAACATTTAAACATTTAAACATTAAACATTTAAACCTACTCTTTTCACCACCTTCTACCAAATTTTCATCATCTCGCAAATTTTTTTTTTTAAGACCCCCCATCCTTTCTCTTACTTTACATTCTCTCTGATATTTCTTCCAAGTCTTCACCTCACATCCTCATACCCAGAATTCTCAGTACCCCGCTTTTCCCACCCCTGTGATTTGTGCAAAAGTGTTTATTTTACAAATGTTGGCTCCAGAACTCTGGTGGCTACTTTGCAGTGTCTTAATACCACTCTACTTCCTTCAGAGCAGTCAGGTTACTTAGTTCTCCAACAGTTAGTAATGACAAGGCTACTGCCTCTTCTGAGCCAGGCCTGCACTTCTAACTAGATTTGATGGTGTCAGGGATGTATGGGTTTCAGGTACAACCTGGAGTCACAGGTGATAGCCAGGGAAAGTGTACAGTCACCAAGTGCTGAGAAGACAGTAATGGCACATTCTCTGGCCAAAAGATTCAGCACTAGTTGTAGCCTCCTCTGGCTTCATAAATAGGAAGACTGCATTAACTGGCCTTTAACAGTGAGCGGATAATGCCTCTGGCAAAATTGAGGAATTCTACCCTACCGATTCTTTCCTCATATACCTCCCACACAACATTTCTTTGTTAACCTTTTTACCCTTTCTATCTTCTTACCTACCCCACTGGTCCACAACAAGTTATGCTTCTGTTGTCTCTTCTCCCCACAGCTGCACAACAGAAGACCAACCTGGGAAGGCACTTGGAGTGGGGGAGAGGGTCAACAGATCTCTGTTGCATTAAAGTAAAATTTCTAGTTAAAAAGTGTATTATTCAAATCATATCACATGTCATTCATCTAATAAACATATCCAGGAGCTCTATATTGTGTTACAATATGTGAACAATAAATAGTCCACTTTTGTCAACAAGAAAAATGCCATTTGGGAGATCAATGTATATTGCAAAGATTTTACCAAACTTTGTTGAAGATTCCTACCTTTTTCTGCTCTAAAAATATTGCTGTTTGTTTGAACATGGCCTTTGAATACAAATGAGAGGTTATGTGTTAAAGAGGAAGTAAACCCTGATGGGGTTTACTTCCTCAATATCCCTCTGTAAAGTAAAAGCATAATGGGCTACTATGCATCATATAGTATCCCATTATGTGTCACTTACCTGCAAACGAAGCGTGAGTTATCCCGCGCTGTCCCCTGTGCAGGCAGCGTCCATCTTCAGTCACTCTGCCTTTCCGGGGCCGCGACTCCGGCCAGTCACAGAGTTACGTCACTCCCCCGCATGTGCGCGGGAGCCACCAGTCACGGCACGATCACAGTGAAGGAACAGCATGGAGGCCGTTTCTTCACTGCGCATGTGTCGAATGACATTGGCCTCAGTACACTGTATATCTCCTAAACTGTGCAGGTTTAGGAGATATGAAGGGCATCTACAGGTAAGCCTTATTATAGGCTTACCTGTAGGTTAAAGTGGTTGTCACGAGTTGACAACCATTTTAATTAAACTGAGCTGGTGGATGTATATTGTTCTGATGAGAAAAGTTGCAGTGTATGCAAGCCTTTAGAAGTAATTACTCTTAGGGAGTATTTAACCAAAAATGGCATTTCTGTTGCAAAGGATGCCTAAAATTTATTTCCAATAGATTTTTATTCAAAGTTTTAACAATATTCTTAGGATACAAACAATGTCAACAAATATGAAAAGATGAATGCACCCTCAAATGTGATTAAGGCTTACATTATTGTAGGCATAATACAAAAAAACAAGTTTAAAGGGTTGAACCTATCAAATTAGGCTACTGCTTGCTGAGGGCAACAGCAAGATTAATGTAATTGGTCTATATCAAAAACAGAGCAAAGACATGACTTCAAAGGACATTACTTCAACAGACGGTCAAGTGTTAACGCTCTGGCATGAAAAAATGTGGGAGCAACTATAGCCAACGTTTTTCTAGTGCTTTAAGGCACGATACCTTTCTCTATTGATATTGAAGTATGAGAGGCTCTATAGGTTTTCCATTTGCAATTATATAACTAAAATCACAAATCATGAGAAGAGAGGGGAAAAGGGTAAAAAGAAGAAGAAAACGGAAGGAAAGAAAAAGAACAAGAATAGGTTTCCTCGATCCAGGCCACCAACCGCAAGATTCCCAGGAGTTAGGGGGAGAATGCCTGAAATTTGATGTGTATCTTAGTGCAGACTTCTGGGGAAAACAGTGGGCCAATTACACAAACAGAAAATTATATTTTTGAAGGTGTTCTGCACACTAACAGTGTATAGAATGCCTCCAGGTTGCCATATTGCATTAAATTTTAAAATTACAGCGCTACAGTTTAAAATGTAAAGGTGATGTCTAATAAAATTAAATTACAATATAGCTTATGTCGCAATTGTAAATGCTATATTATTTTTTTTTTTGCTATATTTTTTCCAAGAAAGTGGAGTTACCCTTTTAGTCTATACAAAACATAAAGAAGCCCTAAATGGTAGAGAAGAAATCTGAGTGGTTGGCAATGTTTTTAATGGACTATAGTAGTTAGAAAACTCTTCAAGGTGCCCTTTGGATGGATGGTGCTTGATTTCCCAATTTAATTAGCATTCGCACTAGACAATATGGACACCTTCTGACTTACATGAGTCAAAGTTTTGTGACATTCCTATTCTCTCTTGTTCATAAATGGAAACAACTTTGCTAATATTAAATATAGCTGTGCAAAATGAGTGATTGAACACATAATATCCAATATCCAGTGAGATTGCAGATAACCAACATCTGTAATATGCTTTAAAAATACCCATGTGTGCACTATTAAGGGACTGCAGAAATCTGAAAGCTTAAGGCTGGGATCACACTGGAATCTACAGGGTCTCCCAGCAGAGGTCCGATGCGTGCTGGTTCACAGCTTCAGGTCTGATTTCAACCCTAATTTTGGACTGAATTCAGACCTGAAATGGTCCAAAAGATGAACAGCGTCTTTGTGCAAACTGCACCGGACCCGCTGCAGAGATGTGTGAATCGGGTTTATAAAGAGCCGGTCACAATCTCCTGCTATGGGAATTGGATGCGGCGAAACCCGCATCCAATTCGCATAGGTGTGAACCAAGCCTGAGGATTTTTGTTTTGTTAGCCATGATAATGTGTTGTTATTTCTAAAATACATTTATTTTTTCAGCCTAAATTTTAGAACACACTCTTTCTAGAGATGTATCATCTCAATTCACTAGACTATAAAACATGTATTCTTCATTGTAACATGGCTGTTATTTTTAGCTATTATTCAGTGTCATCAATGTAATAATTGTTGCTAGGGCCGCATGCCCGGAGCCGTCTATGCCGGTCACATGTGAATAGAGCTCTGCATCTCGGAGAGACTACCGCTGCCTTAACCAGGAGGCTGTCAGCGGCTTTCGTCACTCGGCCATGGTCTCCTGGACATCCTGCTCCACGCAACATGGTGCTCGGAGACTCCAGATCCTAAACAAAGCTGAGAACAATCCGTGAGGCTCTCTACCCGAGCCTCTGCCGAAGTGGTGCTGGAATCCCCATGCCACACAGGCACACAACGCTCTCCCAGGATGAGGCCACTTCCACACAGAGACGTGGGTGAGTCAGACTGTGCCATCCTAGCCTCCCCTCTGCACTCACAAACACAAGCTATTACATCAGACATTCAGCAATTCAAACAAATGCTACAAAAATCCCTGAGGCAAACCTCTGACCAAATTACGGAACACCTCACAAAAGAGATCAGGGATTTAGGTCACCGCACTGCTGAGCTGGAGCAAAGGATGGACGACCACAAAGCCACCATAAGCAGTCAGGCAGATGACATAGAAGCACTCAGAGAAGAAAACCTCTCTCTGCAGGCACCATTGGAGGACTTTGAAAACCGGGCCTGCCGGTCCAAAATATGCATCAGGGGGATCCCTGAAATGGTCGTCGACCTCCAATCCACCATCATTGTCCTCTTCCAGGAGCTGATCCCATCGATTCCTATAGAGCGCCTGGAGACTCCTGCAAGCAGCTTACCAAAAAGACACTCTTCAATTTCAGGGTCATGACTACCAGTTGTTTGCGGATCTGTCTCTCACAACCATCTCCAAACGGCGAGCCCTTAAACCACAGCTCCAGGCTCTTTAGTCCCATCATATCACCTACACATGGGGCTTTCCATTCTCCCTCCGGTTCACATACAAGGGCCACAAATACTCCTGCAAGACACAAGAAGACCTTCAATCTCTTCTCCAGGAACTGCACCTTGTTACTCCAACGTCTACACTGAAGGATCAGCGCCAATGCCTTCACTCGGCCTCCAAATCTCCACAGAAAAACGTTGCTTCCACCACAACAGCCAATGACCACAACCTGTATAAGCGCGGCAGGTTTGCCTCCCCTCCAGACTCCATGGTCTGATGTAATTCTGCACATTTGCCACTTTCTCTTACTCTCCCTCTAAAAGGGAGTTTTTCCTTCTGACCCCCAGTTCGTTGAGCACTATATCCATACCTCTGTCCTGGACAAACTCTTTTATGCCTTATCGAACTGCTCCCACACTTCAGCCAGCGTTCAACACAACAGAATATATATAACCCATAACCTGAGCAAGACTCCGGATGCCCAAACGACTCCTGCTGAGGCAAACAGACAATTTTTAAGACTGGTTTTACAAAACCCTTCACATATTATTCTCTCTGGATTTACCTGACAACTTTTGACAACCATGACGCCCCGTTGGGCTCACACGCCTCTCTTGCTAAGTATTGAGTATATTTCTTTTTACTCAGGTTGGACACAAGAGCAGAATGTTCATTACTTTGGGCCTCCTGGGAATTTCTACAACTCATAAACCCAGGCTTGTCTAGATAGTGAAGTTACCTGTTAAGTCTAAGTAAAACCTTATACACTAGTGGTTCAACGTTTCCTCTGCTGGTTCCTCCACACCTCTCCATAAATGGTTTATTAGTGATGTGCCTGTCGAGACCAAAATCATTAACAATGATAAGAAACCTGACACTGGAGGAATGGAGCCTCCAGACGAGTAAAATAAAACCACAAGCCAGCTGAGCTCTATGACCCAACTCAGTTGGTAAGCATGAGCCACATTACACGATTGGTGAACTATTATTGTTTCTCCCTTTCACCAAAGTTATGTTACAGATCTTGTTTTGAAGAGAGTGCTGTCACTTTATAGTGACTCCCTCCTCACCATTGCTCATTCCATAGGACCCAATTGATCCTCCTTTTCTTATTTTTTGCCATGTTTTCATTCTTATTTCTATCCAATTTTCCAAATTTTTTTTTAAATATGTATGGCATTACTGTCACAGATGTCTTGTCCCCCATGAAGTGTTTTCTTTTCCCCTAGCAATGTATCATCTAATTGTCCTGGCTTCTAGCATAAGATCCCTCTTATTTAAGCCTATCCCTGCAGCCGGCTAGTCCTTTGTAGACTGTCACTGCTGCCTCCACCTTTGTCTGCAGGGGTCCTGATAGACCCCCCTCCAGAGGAAAAGTCCCCGTCCGCGTGGTCATGTTTTCCTGCTCAGGCTGGGAAAACTGTGCCTCCTCTACAACCCTAAGCTGCCAATTACAATTCATGGCACCTTTTCCTCACCTTCCTAAACCTCTCTCATCTACACCTTCTCCTTCTTCTATCCCCTCTACTTTTCCCCATCCCAAGTTGAACTGGTTGGCCTCAGAATGAATAAGTCAATCTACCAACATTAAATATCCACAATGACTCCATTGAGCATCCTCACCCTTAACATTCAAGGTTTAAACATCCATCAGAAACAAGTCAAGGCCTTTCGCTCCTTGCCTCCTCCAAGGCTCATATAGTGTGCCTGCAGGAGACTCATTTCTCCAACAGCCATATCCCCAGGTTCTTTGGCCATGCTTATCCCCAGATTTTCACAGCCTCTGCAGACACAAAGCAAAGAGGGGTCCTGATCGCTTTTCACTGAACATGCCCTTTTACACTGAAAAGGGAAATCAAAGACCCTGAAGGTAGATATATAATCCTGACAGGCCACCTTCTAGAAGAAGAAACCTGTCAGGGAATAATCCGGCAGCACAAGAATTCTCCGCTCGCACATAGGAATGCGCCAATGTGCATGCACAGAAGATCCAGAATGAACGGGAAGATCTGAACGCAAGCGCGCACGCTCACACGTCCGTTCGTATACAATGCGTGACAGATATTGGCGCCCAATGCCCTATTTAAACCAGTGCAGAAGAGCCATTACTTGCTGGATTATCTTCAGCTTCCTGCTGTGCCTTGTGTTCCTGTTCCTGACTGATCTGATCCTCGGTTACCGACCCGGCTTGCCCTGACCATTCTGATCCTGATTCCTGGCTTTGATCCCTGGCTCGTCTCACTACTCTGCACTCCGGTTCCTGATCTGTGCTTGACCCTCAGTCTGACTTTGACTTCACTTCTGGTTTCTTCTGAAATAGACTATAGACTCTGCCTGATATCCTGTGTATGACCTCCGGCTTGACCTTGATCCTGATTCCGGTTCTTTCTGTTCCTGCCACGTGTGCTCCAGTGTTTCCAGGGGACTCCAGCCCAGCAGCACGTCCTGGTTCCAGTAGAGGCATCTGGGAGACTACACACCTGGCCTGCACTACCGGTGACCCCTGCCTCTCCGGGCATAGTGCTCCCTGTTCCACCTCTAGGTGATGCTCTGCACCTAGCTGCAAGGGAAGCCCTCTCTGCACCTTGGCCTCTAACCAGGTAACTGACAAAACCACAGTTGTGTCCTACTATGCCCCTAATCAAAACCCACTTCTTTTTTGTCCCACCTATTGCAAGTCATAGACCAACATAAGCAGGGCACCCTGCTAATAGGTGGTGACTGTAACCAGGTGATCTATCATTTTCACCACCACCTAACTCAGCCAAATTGTCTTTTAAGCAGCTACTACAAAAACACTCCCTCCTAGACTCTTGGCATGAAGCCAATCCCACGAAACGTCAATTCACCTATTACTCTCACCCACATAAAGTCTCCACATGTATTGACCATATTTTACTAAACACGGGCACTGCACCAGCACTCTTATCCTCCATAATCTTGATCCTGATCCCTGATCCTTAAAAATATATTGACAGATCTTGGAGCCTAAACAACACTTTTCTCATACACCCCTCCCACAGGTTGGACATCGCCACAGCTATCAAAAACTACATAATGAACAATTCCTCCGAAGACATCACACCCTTGACATTATGGGAAGCCCACAAACCCGTGATACGGGGAACCCTAATTAGTAAAGCCTCCTACTTAAAAAAAGAAAGACACGTCCTACACCAGCATCTTGAAGATGCATATCTGAAAGCACATGATACATTCTAAAATGACCCTACCCTCTCATACAAACAAGCGTTAGCTAAATCTAAGCTAGAATTAGATCTCTTTCAGAATCAGCCAAAAAGCTCCTCCGACGTGCGAGGCATAAATATTATATAAAGGGCAATAAACCCGATACCTTTTTAGCATTGTCCCTCTGCAAGCTTGATTAACCGAACAAACCTATTCGTCTAAAGACAGCGAAAGACACACATACCAGTAACCCTATAAAAATTCTGGTTCACTTTCGCAAACACTTTTCGGAGCTCTACTTAACCAACAACACCTTCGATGAGGCTCAAGCTGAGGCTCTTTTCTCCAATATTATCCTCCCAACATTAACACCTTCACGACTGGCCCCTCTCGACCAATCTATTAATACCCAGGAGGTAACTTTGGCTATCAAAACCCTTAAATCTAACAAGTGCCCTGGCCCAGACAGCTTTACAGCTGCTTATTATAAACACTTTACAGGTATTTTTTCCCCTCTGCTAAAGAACGCCTTCAATACAATCCTTAAGGGAAACTCCTTCTGCACGGACTCTCTCTCTCTGCTATTGTCTCCATGCTGCCTAAACCGCATACTGATGACTCCTCCTGGTCTAACTACCGTCCAAAACCGGCCAAAATACTATCTAGCTTAAACCAATTAATTGGGACGCTTATTCATAAAGACCAGGTAGGATTCATACCTTCTAGGCAAGATGGAGACAATATCAGACAAGTGGTCCTGGTTGCCCACACAGCTCAATCTCGCAAAATACCATCATGTTTTGTATCACTGGACATTAAAAAGGCCTATCATGGCCATATCTGACCTTCGTATTAAAGCATTGGGGCTTTAGCTCCTACTTTTGATCCTAGATACAATCCCTATACACCTCCCCAACTGCCTACATTAAATATGCAGGCTACAAATCCAACCCCTTCTCGGTTCAGCGAGGAACCCGTCAAGGTTGCCCTCTATCCCCACTCCTCTTTGCCTTGGAATTAGAACCCTAGGCACAAATGATACGCTCCAACCCAGACATAGGGGGTATAGAAATAGGAGGACACCATCACAAACTTTGTCTCTTCGCAGATGACATCCTCCTATTCCTATCTGTTCCCCTGTTCTCCTCCCCAAACCTCCTTAAAACCCTAGAGAATTGTGCAGCAATCTCGGGGCTAGTGGTGAACTCACGAAAATCAAGGGTCCTCAATATCTCCATATCCTCGTCTCTCCTACATCAACTCCAACAAGCTCCCCTCTTTTCTTGGTCCACACAGAGTATCCCTTACCTAGGCATTCACTTAACAATGGACCCAGCAGCACTATACTCTTCTAATTATCCAGCACTCCTAACTCACCTAACATACCTCATGTCCTCTTGGTCTAAACTAGCTCTAGCATGGTTAGGCTGCATAACAGTGGTCAAAATGACCATCTTGCCCAAAATCTTGTACTTGCTTAGAGTACTCCACATCAACATTCCCTCACACTTCCTCAGAATCCTACAAAGATGAGTGCTTCAATACATTTGGGGCAACTCCAGACCAAGAATCAACAAACGCACTCTTTTTTCTCCCAAATCTAAAGGGAGTTTAGAAGTCCCCAACTTCACAATATACTTTCAAGTGGTACAGATAGCCCAACTAACCAAATATCACTCCACCCAGGAAACCACACTATGGGTTGCACTCGAATCTGTAGATTGTAACCCACTATCAGTGTCCAATTTATTATGGCTCTGTCCGTGTGACCGTAGGTCTATAAACAACCCTATAACCCAATGTAGCTTAACCCTATGGGACAGACTTAAAGATAAATCTGGTTTCCAATCCCCACATAACCCTATGTTGTCCTATCTCCGGAATTCGGTCTTCTATGCTGACTGGACCTCCCCTGCCTCATTTAACAGATGGACCGCATCCAACCTCTTTTGGGCCCACTCACTTTCTACTCCAGACACCTTCAAGTCGTTTCCTTCTCTAAGGGAATCACACAATCTTTCTGCTACTGAACTGTTCCACTACCTTCAATTGAAACCCTTCTTCACTCCCTGTCTATGCAGGGACTCTTCCCTACCAGCCCTATCCTTTTTCAAACACACATGTCACAAAGACCCACATGCCAGAGGCCTGATTTCCACCCTTTATACCCAGCTCCTCAATCCCCCTTTACACACCTCGATCCCATATGTCTCCAAATAGGAAAGAGTTCTGGGACTTCAACTAGAGCCCAAAGATTGAGCTGATATATGGGAAGGCATCAAATCATCTTCTCAAAACATTGTTGCTTTGGAAACAAATTACAAAGTTCTAATGCGGTGTTATGAGGTCCCTGCCTGTATCTCTAAATACCTACAGTCATACTCCCCTCTCTGCTTTTGTGGCTGCTCCAAGATAGGTACACCTCCACATTTGGTGGATTTGCCCACTAGTGAATTCCTATTGGAGAAACATTTTTCAAATGTTATCTACGCTATTTAACATCCAATTAGTCCCAAATCCAGCTACAGCACTGCTCAACAGAAAACCAGTGGAACTCACTAAAACGCAATTCAAACTCCTTCTACAGGTCACTACCACGTCCAAGCAGACAATAGCTAAAGTGTGGAAAACTCCTCATCTTAGCACCACTGAAAGGAAAAATAGGATCACTGGTGCCATAATCCATGCAAAGGTTGAAGCTGTAAATATGAGCAACTGTGGAAGTCATGGGTAGATCACTTCATCCCCCTTGATTTTGATAATTCACTATTAACACCTTGAACCAAGCCTCAAGACACAACTGTAGTCACATCACTAGGCACTCGTCTCCTGACCCTGACCAGTCACCCTCCGGGATGCCTCTTCTCCTCGCTCTCTTACTCTTCCCCTTCTCCTCCATCCCCGGTTCCATTACTGTCCTCCTTTTATTTCTTCCAATGACTCTTTCCTCATGAGCAAAGATGACACATAAGGTCCTCAACCGCGACTCCTCTTCAGTTGCGATTGCATGCATGGACCCACTCAGGCGGCACCCGACTCAGAGTAAAGTCCTCTATTTCCTACATTTAAGGACCCCATATGACTGTTCAATGTTATATTATTTCAGTTTTCTATACAAAATGGGCTGCGTCCCACGTGTTTTATCTATGAAATGTTTTTTACACTGTATTGTATACCTCCCGCTTTCCCCAGTAGAGGCTTGTCGAACTGTGAATACAGTGCCTCTCTCATGTAACCCCCCCCCTCCTCTCTTTTCCCTATAAATAAAATATTTGAACATGTAATAATTGTTGCTATCAGAATTAACATTTGTCAAAACTTCTAAAATTGTTTATTTAAAAAAATAGTGTATTGCAAAAACAAAAAATTAACTATAGCAGATTACAACTTAACCATTAGTTTCCTTAGACTGGACTTCACCATATCTACGTTTGTTCAACTTCACTAACTTAGGGTTGAGGGGATTAGTAGTTTACAGAAAAAGATAACATTATTTTCCTCTCGTTTCAGCTTACAGGAAGTAGCAATGATACATTTTTGATAAGCTCAAAAGGTATTTTCTGTACATGCTAAAATGTTCTTAGGCTGAAACGGGAATGCACACTTTTATATAATCAATTATATTTCAATGATTATGTTTAATGTACTGTATTTAAAAAGAGCATAAGTTCTTTTACAGGGTTTTAGATTCTCTTCAAAAGTTTCACAAAATCTGAAATTGTTAGTTGATTTGAATAAATACTAAAGATAAATGAAATGCAAAACTGCCAGAAAAACAGCAGCAAAACACATTTAATTCAGCATAAATTAGTTATCAATACGTCTTATTTCAAGACAAGAACTGTTAAACTTATTGATTTTATTTATGTAGAAAACTGCAGTGTACTAAAAGAAACTGTTTTGCATTCTACATTACTGAAGATTTACAGAGGAACGTGCTATCACAACTACATATGATAATTGTATCATATTTAACTCATGGGAAGTAGTACTAGTAACACATACATATTGACAGATGGAGGCCCAGAAGGTAACTCAAAGTTGAAACACAGTACAAAACATTGAAACGCTGCTGATTTAATTTATGAAATTAGATTATGTTTATTGAAAATGTCATTCTGGCACTCATTTCTCTTATATTCACTTAAAGCAAAAATAGTTTATTTGCAGCTCCATAACCAGTTAGTTAACCTTTGTCCTGTGTTTGTGCACTGAGCTGTTATAAGGATGACAGCTTTATGACCTTCAGCACCACCAGTTCTTCATAACTTTGAGTGATCCTGAGCATAGTGTTTGAAGAATGACCAAATAATGCCACTGCAAATAACCTTGAGCAGCACAGTCAATTATATCAAATAAGTTTTAACCAAAAGTATTGCAAAATCTGTTGAAAGTGCAGCATATAAACTAATTAATTGCTGTTTTTATATCTAAACAATACTTTTTTAAAATATCGACTTTGACTTCTAAGGTCCAAGCAGTACTGATCAGTAATGCTTGGACCTTAGAAGAAGAGGGTCAACCCTTGAAACATTGTCCTGCAATTGTAACTGTTAGTGTAAATATATGAAAAGTATTATGGACATTACTCAACTGTATTTTTGCAAGTGCACGTATCCAACTAAAACCAACTTAAGCATGATTGGAGAGACTTACCAACAGAAAGGTAATAAAATGCTATAGGGGAGACTTAAAAAAACAAGGACAAATGTGTTGAAGCAATACAAAAGCCTCTTTTTTTTTAATATTACAAACATGTTATACTTACCTGCTCTGTGCAATGGTTTTGCACAAAGCAGCCCAGATCATCCTCTTCTCAGGTCCTCCTGCAGGGTGCCCCCACAGCAAGCAGCGTGCTCCAGAACCATGGCTCTGTGTGTCCATTCACACATGGAGTCTTGGGTTGGCCCCGCCCTCCATCTCCTGATTGGCTCACTGGCTGTGAGGCCAATGGCTCCTGCTGCTACGAAAAGCCAATCAGAAGTGGGAGTCCACAGAGAGGCAAGGCTCCCATGGACGTCACTGGATCGAGAGGGGGCTGCTGCACACAGAAGGTTTTTTTACCTTCATGCATAGAATGCAAATGTAAATGTAAAAATCCTTGTGCCTTTAAAACCACTTTAAAGTGACACTAAACTCTGGTTTAAAAATAATGTATTTAAGTATGTATTCTTCACCCAAAAGGTACCCTCCATTGCTCTCATCCTCCTACAGATTACAAAATTCTATTTTTGGCTGTGATAGACCTTCATTTAGATGGCTACTCTTGTTTTCGATGGTCCTACTGTAGGTAGGAATGTGGCAACCCTCTCTTGCTCATTCCCAAAAAGGATTTAAAACAGTATATTATGTGCAGTGATGGAAAAAAAAAACACTAATGTATTCCATTTGAAGTTGGAGGGTGTGACGATAACGAGATCTTATGAACCCCCATGCTAAGTGAGGAGATTTAGGTGTTGCATTTAATACAGTGCTACCCTCTACTCTCCAGTGATAATACCATAAGTTTTTTTTTTCAATAGAACTTTTTATTGATTTTACAAGGTATACAAAGATATGCAGAAATCATAAACAAGGGTGAAAACCCAGAAAACGGGTACGAACAATACTTAGAACAGTGTAATTGTAAAGATTTAATTATTTTTGTTTGCATGGGCCAGAACAATTCATATAAGCCCCACTACATCAGCCAGGTTAAAAAAGAAGTATGGCCAAAGCCTTTGTCAGGAAGATTGCCAGCATGATTCCCCCCAGGAAAGGTCCATCTGACAACTTCCTTGCCGCTGGCGCGCCCGCTTGTGTGCATGTGCACGCTTGTGCGTGTGTACGCATGGGCCTTGGTGCCAAACAGGCCATTTAAACCCTACTAACCATCAGAATGGGTGCTGTCTGATCTACAGCATTACCTGTGATCACCTGCTATCCGTTACCTGCTCCTGTAGTTATCTGACTCGGCTTGCTTGAACTTCTCTGATATCCCCCTGCACCCGAACCCGGCTTGTCTCGACTACTCTTCTGCTTGACCCTCTGTACCTTGCAGCCAGCCCGTTGCCGAACCTGCTTGTCCTTGACTCTGCTTCTGTGCCTGTGACCATCTGGTCTCTTCAAGTATCCTGCTGTGACACCAGCACCCTTCCAGCACATCTCCTGACCACCTGCTGATGGATACTCTTGGACCTCTACAGGCACTCATACCTCACTGTGCTCCTGTGGCCGCTGTCTCCACTCCAGTGGTCCCTCAAACCGGAGTCATAGGAGAGGCTACCCCCAACCGTCAGGCTCACAACCTGGTACGTGACAGCCTTGTTGATCATACTTCTGCTGTAGATTACAAGAGTGCATTTACTTTTGCTCTCCTTTGACTCAAAATCAGCCGACCGTGGGATAAAGTCTGCTGTTAGCTAACATCACAAGGCTGCTTCAGGCTCTGGAAGGGTTGGGATCCCTCCATCTGCTTGATTGACAACAGGTTCTGGCTGTGCAGTGTGGAGGTGAGTACGTAAATTTGATTTTTTTTAGTACTCTGGACTTCAACGTGAAAGAGATCAAGTTGAGTAACTGATACTCACAGGGTATGTAAAATCTCAAACGTTTTTCTATTAGGCACCATCATGAAATAGCCATGTCATAATTGCAGGTAGTAAACCTTTATTAAGCTAGGATCTATTAATAGCTATCATACATAGTCTAGCAGAACATTTTAAAACAGTAGACATTTATCATTCTATTTATATTTTCTATTTTCTGCTACAGTAATAACAATTGTTTACACAATTGTTTAAGAGAATTACAATCAGTTCAATACCACACATACCTATAATATCCAGTAGGTGGATGAGACACATTCTGTCTCCTAAGGAAAATCTGCATATCATGATGTCTATCAAATCATGATTTCCTTCTTTGCAACAATAGTTTTGTTGTCGGATTATAAAACTGCATTATCTGACAATATTGACACAGTTAGAAAAACTGTATTTGAGGTGGGTTCTGCTGAACTATGATAAAATACTTCCAACCCCCCTTAGCACACTCCTCAGAATTTTTGATTATGGTTATATCATTTCTGTTTTCTATTTTTTCATTTCAAACAATACACAAATGCTAAAAATCATCTCTGAGGGCCATTAATGGTCAGAATCAGATT
This sequence comes from Glandirana rugosa, assembly GCA_018402905.1. Lineage (NCBI taxonomy): Eukaryota > Metazoa > Chordata > Amphibia > Anura > Ranidae > Glandirana > Glandirana rugosa. The sequence goes on along the minus strand of BLSH010013733.1, from coordinate 137,029 downwards.
TATATTGCAGTGGATTGGACTTTTTAGAACTAAAGACCAGGCGAACTTCGTGAAGTTCTTTACATTTTTTGGCTACTTCCACAATGGGGCAGTGCCAGCGTTAGCGGTAAAGCATTGCTCGTGTATACACCGCTGCCAAACCGCCCCAAAAGATGCTGCTTGTAGGACTTTTTTTGCAAGCGCACCGCCCCAGTGTGAAAGCACTCGGGATTTCACACTGGGGAGAATTGAGAGGCAGTTTTCAGGCACTTTACAGACACTATTTTTAGCACTAAAGCACTTGAAAATTGCCTCAGTATGAAAGGGGTCTAATACTATTTATTTTACTGCTGCTTTCTGTATTTTTTTTCATTAAAACAACATGTTAAAAACTTTAAAAGCTTTACCCTGATGCTCTAAATAAGAACTTAAAAAACTCTTTAAAGAATGTTACCATATTTTTCATCCTTGTCGGGTGTGACAGTGGGTGTTTGACAGCAACAAGACACTCTTTATAAGCTAGGCTGTTAGCTGCAGACATTTATGTAAGCCAAAACAATGCAGTCAGAAAGATGCTTTTGCTATCATGACCATTCTAGCACTTTAAACAGTAGAATTTTGATTATCTACACTAATGCCTGTATATTTCTGTTCTATTCATTTAAATAAGCTCAGTTACCTTATTTACACTATTTGTGGGGATTGCATATTGGGTAAACTTTCACAATTTCTTCAGCTCTGACACCAGGCAGTGTTTCACCTCCATGCTTTTTACTGCTAACAGCTCTTTATCATCCACACTGAACACCTAAAGACTCTTTCCACCAAAAACTCTTTAACCCTCATATTCTATTCCTAAGTAACTCCTGTTCAGCAACTACAGTCTTTCTCTTCAAAAACCCTAAACTCCATAGGTTTTCCCCTTAGCTATTATACTGTCTACACCTAACAGCTCTTCATCATCTTATAACTCTCCTTATACGTCTTCTGCCCTGAAAGCTTAGCTATTGTCCATTCCAAAAAAGCAACTTTAGATCAGAGTAAGGCTGTGTGCCCTCTTGAAACAGTTGTGTGTGCTACTCCTAGAGGAAAGAACAAAATTGGGTAAAGAAAAAGTCACATATCAAAGCCTACTATATTATTATAAAAAAATGTAAACTTACATGGACAACGTAAGTACTTTTACTGATTGTGCTAAGCGATATTTATGGTCTGTCATGCTTTATTAGGCAATCTGCTTCAAGACCAGATTTGCCATCCAAAAGGATGTACTGCATCATCATTTATTTTTGTGGTATATAAAGCCACATTGTTATCATTGTTGACTATGGCATTCCCAAATGTGCATTTGTTCATTTCGCTGTAGTTTGAATCTTGAAAGATATCAACAGCATAAGACCTGGAGGCAGTATTACTGATATTGTTTGAAATGGCAGCACTGCAAGCATCAGCATAAACAGCCTCTGTTGAGACAGATCTCCCACACAATACTGCGAGACCAACCTGTTCCTCCCACCACATGCTGGCAAAGCCTACATCTTTGTTGATGAATGGGGTGAATCGTCTGCAGTTGGTATTATTCTATTCACTGCTCCCTCATATGATTAAAAAAATACTAAAAAAATACTAATTATGATTAAAATTCAAACTCTGAGCCAATGTCTGTAAAACTCCTTTCATATATGTCAGGATTACTGCCAATATTTTTTTCATGGGTGAAACTCTGATGACAGCAAATGATAATTGTAGATTACTATTATAAATATATATTAGGAGCAAGGGTTAAACAATTCCAAATGCAGCTTTTTTTGAAATTCTTATTGATAATGATCTATATATATTGTATCATATAGTATATTATATCAAAATCTCTGCACATTATGACGATTTATCATTAGACTCATTCAGTATGCCAGTTCAGGGAACCTGGGATAATTTTACCCAATTAGCTTAAATAACATTTCTGTTCTTTTCACGCTGAACTGCAGGCAGCAATTATCCACTAAAAGCCCGTTCTCCTACCCTATTCAATAGTGAAGAAAATGATTTTCTCATTACATTGTTCACTTATGGAGATATTCTAATTTAAAATCCTGATGATGTCATCACAGGGTCTCCTTTAGAAGCACCCCTAGCTGTGGTCAGTGGGAGGGGCAGGACACCTTGCATGTCTTCCTGTACATGCATACAGGGGTGTACCAGAGCTTACGCATCTGCAATCGGCAATTTACATAGATATTTGTATTGTACTATATATATATATATATATATATATATACATCTTTTTTTTGTGTGTGTTTGTCGTTCCTGTGTACCCACCCTAAATTAATTAATTGGTCAATTCATGATTGCTTATTGACAAATTGATACATTGATCCTTGTTGGTCATTTTCTCATATATACCGATTGGTCTGGCAGTCCAGATTAGAGCAGCTCTGAAGAAGGGGGTGCACCCCGGAATCGCGTCAGCTGTATTCTGCCTTGTGTTGATTTTATCTTTTATCTTTTATCTCTTAATATTGTTTCTTTATGGCTCTATGCCGCCTATTTTTGTGAGTATTTAATTTTAACTTTTCAATTTTATTCAATTATTTATGGCAATGCACTAGGTGTGCGCGTCTTCCATTTGCTTTTTTTTTTTTCGTTTTTTTTGTGTACCAGAGCTAGTCTGAATGGGACTGTGGGTGCCTGCATAGTCCGTGACAGGGGTGCAAGAAAATTCCCTCTCATGGATGCTTGCACAACAAAGGAAATCTGCAGTGTCATTCTAATGTAATAAACACATCAAATGAGCACAATAAATGCTGTGTCTGTCTTTAGTGGCTCTCCTGGCTAACACATACTTTGCTGAGGCAGCAGGAGTTTTTGGCTCCTGCTGCAGTCAGTCAAATCCTTAATGAGGGAGCAGGGGATGGGGCTAAACTGTGCTGTCTGTGTCTATTGATGCAGACAGCATGGCTCGGGATCGAATCCACAGATGTGCAACAATGGGAAGTGGCTTCCTATGATGGCACACCGAGAAGAGCGGAGATAGGAGCGCCTGTGGGGGACCTCAGAAGAGGAGGATCGAGGGCCACTCTGAGCAGTTGAGTATATCATGTTTGTTATTTTAAAAAAATATACTTTACAATCACTTTAAAAAGTATTAGCTGAATGGAGAGAAAGTTTGCTTTTCAAAAATATAATTTGAATACTGTCACAGCAGTAGTGGAGTTTGTTTTATTTAATTTGTAAGTGTTAAGGCCCATACACACAATCAGTAAATCATACAAAAAATGCCTCTTTTTAAGCGATAATATGATAATCTGATTGTTAGTACACAGCTTTTGTCTAAAATTTTCAGAAGGGGCAAACACAACATTTTTTCTCATATGATACCAGATCGTACAGTTTTCATCTGGTCAGTACAGTTTTTGGTCGAAAATATGATACAAATATATTACATTACTTCCAAATTTTGTTTTTCTGTCGTACAAGAATTTTCGTACTTTAGTAACCTATTTTTTTTCGATATAGAGACTATATGTGGACAGAGTAAGAATTCTTATCTGTTAATTGACTGAATTTGGGAGGGTATTACAGTACTTTTATTGAAGGAAAGAGTCTTCACTTAATGCTATCTGAGTGGCAGGCAGAGCACAGTGGAGCAGGGCATCCCTGGGCAGGGAGAGGTAATATAAAGGTTCACTTATACTATGTGAGGTGACCTGCATTTTTCCACATTGGATGCAGGTAATCACTAGGATACATAGAAAACAGTTATTTACTGTGTACCCTGTTCACACCACAATACCACTGCGATGTCCAACCCCCCTCATGCTGTGAGTCGGATCACCCTCACCCATGCTCCACAACCCTGCATGCAGTCGGTTGGTTATCCAACCCCACACTTATCTCATCTAGGTCGCGGTCAGGCATCACTCCTACGGGTGGCAGGCTGCAGCTTCCATCATGTCTTCTCCTCATCTGCATCACGTTGACTTCCGCCATGCGGCTCCTCCCTCCTCCTAGTTGTCCAATAGGATCGCCTGTCCTTTTAGCCGATTGGGTGACGGGTCTCAGGACCCACTTCCTGATTGGCCAGGAGGAGGATCAGTGTGACAATAGTGAATATCCATTCTCTATCATCACACAACTGGGTGGGCTTAGAGTGCAGTGATCTGTGCCCCAAGCACACCCTTTTTTGAAGCCTATTGGAGCCTCTGGCTCTGTGCTTAAAAGAAAAACCCCATTGGAATCCATATGTGCAGCGCTCTGCATGAAGATTAGGGGGCCGGATGCATGGATGGGGGGCGGTGCCCGTGCGCCCCTAATGATTGGGCTGCCACTGCTTCTAACTGTTAGACCTACATAGCTAGTTTAAATGATCCACAGATGAGAGAAGAAAAAAAAATGGGCACATTTGTTAAAGCTATGGGGACATCTAACTTTTATAACAAACTGCTTCTGTAAGCAATTTATCAATTAGTAAAATATCAGTGCAAACCTAAATGTTAATCTTGTGCAGTGTGCTGGCAAACAAAAATACCAGTTTATCTGCATCTCAGATCTACGTTGCCATTTGATGAGGAAGGCAGAGTTGGGGAGGCAGTATAGACTTGTGTGTTAAAAAACAGTTACCCTTTAATTCTAATTTAGAATTCATATCTACTTATAGAGATATTAAAGTGTTTCTTAGGCATCATTCACATGGCTATTACATTTTTACTGATGTTACTACACATGTGTTTCCTAGGAAAAAAGTTCCTGCGTAATGAACAGTAAAATATTTGCGTATAGATTAATTAAAATGTGTAAAGATGTGTATGTGTACATAATTTGTTTTTATGATAACTTATTTTCACCATTTGTTTAGACTTAATTTACATGCCTACAAATGGGTATACATGTGTAAGCACGTAAAGTGCATGTTGTTAGACACATATTTTTGGATTCTGTGTTTTGAATCTGAAAGCATCTCACATTTACTCACCTGTGTGAATGGCTCTATTGAGAACAATGCAGCTGCATTCAGATCCATAATTTAAAAAAAACATTTGGATATGCATTTATTTATGGCCATGTAAATGAAGCCTAAAAACCAGGGAAAGTAAAAAAAATAAATATATAAATTGCTAATAGTTGCTTAACATGGATTATATTGTGTATATGTGAAAACAACTTCTCCGATTTTTTATATACTTTCATGCCAAATGTCAAAATCTGAATGTCATATACAAAGACCCTTTCAAGTTAAGCATTCCCTTTGTAAGTTAAAAAATAAACAATATAATGTATGTGTGCTTGATGCCAGTCCAATTAATAAAAAATATATTTTTTTATGCTTTTGCTCTATGGAAGTTCCCCTTTTGAAAATAAAAATCAGAGCCTGAATGAGATAAAAGGTCTGTATTGTTTCCTTGCAAATTTTACAGTTTCATTTTTAATTTGTGTTTGGATGTGAGGATCTGGGTACAGATGGTGTGATAGTCCACAGTATGTTCTGAGAACCTGAAATGATAACAAAGATATGCAAATGAAGAACATTATTTGGATAAAAGCCAAGATATCCAATTTCACAATAGCGGAAAACAAATTGACGTGCCCGGCAAACTTCCTCAAGAACCACCATGAAATGTAATGTTTCCAAAGCAAATTATATTAATCACTTAAATGCTTTTTATTACTCTTAACTAACGCTTTTGCATTATTATTACAATTCCAAAAACAGAGTTCTTGAACAGTCTTTAGAAAGGCTTGATAGCTGTTGACGCAAGCTTATTTGTCAGTTGAAATTAATTAGCTTTTTAGAACTTGAAAAAAAAGAATGAAAACCCCTTTAACCTGCTTGGTGGTATTCCCGAGTGTGGCTCGGGGTGGATTTTCTGTACCAAGAACGGTAACCCCGAGCCACACTCGAGATTGCATCGCTGGATCCAAGGCAGCGTTACTCACCTTGTCCCCTGGAGCCAGCAATGTCCTCCGCCCGATGCCTCTGTGTGCCAGGCTCCATTCCCTGCGAGCGTTGCGTCACACGGGGGTGGAGACCGTCGGCAAATTCAAAAAGTGAAACACACAGTATACATACAGTACACTGTAATCTGTAAGATTACATTACTGTATTTAATCATTTTACATCCCCTTTGTCCCTAGTGGTTTGCCCAGTGCCCAGCATGCACTTTTATATTATACATGTCATTCTTTCTGCCTGGAAACTTGAGAATGTCCATGGCAACCAAAAAGTGTCCCTTTATGTCAAAAGTGGTTTTTGATCAGCTAGAAAACAGCGATAGTAAATAAGAATCATTTTCAGAATTGAGTGATACTGATTTTTGGGGGAATTTATCATCAGACACTGAAAGTGACGACAGCGACAATTCTGCAACTGAGCAAATTTCAGTGTTTTTGGATTGATTACATTATTGAATAAATTGTATTACTATTATGTAATTATTTTTAATAATTATTTTTAGTTATTTATTATATTATAATTTATGATTTCATGTTTCAAACTTTATCATACCCGGGATGTCTACTAGACTCTTGTTTGGACAGATTTAAGTGAGTTATTATTAAGAATTATAGACCTACAATATAAAATGCCAAATTTCCATGCAAAATAATGGCACCGCTTTCAGCACCAAAAATCCGAAATAATCATACCGCCAGGGAGGTTAATAGTAGTAAATGTGGAATTTTGCCCACTCATTTAACCCAAGATGATCAGCTGAATGAAGCTCACTCCTCGAATTACATGAACTTGCTTGGATTTCAATGTCTGAAAATACTTTAAACTTTTTCTGACTTAAAAGTTCATTACCATAGTTCATATTTTCTTGTCAGATGTTCACTCTTGATGAGCCAACATAAGTTTTCATTGTTTGTGGATGTATGTGAATGCATTTTGCTATGCATTACTCACAGCCAAAGGGCATTTTTAACTTGTTTACCTCTAAACTTCTTTTACAATAAGTATTTCTTTTTTTCATTTAGTATGCTTAATTGTTATGGAACTAAATAATGGTTCCTTTAGACTCAGGAAAGCATTTTGTGTTCAGAATAGACTACTAAATAAAAAAAGAAAAGAAAACTTTTTGTGTATAGTAACAGGGCTAAGGAATTTGAATAGTATAAATTAAAGCTACATGCACGCTTGCTTGCAGACATATTTATTAGGTTCATTTTTTGCTTCAACAAACATTAAAATTGTAAAGATGTGTGATCTTAACAACTTTGACCATGACATGATCATAGGTGCCAAGCATGGTAGTAACAGTAATGTGTTTAAAAACTGCTAAAGCCCTTAGAATTTATTGTCCATCAAGTTCTAGAGTTTTAGGCTGGGTTCACACCTCCGATGGCTCCCGTTCACAGCAGGGGTTTGGTGCATCCTGGTTCACCGTTTCAGATCAGATTCCAGCCTGAATTTTTCTCTGAATTCAGACCTGAAATGGACCAAAAGATGCACAGGGCTCCTGTGCAAATTTGCACCGGGCCGCAGCGGAGATATATGAGAGCCGGTCAACATCTCCTACTATTGCGAATTGGATGCGACTTCCCCATATCCAATTCGCAATGATGTGAACCCAGCCTGAGAGAACATTTTGATAAATAAAAAATATCCAATGAGTGGAAATCCAGTGAGCTAAAAGATCTTGTTCATAAGAGAGGTCAAAAGACAATGACCAGACTGGGTCAAGCTCAGAGAAAGTCTATGGAAGGAAAACTCAGCTGCATTGGAAATTTTCTTACTGGATAGATGAATATTAGAAGATAATTGTGTGGTCTAAGGAACTATTAGTACTACTGTGATGTGCAGATGGTGAGGTCAGAATTTGGCATACTCAGCTGCAATCCATGAGAATGAGGGGGAATGTAAACTTTGCAGTATGAATGTATGGCAGAAAAATGTGTGCAAACTGCATAATGATTTCAAGCTCTCGGAGCAAAACTAAAAAGTTCTAATTTTCCCCAAATCTCATGAAAAAATCAGGAGATTTCATTGAAATTTCAGCATTTTTTGTGAAATGTGTTGAAATTGACAGGGAAAGCGATATTAACATGGTTGATAGCTTTAAAGCCCTCATTAGCCTCATAGTATTATTTCCACCAAAAGAAAAAAAGGAAAGAGAAAAGAAGTGATCTCTATATGTTAAAGTGACAGTACACAAAACAATGATTAAATACACACAAAATAAGAAACCAATACAAATAAAAAGAAAGCTAAATTGAATAATCGAAACTACCCTAAACACACCAAAACAAATAATCACCATCTAAAAACTGTTTTACCAAGTAAATTCAATCTAAGCAGTTCAATGATAAAGTCTAAGAAATACATGGGGGGCGGGAATGTGTGGCTGGGACGGCTCACCATGCAGTCGCACACTGACACAGCTTCCGCACCAGTCAGCTGTTTAAAAGCTAAAATTCCCACTACGATGAAGAAGAAATGTTGAAGAAAGGATCCTAAGGGCTCCTTATCCTAGGGCATCCTCCTGCAGAATATGAAACCTTGAATTTTTTTGTCCTTATTAACAGTACTCTCACACAGTGCCTCTTGTGAATGAAACAATTAGACACCAAGCTCCAAAACAAACATTAAGCTTCCTAAAACAGATGCAACATAGCATATTCTTTGTGATCCTTTTGTGAACCCATAAGCAAATAAAACAGTGAGTGTTCTCCCTGTGCCTGGTTAAACTCACCCGAGTTGTAGACTTTAGATTTTCAGGTCAATATTGCTTTTAACAGAAGTTCTTGTGATTCCTTCTTCCTATCTCCACTATCTTTTCTCTCTTGTATATGCAATTAAAATAAATAAGAATATCCACATAACGTAAAACTGTTACAAATCCTAAATTTATTAAGATCCATTAAAGATTTCACTCACATGTAATGCTGGAACTATCTGCACCAGATTTATCCACTTCAATATATAAACCCCACGGTACTGTTGAAAATCAGAGAGGAATGTGAAAACAGGCATCTCTCACATGCTGGTCCCAACGTTAATTTTAAATCACACACAGCTCTCCACACCTCACCGTGCTGACAAATTGTGACCTGTATGTGCTAAGGTTCCTTCTTCTAACATGTTTCAAAGGCTATGGACTTTCTCAAATGATAGACAGATTTTGCTTTGTGAACCTTGCTGATTGTTTGTGAAGTTTTATGGATAGCCTACCACACAGGCTTCATAAGCTTTAGAGTTTTCTTACTGCAAGGCAACTTAACTTACACTCTGTAGGGGCAACATAAATATTATTCATGTTCACCAACTTATACTAGATTATCTGTTAGACTTATGTGAAGCACTTTACAATAAAAGGGGACAGTACAATTTACAAAACAGTTCAATACAGAAGGAATAGGAGGACCCTATTCATGGAGCTTACAATCTAAAGGGAGGGGGAGGTGGTACAAAAGGTAGTGGCTGCAGGGGATGAACTGATGGAGGGGACTCAAGTACAATTCTTAGGTGGAAGTGGAGGTGGGGTAGGCTTCCCTGAATAGGTGTGTATTCAAGGATTGCCTAACGGCAAGATGAGGTAAGAGCTGAAGGGACATACTGGGGCAGGGAGTTCCAGAGGATGGGAGAGGCTCTGCAGAAGTCTTGGAGGCGAGCATGGGAGGAGGTAACAAGGGAGCTAGAGAGCAGGAGGTAGTGGAAGGAGTGGAGAGGATGATTTGAGTGATGTCTGTAGATGAGGTTGGTGATGTAGCTGGGGGTGATGTTGTGGATGGCCTTGTATGTTGTGATTAGTATGTTTTAATTGTATACGATGGGATAGGGGAAGCCAGTGAAGAGATTGGCAGAGAGGGGAAGCAGTCACGGAGTTGCAGTAGTCAAGGCGGGAAATAACCAAGAAGTGAATAAGTTGTTTTGTGGTGTCATTAGTTAGAAAGGGGCGAATTCTGGAGATGTTGCAGAGGACAAGGTGGAAAGATTTAGTCAGTGCTTGGATGTGGGGACTGAAGAAGAGGACAGAGTCTAGGATTACACCCAGCACCCTGGCATGTGTGGAGGGACCAATGGTTGTGCCGATGATCTCAATGGTAAAGTCATGGGGAGGGGATCGGGGAGGAGGAAATATTACAAGCTCAGTCTTGAGTTTTGATTGAGTTTGAGGAAGGGGTGTGAAATTGGCATAGGGCCAATGTGGTGCCCATATTTAAAAAGGGATCAAAGTCTTTACCAAGTAACTATAGACCTGTTAGTTTAACGTCTATAGCTGGGAAGATACTGGAGAGTTTAATAAAAGACCACATAGATGAGTTCTTGTTGGAAACAGAAACCACAGATTCATGAAAGACAGAAGTTGTCAAACAAACCTGATTTCTTTTTATGAGGAGGTACGTAAAACCTTGGACAGAGGGGTGGCTGTTGACGTGGTATACTTGGACTTTGCAAAAGCGTTTGGCACTGTTCCCCACACACGGCTAATGTGTAAGGAAAAGTTTAAAGGCTTGGAAAGATCAGTTTTTAAATGGATAGAAAACTGGCTAAAAGACCGAATTCAGAGAGTAGTGGTTAATGATTCTTATTCTGAATGGTCTAAGGTTATCAGTGGTGTACCCCAAGGTTCAGTGTTGGGACCCTTACTTTTCAATATATTTATAAAGGATATAGGACCTGGGATTAAAAGTACCATTTCAGTGTTTGCAGATGACACCAAGCTAAGTCTAATTGGGCGACTATGTGGCAAGTGAGGCTTAATGTTGACAAATGTAATGTTATGCACTTGGGGCTAAGAATATGCATGCATCATACATATTGGGGGAGTACAACTGGGGGAATCCATACTGGAGAAGGATCTGGGGGTTTTGGTAGATCATAAGCTTAATAATGGCATGCAATGCCAAGCTGCGGTTTCCAAAGCAAGCAAAATCCTTTCTTGTATTAAGAGAGGGATGGACTCCAGAGATAGAGACTAGAGTTCAGCGGTTCGTACCGGACTTTGGGGTGTCCATGTCCCGAACCCGGACATGTGAGAAAAAGTCTGGGTTCTGGTTAGGGGTTCGGGTATTTTTCGCGCCTTTTGAATAGCTGCAGGGCAGCCAATCAACAAGCGCTTCACTCGTTTTCCCTTAGAAGCCATCACAGCCATGCCTACTAATGGAATGGTTGTGATTGGCCAGTGCATCATGTGACCAAGCCTCGATATGAGCTGGAGTCACGTAGCTAGCGCTGCATGTCACATGCTCTCAGACTAGTGTAGGAAGAGGATGCTGCCGCCACTGTGAGGGAAAGATTAGTGTTCTAAAATCATCTCATACTTGGTATAGGGAGAGGTTCCTGGTGCTGGTGTGAGGGATAGATTAGCATTCTAAAATCATCTCATACTGCTATAGGGACAGGTTCCTTCCTGGTGCTGGTGTGAGGGATAGATTAGCATTCTAAAATCATCTCATACTGCTATAGCGAGAGGTTCCTGGAGCTGGTGTGAAGGATAGATTAGTGTTCTAAAATCATCTCATACTGCTATAGGGAGAGGTTCCTGGTGCTGGTGTGAGGGACAGATTAGTGTTCTAAAATCATCTCATACTGCTATAGGGAGAGGTTCCTTCCTGGTGCTGGTGTGAGGAGTAGATTAGCGTTCTAAAATCATCTCATACTGCTATAGGGGGAGGTTCCGGCTGCTGCTGTGAGGGATAGATTAGTGTTCTAAAATCATCTCATACTGCTATAGGGAGAGGTTCCTGCTGTTGGTGTGAGGGACAGATTAGTGTTCTAAAATCATCTCACACTGCTATAGGGAGAGGTTCCTGCTGCTGCTGCGAGGGATAGATTAGTGTTCTAAAACCATCTCATACTGCTTTAGGGAGAGGTTCCTGCTGCTACTGTGAGGGATAGATTAGTGTTCTAAAATCACCTCATACTGGTATAGGGAGAGGTCCCTTCCTGGTGCTGGTGTGAGGGATAGATTAGCATCCTAAAATCATCTCATACTGCTATAGGGAGAGGTTCCTTCCTGGTGCTGGTGTGAGGGATAGATTAGCGTTCTAAAATCATGTGATACTGCTATAGGGAGAGGTTTCTGGTGCTGGTGTGAGGGATAGATTAGCATTCTAAAATCATCTCATACTGCTATAGGGAGAGGTTCCTGCTGCTGCTGTGAGGGACAGATTAGTGTTCTAAAATCATCTCATACTGGCATAGGGAGAGGTTCCTGCTGCTGGTGTGAGGGACAGATTAGTGTTCTAAAATCATCTCGTATTGGTATGTGGAGAGGTTGCTGCTGCTGCTGTGAGGGACATATTAGTGTTCTAAAATCATCTCATACTGCTATAGGGAGAGGTTTATGCTGCTGTTGTGAGGGATAGATTAGCATTCTAAAATTATCTCATACTGCTATAGGAAGAGGTTCCTTCCTGGTGCTGATGTGAGGGATAGATTAGCGTTCTAAAATCATCTCATACTGCTATAGGGAGAGGTTCCTGGTGCTGGTGTGAGGGATAGATTAGTGTTCTAAAATCATCTTATATTTAGTATAGGGAGAGGTTCC